>JADRCH010000050.1:8345893-8363012 GCA_019843965.1 Rhynchomys soricoides
GTCAACTGTAGGCAGTGTCCCAGGCACAAGACAGCATCCTAGGCAGAAGGGTATCAGCTGTAGATAACTGCCTAGGTAGAGTGTGACAATGAGAGGAGAGCCAGCCACAGTTTTGTGTAGCATTTGGGGTCAGGTAAAGTGGTAGGCATTTGAAGCAATGATGTTAGTGTGTGTGTGTGTGTGTGTGTGTGTGTGTGTGTGTGTGTGTGTGATTGGATTTGCATTTAGCTACAGGCAGAGAATAGATTCCAGTATGGGACTAAAGATCAGTCAGAGCACTTATAGAATCCAGCAGAAAAAGCTATTTATTTCATCCAGGTTGATAAAGGTGGAACTGAAGGAAAATAGAATTTTTAGGCAGATGGAATGATTCGGGGGTTAAAAGTACATGTCAAGGAAGACCCCTAGATTTCTTACTGATATAATGCATAGAAGATGCAATTTCTAGAGATCTAGCATATTTGACACTAAAACATTTTATCAGAAACACCTTTAGGGAAACTCAGCAGGAAAAGGCACTTGTCACCAAATCTAATAACCCGAGTTTGGTTCCTATAACCCACATGGTAGAAGGTGAAAACCATTCTCATAAATTGTTCTCTGAATTCCACATGTGTCTTGGTGCTTGAACACACACACACCCACACCACTTGTAACATTTTTTATTTTCCGAGAAATCACTAAATATTCAAGATAATATATTTTCCATCCCCTTGAAACAAGCCATTGAGACTTCCTCTAGCAAACACTGACATAAATAACATACAGTTTCTACCTTTCTAGCATTTCAGACAGAAATAGAATGATTAGGCTAAAGAGTCAAAACATTTTTGTGATTCTTTATACATAGAACCAAAATGCCTTTTGAAGGTCATTAGGTAGGCTACAAGGTACAAGACTTCCTTAGAAAGCTACAGATAATTATTTCAATCATTCTTATTTTCCTTATGTAATATTTTAAAGATACCTCACTTATAATTGTCAGTAATTAAATTTTGCTTTGAAAATTTTTGTTTTCTATTTAATAAAATATGCTACATTTCTAAGCAATGATGTGATTGTACTTTGTGTTTTGGCAATTGCATGCTTTTCTAAGTTTATGAAGCAAGATCTTTTCTTTGAAATGGGACATTTTATAAAGTCCTGATTTTTCCTATCTGTTCTAAGTTATTTAAAACAGGATTTTGACTTTTATTTTGATTAAACTTTGAATGTTGGGTCATAAAAACCACAATTCTAGTTAGGGCTGAAGTAGGTATAATCTACAATTAAATTTATGATAAAATTATATTTTTTCCTAAAGGCAATAAGAAATAAAATTCAGGAAGCAGTGATACCTACATTTACAATAATGGCGTGATTCAGAACAATTTTAGAGACATTTAAATAAAGTACAAGTATGCTGAGCGTGATTGGGGGCTGGCAAACAGGACAGTTGGCTGAACAGGCACGCTCAGGAGCCAGGAAGTTCAAAGTTCAGGTTGTCAGAGATGGCACTGTGTTCACTGTTACAAAAAGAAAATTAGTTCTGGCATTTGGAACAAAGGCAAAGGAGGTAAAGAAACCAAGCATAGCCTGAAAGTCTAAACTTGCTAAGGACCTGGAGCTAGCCTTCCCAGTCTTGACGAGGGACGTTTGTAGGCAGTGAAATGTAATTTGCACACTTATGGCAGCTGACTGGAAAGAATACAACATTCATTTCATCAACATGGTCTGGAGTTATGTACTCACCTCAAACCTAGGATACCAAGTAACTCACCATGAACAGGTAAGAACAAACCCTGAACATAAAAGCAAGGGCACAGGGACACCCTAAACAGGACAGAAATTTCTATCTCTGCTGGCCTTGTTTTCACAGAGCCTTTGTTTGTGAATAGAACTCAATGGAGTTCCTAAGCAGCTCACAGGAGACTCATGCTCATGCCTTGCTTTGTTATATAGCAGGCAACCAATCAGGGCATACTGTCCACTTAAGCCAATCAGAAGAACCCTAGGGTTAGAAATGACATACATCTAGGTAAATTACTAGGGCACAGCTTGCCTGCTTAATTAGCCCTGCCTGACTCAACATATCACAGGGGACTGCTGTCTACACTTCTAATTTGTTTTACCCTCAGGGTGATCAACCAGACTACATTAGATCAGGTCCTTTCTTGCTGGCCCAACCCTTAGTTCCAAGCTCAAGTGCTTTTCCTTCATTCTGCCCTGAGCTGCTTATGACTCAATGTTGGCAGCCCCTCACCTGATGCCACATCTTCTATCTTTCCTCTTCCTGAGTTAATTTTAGTTTTTCTGTAGTTTGCATTCTTGAACTGTGACTATCATGTCCCCTATCTCCTCCTTGTCTTCTCTGCTTGGACACTTGTTGACCCTTCTTAGTCACCTTCCTTCCTTGCTTCCTTCCTTCCCTCTTTGCTTCCTTCCTTACTTCCTTTAAGACAGAGTCTCTCTACATAACTTTGGCTGTCCTGGATCTCACTATATAGAACTTACTGGCCTTGAACTCACAGAGATCCAGCCTTCTCTGGTTCCCAGTACTGGGATTAAAGGCATGTGCAACCATACCTGGCTAGGCTCATTAGATAGTAGAAATACCACAGTGCCGGGGTCAGGTTCTACACGGATTACCAGGGTCAAATATTTAACTTTCTTGACACTCCCCCCTCCCCCATTTGTAGGACAGTTTGCCTCTGTAATTCCTCTCCTGCCTGGAAAGTGGAAATATATATTTTTCGATGTGACTTTTTCACTCTTCCTATTAAGAGCCAGGGGCTCTTCCACAACTCTCTGGAATCTGGGCAGGACTAGTGCTTATTTAAACCAACAGAATAGAATATGGCAGATGTAAAACTGGAGACGTCTAAGGCCAAACCTCAAAAAAGCAACTTCTGTCTTCTTCCTCTTGGAGCAAGGGAACCTCAGTGTAAACGAACAAACAAAAGAAAGAAAGAAAGAAAAGAAAAAAAAGAAAAAGAAAAAAACCTCAGTTGGTGTCTCTTGAGAAGGAGATCACACATGGAGAGAACCAGCTGAGGGCCATTACCAACTTCGAGAGTAGATTCATACTAATTGGTTTGAGCACTGAGCCAAACTTAAATCAACTATAATTTTTGTTGAGGACTGCCCCCGCTTGCATAGCTGTAACCATTTTGTTCAATGCCTGCCAATCATCAACACAGAAAAATGGCTTCACCCAGAGCAGGGTCAATCTGCCCACATACCCTGTTATATTCTGACACTTCTTTTTCTTCTTCTGGAAACTCCCCAACCATAGCCTTCACTCAGAGCCAAGTAAGATCGAGGCCAGCCTGAACTGTTACACCTAAACTATCAAGGAAACTTGGAAAAAAACTGACTATGCTCAGCAGCACCACCTGCCCCCATATCTACTTGTGAGCTCATTATGGTTTTTTCCCCTATATAAACTGACCCTGGACAGCATTTGTGGTCATGGCTTTCAGCTCTCGAATCTAAGCTACAGCTCTGGTTAAACAGTCTTGGGACATGAGTTCAATACCCACCTCTGTTTAACTGAGACCCAGAGTGGTTTGTGTGGAGACTCCTGGACCCTAACAATTTAATCTCTGTGCTTAGCCGGGTAGTGGTGGTGCACGCCTTTAATCCCAGCACTCAGGAGGCAGAGGCAGACAGATTTCTGAGTTTGAGGCCAGCCTGGTCTACAGAGTGAGTTCCAGCACAGCCAGGGCTACACAGAGAAACCCTGTGTTGAAAAACCAAAACCAAACCAAACCAACCAACCAAACAAACAAAAAAACCAAATCAATCTCTGTGCTTACATGTTTTCATCTGTAAAGTAAGGATGAGATTGATGATATTTCCTGAGGTTTTCTGAGGATGAAGTAAGTTAGTGCATATAGATCTATTCCTGGCATAGGTGAAGTGCCTGCACAGAGGAGGACCAAGGTCCATAGTTGATGTCTTTACCCTCTATCTTATTTCTTGAGAAAGGGTTTCTCACTGAATCTTCTCACCTATTCAGCTAGTCTGGTTGACAGGTAAACTCCAGGGGGCCTCCTGTCTCCACCTCCTCAGTGCTGGGTTTAGAAGCCATACCTGACTTTTTACACAGGTACTGGGGATCTGAACCTACTCTCTGCTTTCATAGCAAACATTAAATTGACTGAGTCATCTCCCCAGTCAATGGGATTTAGAGTGGTGGCAACATCTCATGGGTGGGCTGGGTCCATGAATGACAAGGAGAAGGGGGTGGGGATCAGCATCCATCTCTCTCTGCTCACTGACTGTGGATGCAATGGGACCAGCTGCCTCACACTCCTGCTGCCAAGACTCCCTCCCTGCCCTCCTTCAACAGACCGAATCATTTAGCTGTGAGCCAAAATAGACCTGTCCTTCTTTAAGCTGCTTTTGGCAGGGACTTTGTCGGGGTGACAAGGAAAAGTTCCTCATGTGGCTATTTCAGACCACTCCTTGGGTCAAATCTTTCCATAGCTTCTTACCCTGGTGACCATACAAACTTAAACCTAGTAGTCTTTGAAGCTGTATGTGACTGGCCTTCTGCCAGTTTGACCACGCTTAGTCATAAAGTCTTCCTTTCTTTGCATTTGGCCTCTTTCCTCTAGGGAGCGAAGCTAACTCCCATTGGGCACTGCACTAGCTGTCCATGCCTTCTCCCCACCAGGCTTTGTCACTTGGGCATTGCTTTGTCTCATTTATGCCTTTGGTAAAATGTCACAACCTTGCAGAGCCTACCCTTCCATAGCTTTTCAAAACTAATCATTCCGTCTCCTACCTGCAGTCACTGTCTCCCAAATTTCTTGGCGTGTGCATGTGTATTTTAATTGCATTAATCTTCATTTATTTGCTTCATTTAATGTCTTCTTCCACCCTCACAAAATGCAGCCCATGAGAGTAGGGCCTTTATTTGTCTTGTGTTCTGGATGATACTTGACACAGGCAGACTCAGGAAGTTCTTGGTAAGTAGAGGACGAAGGAGGGGACATGGCTCTGTTCTCTGAAGCTGATTCCTCATGTGTGAAGTGCTCAACTGGAGACTGCACGGCCCAGTTTCCTTGCTGTGCCTCTGTGCAAACATTTACAAAGGTCTGGAAGGGCAACCTTCATGAAAGAATGTGCTCAGTTAACCCACACTTAGCTCTATCTGAGATCTCAGCCCCGTGTCTCCCTGCCTCTGTATTCTACAAATCTTCACACAATTCCCTGGTATCCACTGTGCTTTCATTTTCTTGTCCTTTCTCTTTGGGATTTCTCTCTGGATCAAACACACAATTAAAATGAAACAACTAAAGGACAGCACTGTTTTTCACTGGCAAGGAACTGAAGGAAGATGGAGGCACTGTTTTGTGTTATTTCTGGTACCTTCATAATGCAACTGAATACCCTGAGAACTTATACACAGTAACATCACCTTGCTCTCTCCCCCCCCCCCCCGAAAAGGAGCTAGAAATGTTAAGCATATGCTAAGTGACAACTGCCACGTTGGGGTCCACATAGACAATCTCCTCACCATGGGAGTCCAGTGAGGGAGGTGATACAACACAGCCAGCCCTTTATAGCTGTGGTTTTGTTATCCTTCAACCCACTGGAGATAAGGATGCAAGAACAATGTTTCTGGGCTTCCCCTGTGCAAGTGTCATCTGGCCATTAGTCCCTGAGCAAGGCAGCACAATGGCTATTTACATGCAATTTGCATCGAATATTTACATATCATTTGCACTGTATTAGTTATTCTAAGTAATCTAAAGATGATTTCAAATACCTGGGAGAATTTTTGCAGGTTATATACAAATAGAATGGTGTTTTCTATATGGGACTTTAGTGTCTCTGATTTTGGTATATAAGTGGGGGGTATCCTGAAGCCAACCCCTCGAGACCCACAGACCCCTATACTAGAGGGAAATGAAACTGAAAGATAAGACACTCACGGTTGTAAAAAGATGAATGAAATAAGTAACCACTTGACTGACTTCAAACCCCTTTCATTAAGTGGGTGGATTATGTCCAGCTTGCTAAACAAACCCCGGAGCCTGAGCTACTCAACACTTGTCTAGAATTAAATTGCTCTGCAGAGTCTCTAAACCATTTTCATGTTGACTGACTCTCCTCATAGATTGTCAATTCCCCAAGCCAAGGGCCAGATCTCCTGCACAGCCTGCTGGCAGGGAATGAATGTTATTGAATAGTCAACATAGGAATACAAGGGAATTAGGAGCTAACGTTGTTAGCTGCTGCCTCCTCTGACTTCCCTTTACATGGTTGCTCAGATACCTCCACTAAGACTCACAAGCTGAGCGTTAGGATTCTAGGGGTGCAGAAGTGCATTTAAAGGTGCAGTGTGTGATCTCAACACCTTGGATTTGTTTATTGTGTTATTTGTGGCTGTTCTCAAAAGACAACTACATCTTAGATTCTGACCACATCCTCTGTACTGCTACGTACGCAGTTAGGTAACAGGCTATAACCACTCGTACAGATCCATGGCATCCCTCCTTCCTGTACAGCAACAAAAATGAAAACCATGTTCCCTCACTCCCATATATAATGTGATGCTTATTCTTAGACAAATCCTGCCAGAAAAAGAAGACAGAAAGAGGTGTTTTTACAAGCTAGCAAAAAGCTACATTCTCCTGCACTCATTGTGGGTCTAGGCAGAGAGTTCGCCTCTCATCCTGTGATTAAAATGCAGTTATCATATTCAACCCACTTAACGCTCTGGACTGTGTAAGTCCTAAAGGTGTTAGGTCCCTGTCTTTAGTCTGCCTGGCATTAGCTTCATTTTTACCATCTCATATGAGGTGTGTGATGTCTCCTTTTCCCAAGCTGCCCTCATACACAGATCAAGCATGCAAGCCAGGAGGAAGAAAGTGTCCCACTCAGCATCTCCTCTAGGACTGTGGAGAAAGAAAGCAGTCTGTGTTTTTGCAAATGTCACTCACTGCCATGAAGAGATGGCTCTCTGGGTTCCTACCAGGGACAGTGCAAATCATGCAGGCACCGTCCATGACAGAAGTCACTAGTGGGCAGAGAGCTTTGTGGGGCCATTAAATCTCCTGGGTTGGTAATAGTGTGCAGGGCATTTTCAGAAACGCTCAGGCTCTGAAGAAAGCTTAAAAAGATTGCTTAAAAAGAAATCTTACTTAAAAGATTGCTGTCGTTTTTCAAGTCCTCTCTAGAAGACATCTTACAGAGATCACTGTTGTGGATACTCTAATTTTTTTAATCCACTGCCAAACAAGGTTTGAACCTGGTGTTGAGCATCCTCCGAAACGGCTCGGAGTACAACTTTGAATATATTCCCCACTTTGAGCTTTTTAAAAAACAAGATATAATCATTTTAATTATCACTTTCCTGATAATTTATTCCACGTGTTATTTCATTCACCAGACTTTAAGGCTTCTCTTTAGACATAGTTACGATTTTTTTTTTTTTTAAGATTTATTTTATTTACACTCTAGTTGTGTTCAGACACACCAGAAGAGGGCATCAGATCTCATTACAAATAGTTGTGAGCCACCATGTGGTTGCTAGGATTTGAACTCAGGACCTTTGGAAAAGCAGTCAGTGCTCTTCACCGCTGAGCCATCTCTCCAGCCCCATAGTTACAATTTTTAAAAGCCAAAACATCTTTCCATGAAACAGTCCTGAAATAAAAATCTTATTTTAATCTTATAATAAAATCTGTACTTGAAGTAAAATGAAGTAATAGTGCTAGAAATACAAGTGCATATAAATTATGTAACTTGTTTTTGGGAATGTATCAAAGCCCAAGTGTGTGAGGATGGGCATATGTAAGTGTTGGGGTGTGTGCACATCACAGTGTGCTCATGCAGGTCAGAGGACAACTTACTAGAGTTGCTTCTCACCTTCCACCATGTGGGGCCCAGGGATTGAACTCCGGCCATCAGGTTCAGCAGCAGGTGCACTTACCCACTGAGCCACCTCACAGACTCACCGACTGGAGACCCTTGTATTACTATTTTAAAAGACTTTTTTCTGGTAATATCACTGTTATTTAATATAATTTTAGCTTTTTAGTATCTATTTTTTTGTTTTTGTTTTTACCTATTGAGACAGAATTTCTCTGTGTAGCCCTGGCTGTTCTAGAACTGGTTTTATAGAGCAGGCTAGTCTCAACCTCAAGAGGTCTACCTGCCTCTGCCCAATGAGTGCTGGGACTGAAGGTGTGTGCCACAACACCTGGCTAGAGGCTAGTATCTAAATTCTTCAGAGTCTCAGAAACAAAAGTTAGGTTCATTCTTTACAGTGTATTAAATACTTATTCATAAAGTCTCAGTGGGTCTTTGGAGAAAGGCTTTGAATGAACATTGTTGAATATTACAAATGATACCGTAACTCTGGTGGCATACAGTGCACTGTAATCTAATATGTCTTTGACGTGAATAGGTGCAGAATAATCTTTCTTGATGTGTAAACAACCAACCCATTTCTCAAGAATGAAAAGTCAACACCAAGTGTATTTTAGAGAGGAGAAGCAGCAGTAAGAACAGCTGTTCACTTGGCACCTGCAAATGGGTGTGGCCGATCTATTAACAGTGACCTTTAAAGTCAACATCTCTTCAGCTTTGAATTATTTAAATCTTTCTTTTTCTTCTCTTTCTTTCCTTCTTTCTCTTCTTCCTCCTCTTCTTCCTCCTTTTTCTTCTTCTAGAATAAAGTAATATCTGGCCTAGAAGAAAAGATTTGAGCAACCTGATTGTCCCTACCTTTGATATGGTTTGTTTCAAATCATTCTGAGGGTGTTGAGATGGCTCAGTAGTTAAAAGCACTTGTCATCAAGACTTAGGACTTGAGTTGCATCCCTGGAACCCACATGGTTAAAGTAGGGAACTGACCCCTGCAAGCTTTCCTCTGACCCTCACACATGTGTCACAGTATATACACAAACAAATGATACAATTTGATAGAAATTGAAAAAAAAATCATTGTTCTATCTATTCTCTTTATCAACATCACAAAATATAATCTAGCCACAGAACTAATGCAGTCAGGAGGATCTGCCTGAGAGAAAAGACTACCATAGGCAGCCCAAGGTGTGCTGGGGAACACTAGTACCAAAGTGGTCAGGAATGACTACTATGCTGTGGGTTATGGGATCCCAGATTTTTGGCATTCCTGAACTTAATGAACCATACTAGCAAGTTGTGCTTGACTCAAGAGCTAAACTGGAGCAAAATGCCACGCAGTTGATACGCTCCATTCTGGTGAGTGCCAACAGTTTAATCATGCCACAGAGAAACACAGGGAGGGGCGCTGAACAGCACCACATAGAGCCCATAATACAACTTAAGGGACAGACAGACGCCAGGGACAGAGATGGATGGTGTGAGAAGGAAACCAGCCATGGAAACGGATGTGAACAAGGAGAACCAGAGAAGAAACTGAGCCCCAGACCTGGAGCATGAGGCCCAGGCTGTCTCCTCACTTCCTATTGTAACATAAACAACATGCCACCTACCACTTACGGGAAACTAGTATAGGTTCCTTGTCAACAAGGATAACACCCAGCCATAAGCAACACACAGCAATTTGTTCTCAAGGGAATTCTTAGCATTAGGGTAGAATCCTTCAAACGTGGACAAAATGAACTGCTTTGCAATATAAAGTTTTTCTAAGTTGACTTTATGAAAATATAATTTAATGCAACACAGAAAACTTGGAAATTTCCAAAAAATCTTGAAGTAAAAAACAAACAAACAAGCAAACAACAACAACAACAACCCACTCATAATCCCCAGACCTTGTCTGTCTTGGTTTTAGCAGAACAAAACAGGTATTGGCTGCTAAGAGGAACTAGCTATTTTACTGAATACAGCTGAACTTTGGCTAAACTGGACTTTCTAATTATCTAATTGAAATGGAACTGTGCTGTATGTTTTAAAGTGGTCAAAGGACTTTTATTATGTAAGAGCAAGGAGAGAGGTCATGGTAGCGTTGTTGATCTTAATTCAGTAACTTTTAAAAGGATCATAGGCGGTAAAATAAAAGATGCTTTCTGATAATATTGTTTTCCTACTTGCTCAATGTGCTAGTTTTGTGCTTAAAAGAAGTTCTCACACCATAAATACTGCAGCATATCTATGATTCCATCTAGCACTATAGTAAAGAACACTGTTAAACTATATCAACAATCTACTGTTATATCTGTTTTGTAGTCAGATACGTGAGTTATTTTTTATTTTTTCATGTTGACATGCTCGTAGTTTAAAACGTGCACATTTTTAAACCCGGATTTGCTCCAGTTTTGTACACACTTCTCATAATTCCCCTAGAATAACTTTCTCTGAAGTAGATTTGGCCAAAGAAGGGACTTGTTTTAGTTGCTTCTGAAACACACTATCAGTTACTGTGGAGAAAGATTGTATCACGTCTGTCTCCGTGCTAGGGTCCTTTTCCCATCTTAGTTATTACTGTCCTATTTTAAAAATTCATTTGTGTGGGTGTTTTGCTTGCATGTATTGCACTTGTTGCATTCAGTACTCATGGAGACCAGAAGAGGACATCAGAGTCTCTGAACCGGAGCTACAGACGGTTGTGAGCGGCCACATGGCTGCTGGAAACTGAAGTCCTCTGCAAGAGCAACAAGTGTTCCTAAAACCTCTCTAGCCCACCACTTGTTATAGTCTTTAAATTTTTTTCTCATCAGATAAACCCAAAGACAAAGTCTGTCTATCTTTTGGTATTGTCTTATTAAAGAGTTGAATAATATTTCCTGAGTTCTTAGGTATGAGTCTTTCTTCAGGTGTCTATTCAGGAACCTCTGTTATGGCACCGCTGTTCAGGGCCTGTGCTTATATTTTAATTCAGTTGTCATTGATAATATTAGTCCTTTGATGTTCAAGATAAAGCACCAAGAGAACATACAACAGGGTTGGCAACACCAGATATTTGCTGAGAGTAGTTCATGGGTGGGTCCAAGTACCTGTGCCCTAGCCGCTGGAGCATGTCACAGACCCGTGCTGAATGTCACATTCGCTCCACTTAATTTTAATGCTTCTTTGACTCTTCCTGTTCAGGCTACCGTGCTGAGCAGGAAGAAAGGCTTCATGTGGTCCAGCTCTGCAGACGATACTATCAGGACACCTTCACCAACCAAGATGGCCATCTCTTTCCAGCTCGTTGTCCCAGACTAGCGTGGGAGTATAAAACTGTCTGAGTTGATGGGAGGAGGCTGCCTCGGGTGCTGGGGACACTCATGGGCCTGGCACTAATCCCTTTGTTACTTGGACCGATCAAATAACTTCTGTCTCGTTTTCCTCCTCACCTCTGGGACTCCAGTCTTTGTACCCAGCCCTGCTTACTTATCTGGACTTGTTTGCCCTTACTCTCTCATTTAAACCCTGTTTGCCAACCATTCTAATGACTCCGTCATGCCCTCTGGGCTACTTTCCAAGTTTCTCCTTTTGCTTGTGATGCCCTTTTCACAAATTCCTTTCTTCCATGACCTGACTCAGTGCTGGCACCTAGCTAAAGTTTTTTAAAATGTCTTTACTGGGGAGAAAAGACATTTCAACCATAATGAGCTTCAACATTCATAATGATGGTATGAAGACACTGAGAAATTTACTATCTATTGGCGGATGAAGACAGGTGTAACCTGTCATGTATCATAGAAAGCCAAGACTCTTGATTTAGGGTCACAAAGAGGGTAGGATTCATTCTTGCTAATATGAAGATAGTCCTTTCAAGACAGAACCAGTCTTACTGGGATTTGAACTCGGTTAGAAAAAGCATCTGAAGCTGCCCGTGGTTGCCAGCCATGATATTCACTCACAGTGACTGGAAAGTATTTTAGTGGTTGTGGGTAAGGGCTGCCATCCCTACAGAGAGCAGTCTAGATGGAAGAAAGGCAATGGGAGCTTGTGGGATTTGTTTTGCTTTGTTTGTGACTGAGTGGTCTGTAGATTTTCTTTGCTAGCCTTGCTTCCGAAAGCTGTCCAAGTGTTAAGTCATTATCTATTAATATTTTAGGCTATACATAAGATTTCTCCAAACTCTTAAATTCTCTTGGCTACTTAATGATGTACTGGAGAAGATTCAACAGGAAGATCGTGGGGAAGCCTTCTGGAGACTTCTAATGTAAGGGAGTAGCAAGGACAAGTTTTCTTCTGATTTCCTGTCAACCACTGGTTCATAGGGAATCACCAGCATTCTGGGAAATTGCTTATTGGAGCAACTGATTCAACAAAAAGCCAGAAAGGAGAAAAGCTTTAACATATGCGAAGTTTGTCAGCGCTTGTTAAATTTCTTTTCTATTTAAAATTTACAGAGTTGAAACAAAAAATGAAATAATCCACTCATATCTCACTCTTTATGTGTCAGCTGGTTGAAAATTAGTGAACATTTAAGAATAGTCATAGAAGGTGGGTGGGATGCAGGGAAACTGGGAAGAGAGAGAGAGAGAGAGTCAGGCAGGGCAGAGGCTCTGGAGAGGGGGAGATGGCAGTTCCCATAGATCAAGCACTAAGTCTTTTGTTTAGGGTTTTAGTTTCTGATAGGAACACGAATAGTTTTTTCTGAAGTGAAGATTACATATTCCAACTATGAATTAAAATTTGATAAGTATGATATTCCATTCAGTGGAAGAGTAAAAAGACATAATTAGTAATCATTTTCTCCAACCACGCTCTACATATCCACACCAGAGCTGAACCATGGTCAGCCTCTTTGTAAAGACTTTTCTTATAAACAGAGTTCAGGCCCTAAATCACTACAGTCTGTACTACTCACCAGAAATGAGAAGTTCAATAGTACATAAATTGTCCAAGGGCAGAGCATCATCAGACTTTTAAAAGTAGCCTGGGGTATGCAGTGAGTTCTAGGACAGCTTGGGTTTTGAGACAAAAACAAACAAACAAACAAACAAAAGAGGGAGAGAAATAACCTCATCTTTTACAGTCTGTCTTCCAAATGCATTATACATTTCTTGGACCATGGATTTTGCATTAACAATAGTAGGTTGCATACCTTATATAAATATAGGTCCTAAAATTATTTATCAGGGACCTCATATTTTAATATGAGTAAAAATTCTACTCAGTCCGACTCCATAAAACACTGGGGCTCATACTAAGAACTTGAACTTCATCACCTTGTTTGTTGGATCTCATTCTTAGACATGTTGCTTTGACCACTCAGGTGTGCATTTAATACATTAAAGCTAAGTCTTGAGTCACAAACCTGAGTGCTCTGGGGCTTTCACACAGAAGAATGGTAGTTTACCTGTCTGGTGCTGGTGCCCACACAGCTTTGCCTCTCTCTTCAGTGACTCTGTGTGAGCTTCGAAAGTGCTTACATCCATATAGTGCTCTATGCTAGGGAAGAGGGTTTACCAAGGGGAGGGCTCTCCCACTCCCTGGAAGGGAACTGCTTTTCTGTCCATCCCATCTGGAAATGGACAAAACTGCTCAAAATGAAGCTTGCTGCTTATTAGGAAGCACAAAGGGCTGGAATAGAGTCCTGAGCTTTTTGTCTTTTTTTATTTGGAGGGAGGGGAGTTGTGTCAATTAGTTGATCATAGTTATTTTTGCTTAGAGAAAAAGAAATAAGCTTCTGATTGAAGTCCAAAGCCAAAGGGGAGGAAATGAAAAGACCTGTATATTCCTCTGGCTGGCTGACCACCCACTGTTTGACAGGCTGTTCACCACAGCTGGTACTTGTGATAGCTTCCGTTCTATCCTCTACCATTGGATGACCTCTTTCAGCTTCTTCCCCTGAAGTCCCTCACCAGGCCATCTGGAACTGGGGAACAGTTCCAGACCTCTTTGTCAGAACACTGCCTGGAAATGGGTTCACTCTTACCCTCACCTCCAGTCCTGGTCACAGGACTTCTTGCCAAGAAGTGATGTCTAAATATTTCAGAGAGATAACCTTTGGAATGCAGTTCTGTTAGCCATCCTTGGACTCAAGAGTGCAGCCTGTTTGGACTATACATTCAATGTAAACAGTGAGTTGGACACCAAAACTTTGTCAAAGCCCTAAACCTTCGTTTATCTATGTGGTGGTTTGAATAGGTTTGGCCTCCATAGACTCCTGTGTTTGAATTCTTGGCCCACAGGGAATGGCACTATTAGGAGGTATGGCCTTGTTGGAGTAAGTGTGTCACTGTGGGGATGGGCTTAGAGGTCTCCTATGCCTAAGCTCTGCCCAATGTGGAACCAGAGCCACCTGCTGGCTGCCTGCAGGAGACAGTCTCCTCCTTGCTGCCTTTGGATCAAGATGTGGAACTCTCAGCTCCTCCAGCACCATGTCTGCTTGCACACTTCCATGCTTCCCACCATGATGATAATGGATGAACCTCTAAAACTATAAACTAGCCCCAATTAAAATTTTGCTTTTATAAGAGTTGTCTTGGTCATGGTCTCTTCACAACAATGGAAACCCTAACTAAGACAATTCATAATCTTTTTCTGTCCTCCTCAGCCAGTGAGCCACCAAGTCCTGTGATTTGAGCTTCTAATGTTTCTTGAAACTCTCCTCTTCATTTAATTCCTAATCAAGACTTCTGTCTTGGTCCATTCTATGTTGCTATAACAGAGTGCTACAGATAGGTACTTTATTTCTCATAGTTTTCATGGCTGGGAAGTCCAAGTTCTGGGCATCAGCATCTAGCAGGGACCCTTGTGCTATGTCATCCCATGGTAGAGGGTAAAAGAGCACGAGAGAGCATGCACTCCAGAGAAGTCCAATTTATCTTTTGGGCTTGTGTGTGTGTGAGATAAGGTCTATGAATTCCAGACTGATATCAACTTCTATGTAACCAAGGACGACCTTGAATTATTGGTCTTTTCACATCTATCTTCTGAGTATTGGTGGTGTGTGTGTGTGTGTATGTGAATGTGCCTGGTTTTTGTAGTGCTGGGATGGAACCCAGGGCTTTATGCATGCTAGGCAAGCACTTTCCCAACTGAGCTCCATCTCCATGCCCCATACTTGCTTTTATACCAAGTTTCTCTCATGCTTGCAATGATGACAGTCTATTTAGATGAACATAACCCTTATGACCCAGTCACCTCTATAGGGTTCCACATCTCAGCATTACAGTATTGGCACATAAGTTCCTGACACATGAACTTTAGGAGGCATAAACTTCCATACAGAATTCTTAATCTTGACTTGACCCAGCAGTATCTACACACAAAGAAATTTTAACTTTATTACTGTGTTGATCTAACTATGTCTATGCTTCCCCCTCACCTTTTGCTTTATCAAGCCTAGGGTTTTGGGCATGACACGGAGGCCTTCCACCATCCACCTCTGCCTCCTAACTCACAGGCTTGCCTCTTACTTTGTATCCTGGTGGTTTGACCTATGAATTCTGGCTGCATCTCACTGTGGTTTTCCACATAGCCCAGTCTTGCCAACATTACTCATTGTATGCCCAGGACCCTTTCTACCTCTACCCACCCCTCATCTCTCTCCAGACTCAGTTCAGGCATCATCTCCTCCAGCATGGTATTTAATGACCTCTGGGCTCCTATACATAACTGCCTGATCATTTACCACATAGTAGTGAATATACAGTTGGCCCTTGCTATTTCTGGGTTCTACACCCATGGATAAAAATAGCCATAAATTGACAATATTTGAAAAATACATTAAATATGTATGAAACTCACACATGTTTTAGTCATTATTCTCTAGAAAGTATAGTATAACACTTTTAATAGCATTTAAATTGGGTTAAGTATTATAATTAAAAAAGGACTTACAACAGGGTGGCCACAGGTTGTAGGTAAATGTATGTATGCATCATTTTACGTAGGGGACTTCAGCATCTGTGGATTTTGACACCTATGGTAGTGTTGGCACCAATCCCCCACGGATAGTGACTGCTGACTTATAGTACTTTTATCCTCACTGAGTTGAACGATTTTAGAGGGGCATTTTGTATCTCTGCAACTAGGAACATAGTAAGGATCAGATATACCTGCTGACAGAATGAGTGCTTGCTGCTACAGTGTTGCTGAATTCTGATGCAAACAAATTTATCCCATGATGCTGTCATTAAAGAGAGGAGCAGAGCTCCCTAACTTCTGTCCTTGGTGCATTGAAGCACTAAGAGAAGGAACCTGAACCCTGAACCTGTGACAGGTTCCAAAGATAATTGCTGTAACAACCAAATAGAGTCACATTTGTCAGCTCTGAAAGGAAGTGAGGTTGTAATGCTGATGATTGCCTCAATTACACTTCCAAACTCCTGCTTCCCAGGAGGAAAACATCCAAGGTAAAGAAGTAGCCAGGCTCTGGGTCACCTCCTGACCTGACCTAGTCATAGAGGTTCAGAGTTCATCTGAGGAGGCTGTGACCAATGGATGCCTGTAGTACTGAAGAGGTGGAGTGGAAGTGAGCTGGAGACAAAAGGCATTGGTACCACTTGCATCATAAAACCATCCGTGGGATTCGGAAGATAGCTCTGTCAGTAGAATGCTTGTCTTACACCTGTGAGGAGCCAAATTTGATTCCTCAGAACCCATCTTTAAAAAGCCAGGCACAGTGGCACACACCTGTAATCTTGGTCCTGGGGAGGCAGAGACAGTCTCCTCAGATCCTAGCCAGCAAGAGACTGTCTCAAAAACCAAGCAAATGGCTCCTGAGAAACAATTCCAGATGTTAATCTTTGGCCTTTAATGCATTGCGTGCGCGCACACACACACACACACACACACACACACACTCACATACACACACGGGGGGGGACACAAATTAAAATCATCTCTATTTTGAGGGGGTCATTGTTTGGAAACTGTAGTATTTACAATATTTGCAAATTAGTTTTTAGATATGTGGAAATTGTTTTAATAAAAACCTACATGGGCGCAGCTAGAAAAGCATTTGCCACTCAGGCAACAAGGCCAGAGTTTGAATCCCCAGAACTCAGGCAAGTGCTGGGCAGGTATGGCAGTCCCCAGTGATCCCAGTGTTTGGGGGATGGAGGCAAGAACCCCCAAAGCAACCAGCCAGTCTAGCTAATGCTCACTGAAAAAAAAATAAGGTGGAAAGCGACTGACAAAAGTTTCTGATGTCAACATCTGATCTCCACACAAATGCATACACACATGCACACACACAAATACATATGCACATGCACACACACAAATA
>JADRCH010000050.1:8363022-8412814 GCA_019843965.1 Rhynchomys soricoides
ACATGCATATACACATGCACACACACAAATACATATGCACATGCACATACATACATATACACATGCACATACACATGCATACACACATGCACACAACACACTCTGTACATTCATGTACTGGGTTATCCCAGTAGGTGCTCCTCAAAAACCTCAGCAGCACAGAAAAAGTGTTAAAGGTCAGCTTATGAAGAAATAAGAAGAAAGCCTGGGTGGTGATGGTCAGGGAGCTAGAACCGGACTTCAGCAGAACCCAGGGGAGGTGGCTTCGAAGGTAGAGACAGCTGACTTGGAGGGGACATGTTATTCATAAATGTTTAAAGATGTCTGCTTGGATGGCAGAGGCTAGATAATTGCTGTAGAGAGACATGACCTAATTTATTGGCCTTTCTGGTTGCCTTCTCTGGAGCCAGTGCTATACTTGCAGTTAAGACTGAACAGTGGTGAGTGGGTAGGGAGACTGCCTGATGACATTGAAGGGGTGGCCGAGCTCTTCCTTACACACTCCCCAGTGGAGTACAGGATCATTTCCCACACACATGGGAGGTTTTCTTTTTATACAGCGAGGACTAAAGCACCAACAGCTACTAAGGGACAACTTTCAGGAAGCAGAGATCTTACTTGGCTCTTAGTCCTGCAGAGGAACTTCTAAATCGTGTAGCCATGTCTCCCGAAGGGAAACATTCCTTCATAGAGGGATGTCCTGGAAGACTCTGGAAGTAAATGAACTTCATAAGGCCAGGAAGCTCCTAAAACTTACAAGACCACAAGGCACCTCCCTAAGGTTATACAAATAGTAACAACTGCCCAAGAGAGGGGACTGATTCCACCTTGCCAAGCAAGCCATTCAGGGGGTTCTGGGTCATCACCCATCCTGGTATGGGCTTTTCAGTGATGCAGCTGCCTTCAGTAACCCACACTCTGTAGCTAATCCCTCATACCTAGTCCTGCTAACTCACCAGTCTGGTAAGCTCACCCTTGCTAGAATCATTCATTTGATCGATTGCTGGTGTTTTAGTTAGGATGAATAGATATTCATCTACATCGCTCCAGGAAAAGGTACAATGTAAGCGCAAGCTCAAGTACAAACACGACAATCCAGCTAACAACTTAAAACTACCCCCAAATATATACAAACCCCAGTCAGTTTTTATATCTTCATGGCTTTGGGAGAAGAGAGCCACAGAATGCATGGCAGCCATTTAGGAAATAGGCACTGAGCTCAAACTTTAAAAAGCCGAGGTGAAGAACAGCTACACTTTGTAGTGGGGTTTAAGGAAGTCAGTTCTTAAGGCCAGAACCTAAGCAGCTTGTGGCCATTACAGCCTCTGTGTGTGCAACAGCATGCACTGGGATGGGGGAGGGGTCTGTGAGATAAAAAACAGTGAAAGCAAAAGGCGAGTCTTCCAGTTGCCTGAGGTAAACAGCTCTGGAAGCAGAAGGTAACCTTGATCCAATCAAGAAACTTTAAAATTAAAAAAAAAAAAAAAAACTAGACACAAGTTCACTATGTTTGCAGCAGGCATAGTCCTCTCGACGGATCCATGGCAGTCTTTTTCCTCTCTAGCATAGGATTTCCTGAAATAGTAGCAGTCTCTCAAAACTCTTACTAAGTAGTAAAGATGGGACAGTTGAAGTACATGATCCAAGCGCCCAGGGACCAGTCAGATTCCTTAGTGTATATGTTAGTCTCACCCGAGGAGCTTTAAAAACACTGCTCCACATGTCTGGCACCATCAATCTGATCAATACCCCACAGTCAATAGGTCATAAGCCCGGGACATTAGCTGTTGCTGCTGTTTTGCTAAATGAACGTGTTCAAAACTGATTTCTAAATATTTATGGCTATTATCACAGATTAGTGCTGCCTGCAACCCTCTACTGCAGTGTGCCACAACGCAGATTAACAAAGAGCTGAGAATAAGTGAGTGCACAGTCATAAACAGGACATGCATATCACCCCCTCGATGGCTAATGGAACACTGCTAAAAAGGGGGAGTCAAGAATGAGAGTATGTGGCCGGGCAGTGGTGGCGCATGCCTTTAATCCCAGCACTTGGGAGGCAGAGGCAGGCAGATTTCTGAGTTCAAGGCCAGCTTGGTCTACAGAGTGAGTCCCAGGACAGCCAGGGCTACACAGAGAAACCCTGTCTGGAAAAACAAACAAACAAACAAAAAAAGAGAGTATGTGAAATGTGCTGTGCTCACTACCTTACAGACACAACATGTCTGCACTGATGGGCACATTACAGCTATACTTATCTTCATAAGCCTTGCACAAGATCAAACCAGCAAGATCAGCCAACACTTTAACAGCACTCATTAGATTCAGTGAGTGCTGGGGGGTTGGTGGGGGACATGCATGTGGAGGGGGCTGTGTTGGCATGTGTCCAGGAGGAGGTGGTGTAGGAATGGAGATCTTGTATATATGAATAAAATTGCCAACAAATAAAGGATGCTGCAAACAGCAGTGTCTGAGTAAGAGCCTCAGCATGCTAAGGACAGAAGGAATGGTCTGTGAAACAGGCTTTCCAGCTCAGGAGCTGGAAAATGGACTTTTTCTGAGACATATGGCATTCTTATATTTCCATCTATTTCTATTCATATTTCTTTGTCTTTGTGCCCTCTGCTGATCTATTAAGCAAACCCTCCTATTTCTTGTAAATGTGTTTTGATGTTTGTGTGGAGTTATTCCTAATAAAAGCCCAGCCCACAAGGCATACTGGGTCCTTGAAGCTTCCAGTAGGCTTCTTGGAGCCCTAGCCCCCTGAGAAAAATTTACGTGTCAGACTCTGGGGTTTCTTCATGAACTGAGATTCACATCCACGGCAAGTGGAGCCCGAACAGGGACTTGAATCCTAGAACCTCAGATATTAGATAAGGAAGAAAAGGAAGGAAGGAAGGAAAAGAGAGAGGGTGAGGGAGGGAGAAAGTGTCAATCCTGAGATGGGCCCGGCATTGGTAGTTTTGAGAATTTCTCAAATCATTTTCATTTCAGCCACAGCTAAGAATCACCATAGCTGAAGACATATCATCACAGATGTGAAACATACCCAGCAGATGTGTTGGTGGCCTTGGTGTGCAGGCCGACACACAGAGGAGCATGGAGAAGGCGGGTGCACAGCTACTCCCCTTACAGGCGGGTCTTGTGCCTGCCACAGCAGCATTGTGTCATTTCAGCTGAACCCAGTGGTTTGCTCTGCTCAACACTCAGGCAGCCCAACACTAAGCTTCACATAGGGGATACTTCAGAGTGGGTACTTGGCCACACTTGGGGCAGCCTATCATGGAGGTAAGTGACTGGTTTGACAGTTACGTCCCTCACCCAGAATCTGAACCAAGGAGAACCAGCCAGTCAGAAGATACAGAGTCAAAGGTACCCTGGGAGGAGAGGGCATGGGCTAGGAGCAACCTGTACCAGGAAGTCTCCTAGTTTCAAGTCCTTCAGTTTTCAGTTTCAGCCCCAAGAGCCCCCAGTACCTAAGGTACCCTGGGTCTACACTCAAAGACGTTGACTTTTGCATGTCTGTCAGTACCTGGTCAAGGTCCCTTTCTGGGAAGAAAATGCTCCTCCCAGAAGGGAGCAAAGCAGAGAGCAGCAGCAGGTAGGGGAAGCCACAATAGAATAGGAATCTTCCGAAGTGCAGAGTGTAAAGGAAGAACAAAGAGCCAGGGATGGGGTGTGGACAGCAGTGCTACACATGGGGAAGTTCCGGAGAACTCTCGGGAAGGGAAGCAAAATGAGTGATCAGCAAGAGAAGACAGACTTTAAAGGGAGACAGAGAAGAGGCACAGCCATGGAAGGGAAGGAGGAATGGACACACTACTGGGAGGGGACACCTGCAGGTGACACTTCCCAGGCCCTCATAACCTGCCCTTCTGCTCCCTACTGTGATCCTGCAGGAACTGGTAGGTTAGGAGGGAAGACGGAAGTCAAGAGTTTGCTCCTTTTTTCAACTGACTGACTACAGAGAACTTCTGCAAATGACCTGCTCTGCTATCTCTAAACCCCTGGTCACACACATCACCTCCTGCTAGAGGCTTGGAGAATACCACCAAGTCCCTTTTTGTCTCTAAACAGTGAGTTTTAGAGCCGGCTCTCATTATTAAATATTTGGGAATTTTGCAAGCTGGTTGTTTAACTATTGCTAGCTTGAACTTGGCCAACACAACAAAGCAAATGTTTGCCTTTTCTTCCACATTACCAGAGAAGAACCGCTTTCCAGTATGCTATGGCTTCTGTATCTTCTGTGGCACAGGCTCCACGCACTGCCTCCTCTGACTTGCCATCACTGTCCCCCTGTTGTTTTGCAGGTTCTCTCTGTGGCCACATGGACAACTCACTGTGCTCTATTCTACATGACATACAGAGTATCTTGTTTTTTGGTTGGATTCCAACTGAGTCCCGGGGGAGGGACTGGAATGAGCTAGATACATCCAGAAGGTGCCTCTAACTTGGATATAAGGTGCAGGAAAAGGGTTTCCTGAGAGTAAAGCAGGGACAGCAAACACGCACACTGCTAAAATACTAAGGGAAGGAGCCTGCTCTGATTAGAGTAACTGCACTTTTAAGACGATGTGGTAACTCCACTACTTGGCTTTGACACCCACCCCCCCCATCTTACAAGAAGATGGGGAACTGAGAAAGGGCTCCAGGGCACTAAAAAGTATGAAGAGAACCCAGACATGGTGGCACAAGCCTGTAACCCCAGTTTTGGGAGGCAGGATCAGGGGAATCAAACAAGCCTTCAAGGCCAGCTTTAGCTACATAATTAGTTCAAGGCTAGCCTAGTGTAAACAAGACCTTGTTTCAACAAAATAACCTGATGTATGAGGAAGACAGCACAGAGAGAAACATCACAGGGGTGACTGGGTAAAATGCCAAGGGAATAGATCAGCCCACTCCAAGGACCTGCCCAATGTAACATCCTCCAGGAACCAGGGCGAAAGATACTGACAGAGGAATGAAGCAGCATTTGTTAGCAGCAGGCTGTCTGCATAGATGCCAGGCTGCCCAGGAATAAAGAACAAACGAACAAAAACATGAACACTCACATCTGTATAAAGTACTATGAAAATCACAAAAGAATTTTAAAAAAAGCTAACACCAAACACAATACAATGCTATAAAATATGATGGTTTTAATGTATATTCAGAGAATAATGACAAGAAAATGCATGCACATACTGAGTACAGATGCAGTTCCCCTTTAAATAGTTTTGACCCATGGGCTGGGAATTAATCTCAAGTAGCACTTAGCAGTGTAGGCAAAGCCATCTGGTTGACCTTTAATCTGGATGGCTGGGTGGCTGGGTGGGTGGGTGGGTGGGAGGGTAGGGTAGGTAGATGCTAGGTTGTTAAACCAATAGGTGCAAACTCACAGATACAAGGAACTATGAAATTAATTATTATTCTACTGAGTTCCATAAAGTATATTTGAAGGTTAAAAGCAAAAATTATACATACCATCACCCGATAGGATTTCCATTACATACAGGTCTAATATATCAAGGAAACACCACATAAAGCTGGCATAAAGGGGTAAACTGACCTCTGTAATAGTGATTTCTTACATTTCATATTAAGTAGTGATTTATAAGTTACATGTGAAAAGGTGTGTGTGTGTGTGTGTGTGTGTGTGTGTGTGTATTACCAGAGCAACTACCAAAATATATACACAGATAAACAGCAAAATCTTCAGTAAACAAATTTGGAAAAAAAAAAATGCTTAAAGCTGCTGCAAGGGGGCCAGTGGGAAGCTCAATGACGGAGTCACTTGACACCTAAGGGCGTGAGTTTGATCCCTGGGACCACGTGCTAGAGGGAGAGAACCAGCTCAGTCAAGCTGTCTTCCACATTGTGTGCAAGGGCAAGTGTGCATGCCCTCCCCCACATAATAACAAATGAATATTTTAAATAATTGATAATTAAAATTTTAATTTTTAACATATTAAAACAATAAAGACATGTTTAAAATATTTTAATGCTGCAGGCAGGAGGGGAGACATTGAGGAACATATAGAAATAACAAACAGGAGGCAACATGGCAGACTTAAATAAGTGCACTCATATCATGATAGGCATGGCAAAAGGACGAGGTTACTAATGTAGCCTGCCAGAAACGCACGACAACGACCTCTTACACATCAATACGATAAGGTAAGCAAAATGGACGCATTCCTCTGAAACCATCAACTACACAATTTATGCAGGGTGGCCTACCCGGGAAAGCCCTGTATCATTAAAGAAATTGAATTTATAATTTAAAACTTACAGAAAACCAAACTCCAGTACCAGGGCCTTTTACCAAATGCTTACAGAATAAGCTATATCACCTCTCACAGGAGTAGAAGAGAATCTGTAATACAGCTACATTTACTTAATACTTAAACAGACAGAAACCATAAGCATGGCATAGTGGTTCATGCCTGTAATCCCAATGCTTGGAAGACAAAGCAGGAGGACCAGGAGTTCGAGACCAGCCTGGGCTACAACATATAAGGATAGACTGGGCTATACATAAGACTGTCTCAAAAACAAAGCAAAACAACAGGATATATATATATATATATATGTATATGTATATGTATATGTATATGTATATGTATATGTATATGTATATGTATATATATATCAGTATCTTTCACCAATCCAGATATCAAAACCCCTAAGAAAACATTAGCAAACTAAACTTTAACTATAATAGCAATACACCCTGGTCAATGGGGCTTGTCTTGAGAGTGTGCCTATGTGCTGGCCTGGTAGTAACTACTGTTAAATGTGCTTTCTAAAAGCCAAACCAGGGCAAACTCAATATTAATATTAAGAATTCACAATCCTCTTTTGGAGGTGGGGTCTTTGGTCACAACAGCCCTCCATTTCTTCTTTCACCATTAGAAGGCTATCACAGGGCTTGGGGAAGCTGGCTGCAGTGGTATGCTAATTGACCAAAGTACAGCCTGTAAAGCAGGGCTACTGGCAATGGCAATAAGGAAACATTCTGGAAGGTAGGAGTGGGAGGAGATGAGCCTGTGGTTCTCAAATACACAGCCTGGGCAGCAACTGACTGCACAAGCACTGCCTGTGTGACAGCCTTAGAATCCTCTCTTGTGTGGAAGGCATAGCCTCGATGATACCTCTGCACTGCTGGAAGAAGGGAAACATTCTCCTAGTGACCTAGCCTGACCGTCCACCATGCCTTCGAATTCATTTCTGGTTTTAAGATCACCTGTGGGGATGAGAAAGTATTTTTCGACTAGCCTCAATCTGTTTTCATGTAATTGCCCACATCTCTCTCTCTCTCCCTTGCTTTGCTTGTTTGTTTTCCGGTTTTTCGAGACAGGGTTTCTCTGTGTAGCCTTGGCTGTCCTAGAACTCAGTCTGTAGAGCAGGCTGGCCTCGAACTCAGAAATCCTCCTGCCTCTGCCTCCCAAGTGCTGGGATTAAAGGCGTGTGCCACCACTGCCGGGCTTGCTTTGTATTCTTTACACAGTGGTTATGTTCCACCACCACCACTACCACCACTGCCGCCACCACCAAACAGTAAATAAAATGCAAGATACTGATTTTAAATGCACAATATGCATTTTTAGTGTATATCTATGTTTGTATATATAAGTGTGTAGCTGGATGCACATGCTGAAGTTGACTGTTTTCCTTAATCCCTCCTCTGCCTGCCTATCTATCTATCTATCTATCTATCGGCAAGTTCTCTCACTGAACCTGGATCCCTGGGGTTATTACCTAGGCATGCCTTGCCTGTGGAAATCAGAAGGAGGTGTCAGATACCCTGAAACTGGAGTAACAGATGTTTGTGAGACACCATGTGGATGCAGGGACTTGAACCCAGATCTTCTGCAGGAAAAGCCAGTGCTCATTACTGAGCCAACTCTCCAGCCCCTATTGTTAGCTTTTAAGAAATAAAAATAAAAATTTCTGCTTGATCAGATTTAGGATGGAAATAAAAGCAAATGTATATAGGTCTGTGTAGATGTAAATATGTATACATTCAATATGGGGAAGATAAAAGTTATTTAGAGCCAGACTGATCTTGGCTCACATTTTAGATTTGTATTTTGTGAACTATAGTACCCTGGGCAAGTTCCTTGACCATGTTAAATGTCATAATACTTGACCTAAGGAATGGCTGTGACTATTACTCAATGTTGACAGGCAAAATGATTTTAAAATAGACTTAGATTTGTGTGGGGCAGTCATCTGGCAGGCAGTCTGGCACACTGGATGAGCACAGGCAAACTCTGGGAGACCCTGCTAAATAATTCGAAAGGGACTGGAAATGTTGTGTCAAGGCTCCCGGGAAGCTTTTTGGCTCCAGCCACGATCACTATCAAGCCGCAGTAGAGGCATGGCCACACAGCCCCAAGCCATCCCCATGTTAGTGAGACACCTAGAGGCTTAGTCACGCCCTTTCCCAGTTACTATATCTGCTCTTCCTCTCTGGGAGAGGCAGGAGGTACAGTTCCATCCATGCCACTTTCCACATGATGAAAATAAACGCCTTAGAATTATGGACTGTCTCTTCATCTGGACTCACCATGGGAAGTGAGGGATCCGGCCCTCGATTAATGAGCTGCAGCTAACCTCTCACCATGGGAACCCCAGTGCTCCTAGATGGTACCCATTCACTCTAGCCTAAGTAGCTAGCCCGGTGCCCAAAGCAGCTGAGACCAGTCCTGGCAGGAACCCCAGCTGTGCTCTGGCTGACCAGTCTGCAGGACTGCGGCGCCCCTGGCTAGAGAACCCATGGAGATGGCTGCGGGCATTCCCGGGAATGGCCCCTCCCCCACCCACAGGCAGGGTTCCCAGAGGCTTCCCACAGCCCCCCAACCTGCCGATCAGACTGTGTGGGAAGATGCGTGGCCACTTTCCGAGTGTCCTGTCCCACCCAGAGCCGCAGCACCCCAGGACAGACACGTGGGTCGGGGCTTCATTCTACAGCGCCAGGGTTGTCCCAACAGATTTGAATTCCGATTCTACTACTTACCAAGATACTCAACTTTTATAAGCAGTTTCCTTCTCTGTGGAATGGAAACTAAAAGTGTGCCTAGCACACTCACTGGGAATATTCATGAACTCTATTCAGCATGTTTAGTGCAATGATCAGTACACCATATGTGCCTAACAAATGTTAGCTGTTATTATTAGGACAATAATTACTATTGTTATATAAAAGGTAGTACTTAATTAAGACTGCTCTAGCTATCTCCTCCTGCTAATAAATATCTAAGAAATGGATAACTAGATCAAAGGCCAGGTTTATCCAAACTGTGTTCTTGATCACTGTAAGGTTTAGAGTTGGCTGGAGAGATGGCTCAGCAGTTAAGAATGCATACTGCTTTTGCAGAGAACCCAACTGTGGCTCCCAGCACCCACAGCAGGCAGCTTACAACCACCCACAACTCCACCTCTGGAGGATTTCATGCCCTCTTTTGGTTTCTATGGGTAGCTGCAGTCACATGCAAATGCTCCCACAAAGATATGCATATATGTACAATTAAAAATAATAAAACCAAATCTTTTAGGAAAAGTTTGAAATCTACCCAAGTCATTAACAACATGCATGCCATGGGCATTTCAAAATTAAGTTTCCATTATTATTGTGACTCAACATCGCACCATTTATTTTATTTACTGCTTACCTATATTCAAGTGTGATCGATTTTTGCCTATGTACCAATTTGAATCTTGGTGATTAAAATTTGAATGAACTTCTTATTTGTTAGAAGCATTATTTATATTAAATGCAAATCCTCTCCTAACAAACAAAGTCAAAAAGAGGTTGAGCACTGATAAAGATCAGGAGACATCCCTGCATAATTAAGAACTCTTGGGGAGTTCTGTCTCCTACATTGGGACCTAAATTATTTCTATAGCACTGACATCCATATCTGAGCACCCAGGGCCCCGTGTAACAGTGTCACCTTTTATTTCTAACATAGGAATTCTTTTTAGTTGTCTTGTTGGCATTTCAAATCTATCATACAGGTGAATTATCCTATCTCTCAATCAGCTCCCTCTCCAATGCCTCTATCTAGTGTCTTACTGTCTTACCCAAGAGAATCCTACTTCAAGATGCTGGTTCTGAGGAAGTGTATAGGCCCTAGCATCTCTCAGAAAGACCCTTTGAATTGTTTCTGAAGTTACTGTCTGATATTACATAAGTCATGCACCCTGAGTTCTTATTTGTAAAATATAATGATCATACTTTACAAGATAATGAGCTGCTGGCTTACATGCTATCCTGGGCTATTTCTGCAGGCCAGTATCAGCTACAGAGATGAATGAACATGGTCCTGAAGTAGGGTAGATGATCCCATGGAGACTAAACAGTGAAGCCAGGAAGTAAGCAGGAGAAAACAAGGTGCCAGGGTCATTGCTTTGGGCGTTTGATCCAATCATCCACTTTCCCTAAAGTGATTTTACATGCCTGTGGTGGTGATGTTTTAAACTGGATGATTATTTTAGTGGTTTTTCAGTTATAATTTTTACTTTTGTGCCAGCAATGCAGCTCTTCTGCGAGTGCTTCATTTAGGACATGAGTGTCATGAAATCACAGGACGTGCTGCAGTCTTCCTAACTAAGCTTTCACCAGTGGCCATCTATGCATAGACCCAGTTCCCCCAGAGTTAAGGATGTGGATGACACAGACGGCAGTAGAGAAAACACAAAGTGAAGGAGCAGGAGGGACAGCCAGGGGATAAGAGGACGGAAGACTCGAGTTTGTATGTACACCAGTGGAACCCCAGAGCTGCCCCAGGGACGGGGCAGGAGAATTGCTGGGGACTGTTGGCCACCAGCCTGCCTAGCTCAAGGTTCAGTGAGAGACCCTGTTTCAAAGGATAAGACAGAGAAGGATAGAACAAGACACCAGTCATGTGTGTGCATGACTGCCCATATTCATTCACATGTGCATGTGCTTCACACACATATACCACACACATACGATATATACACAATAATAAAAGTATAAAGAGGTCCTCTATACTCTCTATCTATTTTCCTTCAGTTGTCATATTTTACATAATTCTAATACAGTACAAACGAAATTCCCTTGAAGGAATTTAAAATAAATCGCATCACTATTTATAAGACTACAGCTTGTATAAATACTACATGCTAACAGCTTGTACCACTGGATCTCCTAAGACTATAATTTAGTTTTTAAATTAATTAATTAACTAATTAATTAACTCACTTTACATCCCACTATCAGCCCTCCTCTCAAAGCCCCCCGCCCCCATTTTCCCCTTCTTCTCTGAGAAGGGAAGACACCTCCAAGCACATCAGTCACTGCAGGACTAGATGCATCCTCTCTCACTGAGGCCAGACAAGGCCAGGATCCACAGGCAGGCAACAAACTCAGGGACAGCCTACTATAATTTTAAAGGGGCCAAGTTGATCCCTAAGTGTGAGCCCCTCCCTCTCTCTATTTCCTAATTCTGCCATGCTGTCCCCTCATATATAATGGCCACCTTCTCTTTACAGACAAGGAACATGCTACTCTGAGTACTAATGTTTGGGAGCATTGGGTTGCACATGCTTTGAAGCTAGCCCTATGTAGATCTATGTCCATCTGTGAATGGGGCGACACCCTGGGTAGCCAATGTGTGTATGTACAGGCACTCACGGGTGAGTGTGAACACACTGCTTTCAGGGTGACTGGAGGGGACTGAGACTGATTTTCAAAAGCAGTGTGTAATGAATTCTCTGTTCTCAAACTTGAACTGCCACTGCCCCGCCCTCTCTAGAGAGTCAGATAGGAGAAAGAGTGAAGAGGGAGCTTTGGAACCAGTGCCTTCTGTCTCTGCAAAGACTAAGGGGGTTCCATAATTGGAAGTTTGTCCTTGGAGGTGTTTCTCTTGGGTTGAGGGAGAGAAGGGTGGAGGTGGGAGGGACTGATTGGAATTGGGAACCTGAATGACTTCACCAAGCCAGCTCTCCAAACTCCAGTTTATGCCATGCATTGTAGCCTGCGTAAAATCTTGGATTTCCTTCCACACTTCACTGCAGAAGACTTGAATAGGTCTGTGGGTCCGTACTCCAGCAGGGGGAAAAGTTAATTTATGCCCCCAAGAATCACTTCTGAACTTAATTTGCTAGTTTCTTATCCCCCCCCTCACCTACAACACTGTATTTATTAAGAAGGCCATTGGTTAGATTCCATAGAAACTCCTCCTTACAGCTCCACACCACAGCCAACTCCACGTGTGTGTCTTAAGTTCCATCCACCCACACAGGGCCCTTTGACAAGTTCCTGGATCTCCCTCCGGTTGGTCGGTCCCGGGCCTCTAGCTTGGAGGGAGCAGCTGCCAGGATCCAGTTCTAGGGAGTACCGTACAATAACTCTCGTGCCCCCAAACGGTCAGACCTTATCCCTCGTAGCCTCTGACGCACCTGAGCTCTACTATTCCTGAACCCCTCCCAGCTGAGGTTAGCCCAGGTGTCCTTAACAGGCAGGGACCCACGCACCAAGAAATGCAAAGAACGAGCTACTTTCTCCCTCCTCTCTGTGGAGTCCTGCACTCACAGCCCAAGTCGCTGGGGATGGAGAGCCTGGAGAGAGCACCCAAGAGGCATCTGGAGACCCATAGAAACTACACCCTTTTCCCTCTCCAAGCAGCACCTGCACAGGGTCCCAGCAGGTGTCCCTGGGTTCCCTCGGAAACCAACAGGATGCAGGCCCAGCCCAAGAGGAGGAGTTCGCTTCGTACCTGATCCTGTCCTTCTCTGCCCTCCGGAGTTCCTCATTTCTTTCCAGTACCTGGAGGATCTTCCTGGCTTCTTCCTCGTTTAGGAAACTGAAATCAAACCCTTGAGGAACTTTCGTCATTTTCTCTCCCGTGTGCGAGTTATGTGTACTTAAGCTCCTTGGCGCCTCCTGTTACAAAGCCATTTTTCAAGATAATGAAGACTAGTTTTCCCGAACTTGATCCCATAGCCCATAATAGCTCAGCGCCTTTGAAAAGCTAAAACCACAAACCTCGGGACCAGCCCACACATACAGGGCTCCTTTTGACAACACTTTAATGACATGTTTCTCTCAACCTGTCCAACCGAGATGCAAAGTGAGTGACTAAATGGAGAAAAGGAACCAATCGCATTTGGGGGGCGGGGCGGACTTTGCAGCGTCTCCTCCCTCCCTCCCTGCCCACCCTCTACGTGACTTGTTAAGCAAACAAGCCTACATAATTCTGTCTCTAAGGGAGGCTTACCCTTAAGTGTTAGCCCCAAAGTATTTGCTTGGCTGCTGCTGTTTGCTGGAAGAATTTGAGCTTGGCTAGAAGGAAGACTGAGAAGGAAAAAGAGTCACAACTAATCCTGTCTTTCAATGACTGAGAACAGGAAAATTGGTAGGAGCTTGAGAGTTAGTAGAAGTGTTGTTACCTTATTTTAAAAGACCAGGGAAGCCTAAACTCACTTTATCTCAGAGGGACTCACAGAAGGACTGGCATTAGGCTACCCTTGGAAATGAATTATTTGCCAAACTTGCTGTCTCCCTCCCACATACACTCCCACTGTCAAAGTCATTCTCAGACTTTGAAAGCCAACAAACAAAAAGCCCCGAGTACAGAATTTTAGAAGGCAAATCACAATCCGCGACCACAGAACATGCTTTTCCTAGAAAGCCAATTGTCCTATGACATAATGAAGTCAGATATTTCCGAAGATGAGCATACATGTGCTTTTTAGAAAATGATGAATGTCTTTCCAGAAAACTTGTTTCTTTACATAAAAACGATTTGTCTGATGGACACACATGCCCCCAGCACACTTAATTTAGTCCCTTCTGATGTGATTGTGATGGTCACCAATATCTACAAGGTATATCCACAAATACCATCTTTTCATGGTAAATAAAACAAATGAGTTTCACTCCTCTAAAGGAAAAGCAGTCAAAACTATAGAGTAAAGAATGGCTGCTTTTGCCTCTGGTCCCTTGTCTTATCTTGATTATCACTCAAGGCATGTCTGAAGAGACAGCCTTTGAAATAACTTTTTGTGAGTGTCTATGATCTGCAAGAAGTAGGGATCCACTCTACTCATCCGTATTGTACAGCACAGAACTCCTTCATAGATTGTCGCTATGTTAATGATGGCAGTTGGGAAGCCTGCCATGCACATACTGTTCAGTTATTCTTGCATGTTCCTTTACTAGGTATATGGACTGACTTTCTAATGTGAGTAGTGGAGGAGTTTTGTCCCGTTTTTATCAGTGAGCTGACTGCAGCTAACCTATTCTGGAACCTGTTCCATGAAGCCATTGTATACACACTAAACAACATAGTCCTTTTCTCATAATCCAGTGAGGGATTTAGCATGAACAGAGATATAATTACTTCATAAAAAGAGTTCCTTGGGCTTGAACGCTGCTTTGGAATTTAAAAGCACATGCTATTCTTGCAGAGCACCTGACTGCAGTTCCCAGTACCCATGTCGGGCAGCTCATAACCACCTGTAACTCCAGCTCCAGGGGGATCTGATGCCTCTGATTTCCTGGGGCACCTGTACTCGTGTGCACATACCCAAACATTTATTAAAAATAGTGAGAGTCTGAACATGCCATGGAGGGTACAGAAGAAATTCATGTAACTAAGTGGGTCAGTGAAGTTTGGGCTGACTCATGAAGAGTAAGATTTGAGCAGGAAGAAAACAGACACAGATGGAGGCGGGAGAAGACACTTGAGTCTATTCTAGGCAAACACAGCAGTGGGCTAGATCACAGAGATGCACCAGTGGGATCTTCCGTACCCTTTGGTTCCTTTGATCAGTGGCCATGATGAGCATGAATTTGACAATTAAAAGTACAGAGGCATATATATACAAGGACTAGTAAGAACTTGATCTGCTTGACTAAAACATATGTCCTTTCTTTCATTTTATCTATCTACCTACCTACCTATCTATCTATCTATCTACTTATTTTTGAGACAAGGTTTTGTGGAGCCCAAGGTGGTCTCAAAAATCCTTGTAGCTGAGGTTTGTAGCTAAGCATGCCCCTAAATGTCTGATGCTCCTGTCTCTGCTTTATGAGTACTGGGATTGCAGGCATGCCCCACCACACTCAGCCTAGAGCATACATTCTTAGTGGGGGGGGGTTGTGCTCTTTTTATATAAAGCAAAGATATACAAACAACACATAGGTAGATAAATATGAAGTATATCTATAACACTGACATTTCAGGAAGGGTAATTAGTTTTAAAAAGACTTCCTGGGGGAATAGTAAGAAAAGGTTTAGAAGCACTGGGTTACTATACAGAGCACAAGAAGGATAAAAGGCTGAGATTCATTGGGAATGTTGTCCTAAGGAATCTGCTTTTTACTATATGACCACCGAGGAGCCAGCTCAGGTTTTGAAGGAGACGATGACATTGTTGGAACTGAACTTTTGGAAGATGACTTTGTTGGCCAGAGACAAGGAAGTGTAGACAGAGGATGAAAGGCATATACAGAGTTTGAAGTACCTGCAACTCATCCACAGGACAATATCCAGTAAGGGCTGGATACCTTCAAGAAGGAATAGAGAAGTCATTTACTTAAACCTGGTTGCAAAAGCCTTGAGACTAAATAGTATGGACATGGCAAAGGGTGCACAGTGAGTAAGACTGGGCTTAAGGCTTCATTGGCCAACCCCATCATTAGCACCGAGTCATGCTTCATCCTTCATTATGTCATTGTAGGGAATACTATTGGAAACTTTTATCCTGATATTTTGCATTAAGATCTTTGGAGGGCTACCCTATAAACCACACAGGTTGCTTAGAATGCTTTCACTCGGATTAGGACCACAGCATTCCAAAGTAAAACTACTTCTTATTTAGCCAGCTGTATGCAATCTTAGCATCTGGTAACCCTTGGCAACCTCCTGCCCAGCCTTTCAGCTAAACAGATATTCATCAGTATGAATTTTAATACTAATAGCTGCATAGAAAAAAAAAACAATCTTTAGGAACCTCCCATGGTCTACCTTCTCCAGGTTGTTGGCCAAATCCCAGCAGAAGGATTCTTGATAATCACTTAGCCAAGAGAAAGGCAGATCATATCATTTAATTGAATGTCTCAACTTTTGCCGATAGAAAGCCACTTATGACCCCGGTGGACCACTGAGAAGCAACTCTGGAGGTCAGGGGTAGCTTTCTCACAGTTATAGTTGTCTCACCTCCTTTGGCTCTTCTCCCTAGACAAACCTTTTCAACAGCAGATTATGGGGTGTGCTTGGTGGCAGCTCTCGGTTAAACAAGCAAATACATGTTGGCTTGAAAATAAGATGTTGGGGACAGGCCTTTATTAGTAATGAAGAGGTGTAAGGCTCAGAGAAGAGAGTTTGTACAATCATTCGCTTCAGGTTTTGCGGTTCTGTTGGGTAATTGATTCTACAATCCTAGATAGAAAGTTACATTTTAGTTCCACCTGAGGCTCAGTCCTAAACCCGTAAGTATGGAGTAAGATTCCATGAAAAATATTCAAAACCGTCTAAACCTTTGTTCCTTTTCTGTCTTATACAAGAAGATCATAGCCGAACCAGTCATACAGGATTTCTATAAAAAGTCAATGGCAACACAAATAAACCAACAAACAGAGATAACCACACAGCTTATATTTAAGAAATGGCCTCTATGAATAATGTTCTTTGGACACAGAGAAATGTACGATGTAAAGGACATGAGTTTCTTGACTGTGAAAGCAACGCTTATTTGTTGGGCTGAGAAGAATTTGAACCCATAACACAGGAACCAGACAGAAGATGTATTAGTCAGTTTTCTTGTAGCTGTAACAAAATGCCTGAGAAAAGCAACTTAGGAAGGAAGGGTTCCCTCTCGCTCAGAGTGTGAAGCCTGTCAAAACATGGAAGCTAAGAGTGTCCCTAGCTGCTGACTATCAGAGCCTGGTCACATTGCATCCATGATCAGGAAGCTCAGAAATGCATGCTGGTGCTCTGCTTGCTTTCTCTGTCTTATTCAGCCTGGGACTTTGTGCCACAGGATGGTGTTGCCCACATGTAGAGTGGGCATGTAGTCTTCTCTCAGTTAGACCCTCCAGAAATGCCCTCACAGACTCACCCAGGTATTTGTTTCTGCTGTGGCACCAAACCCTCACAAGATGACAATCAAGATTAACTGTTGATGATGGAGATGAAACTCTTGGGTTTACTATTATTGGTGAAGTTTAATGTAAGAATGTGGCTTAGTTCTGCAGGTTGATGGGCTTCTTACTGCCATTGCTCCCAAATCTACCCCATAGAAGAACACCAAAGCTAGGCTTGCACTGGGAACAGACATCTTTGGTGATGTGTGACAGAGATAGTCACTACCAAGTGCTCTTGCCTTTCTACTGGAGGAGCATCATCCCATTAAAAGCACAAATAAAAGAAGTCATATTCTTACCATTCCAATCAGATAGCTTATTCCTCTACCTACCCTGGGAAGTAATAAGTACTGCTTAGGTGTAGAGGCTCAATGAAACTACAACATAGGAATATCCTCAGAAAAATGATGGGGTGTTTATTCCTCATGATAATGTTTATCATATATAAGTGTGAGAATGCATAAAAGATCAAAACTTTATTAGCTATTTAGTGTCTATTAATTATTCATATAATTATTTTATGTTTAGATTTTTAGAAATGACATTATGTGAAAGTGTCCTACAATATATAATATCACTTGCATAACTTGTATAATCTTCCCTAGGACAATGCAATATCTTGGACCCTTGAGTAATATGAATTTCATAAGGGATTCATAAGGACCTTTAAAGAAGTATGAGACTTGATGTGACAAATGGCATTTAGGAACCCAAAGTACCAGATGAAGTAAAGATAGAAGAGACTCTGGCTCACTCATGTCAGAGTTTAATAAATCTGGTGTTTACATCTGTGGCAGTTTGAATATGCTTGGCCCAGGAAGTGGCATACTATTAGGAGGTATGGCCTTGTTGGAGTAGGTGTGGCCTTGTTGGAGGAAGGGTGTCACTGTAGGGGTGAGCTTTGAGACCCTCCTCCTAGCCATGTGTGAGTCAGTCTTCTCCTGTTTGCCTTCGGGACAAGAGGAGGACAACACTTAATTGGTGCTGCTTATAGGTTCTGAGATTCAGTCCATTACTATCATGGTGGAAAGCATGGCAGTGTCCAGACAGGCACGGTGCTGGAGGAGCTGAGAGTTCTACATCTTCATTCAAAGGAAGCCAGGAGCAGATTGTCTCATGGGCACTAGGAGGAGGGTCTCAAAACCCACCCCCCATAGTGACACACTTCTTCCAACAAGGCCACACCTCCTAATAGTGCCACTCCCCAGGGCAGACATATTCAAACCATGACATTTATAACAAATCCTTCCTGGCATCATTCTCTAAAACAAAATACTAGAAATCTGAGAAAACCCTAGGTTGAGTAGCACATGCTTTTCTGTGTGGGTCAATGGTCAACACTTACCATCATGTTCAAAAGATGGAGGAGGAAGGCAGTAGATTTTTGAGGTTTGTACAAACACCCAGAAACTAAGTATTACATTTCCATGTATTCTACAAGTGCATTGTTACCATGATAGCAGAACATGAAAAAAAAAATCAGCTCAATAAACAGACAAAAACCCAATACACATGTCACCATCACCCTGTGACCACAGATGTTCAGAAAATCCCCAAATGCCAGAAAACAAAAGAAGGCAGAAATGCTTAAATAGATAAGTAATAGAGTTTCTTCCAGAAATACAGGGATACTTCAGCCAGATGTTGAGTGCATGCCTATAACTCTAGCACTTGGACGGTACTGGAAGAGCAGGAGTTCAAAGACAGCCTGGGCTACGAGTTCTTGTCTTCTCCCCTTTCCCCACAATCACATTTCAATAACAACAAAATCCCAGAACTTACCCTACCAGGAAATCAGAAGCTCTTTCTAAAATCCAAGATGGCTGTTTGGCTAAAACTAACTTGTCTTACAGTATATTCATCACCCGTACTACTATGTGTGGTGAGGCCTGCCTGTAACCTCAGAACTTGGGAGACTGAGGCAGGAGGATCATTAATTTGATGTTAACTTGGACTATTTAGCACTGTTTTGTCCAAAGACAGCATAAAGCAAAGCAAAACAAACCCCAACTAACTTTCCATCCAAAGACAAACCTGAAGTAGTATTACAAGGCTTTTACTTCGTGTGATGAGGAATAGTTCGTTTCATCCATTAGCAATATCACAGCAATGATTAATTAAGGACAAAGCAAAGAGATACACTATTACCTGTATACTCTCATACTGTCTGGTTGTATTAGTTAATATAGCAAAAAGAAAAGCAGTTATAACTCTCAGGGGGGAAATGATTAGACATGAACTTAGAAAAACAAACAAAAAATCCACTTTGAAATACAAGAGCTGCTAGGTGTGGTTAGATATGCTTGTAATCCCAGCAAACGGGAAGCTGAGGCAGAAGAATCAGGAGTTCTAAGCTAGGCTCAGTTGCATAGTAAGTCTGAATCTAGCCTTGGGGCTACCTGAGATCCTGTCTCAAACATACAAACAATAGCAAACTATTAAAACAACTAAAGGATTAGAACAAAGAAGAAATATATAAGTGGCCAGAGTTGGATCAGTGAGCAAAAAATATTTATGAGTGTCTATCTGTTTGGAAACATTTTTGAAATTCTGCAGCAAAGATCTCCCTCTTCCCCCTGTTTTCCGTCTTTCCCCCTCCTCCTCTTCCTCTTCCCCCTCCTCCTCCTCCTCCTCCTCCTCCTCCTCCTCCTCCTCCTTCTCCTCCTCCTCCTTCACCTCTTCCTCCATCTTCTTCTTTGGTTTTTTGAGACAGAGTTTCACTGTGTAACCTTCCCTGGCTGTCCTAGAACTCACTCTGTAGACTAGGTTGGCCTTGAACACAGAGGACCTGCCTTTTTTTCTCCCAAGTGCTGGAATTAAAGGTGTGGACCACCACCATCCAGCCAGCAGAGATATCTTGTCCTCAAGAACATTACTTTCTAATGGCCAGAGGTGAAAAGAGAAGAAAGAAGAAGGAGCAGCAGCAGCAGCAGCAGCAGCAGCAGCAGCAGCAGCAGCCGCCGCCGCCGCCAATATAAGTTTAGAGTGTGAAAAGTACTATGATCTAAATAAATGGGGTGGGGGAGGGGCAGGATGATCATAAGGTGCCATTTGAGTGGTAACTAAAGCTTGTGAAGCCAGACTTGCACAGAAGCAGAAAGCGCATATCCTCAGAAGGACATAGGTTTGAATAATGTTCATAAGGAGGAGACAGGTACTGTCCCTTGACTCTTTGAAACCTTCATTCAAGAAATAATCCCCCCCCCCCCCCCCAGATATTTTGGTTTAGGGACTAAAGTCTTCAACTGCCTTGTGTCATGTTCTATGCCAGGCTCCCAAAACACAGAATTACAAAACCAAACTATCCTCATGGAGTTTGCATTCCTGAAGGAAAAGTCAGACATATTTTCTAAGTGTGATTAGAAAACTAACAATGTAAAATGACAGGAGAGGTCCTTGAAGAGTTGAGAGGAGGTCATTTGAGGAGTTGAGGACACACCTTACATGGAGTGATGAGAAAGCCCACTCTGAATTGAGAAGAAAGCAGTCACACGAAGGGTGTTTGGATACAGCCTTGAGACAGCCTGGAGAAGGGTTTTTTAAGAAGAGGCAAGCATCTAGACACCTAGGCAGGAGAGAGACGGACATAGTCTGGGCTATGTTTATAGATCTTGGTAAACAGACATTAAAGAAGACTGGAGACATACATGTGGCTATGATAGGGTGAGAAGCCAAGGCTAGAGAGATTAGATCGCGTCTTAAGGGCATGGGCTTGGGCTTGGGAGTCTTGTGTTCTAACTCTAGATGTGTGACTTGGGCTGGCTCTTTGCCTCCTCATCTGTCAGGTAAGGGTAATGATGGAGCCCACCTCAGGTTGTAGAATGAATCTGATGATGTATGTGTAAGGTGAGAGGAGAGAAGGAAGAGAAAAAAGAAACAGGGAGAGAAGAAGAGAGAGAGGGAGAGAGAACCATTCTCCCCAGTCAGGTGACCAATTGGATTGTGTTCTACTGTCCCTCAACCTGTTCCCACACTTGCCAATACTGGGATAAGGAAGAATACCTAGACAACATGTCTTTTCTGCTTCCAAGCAGGAGGAGTTCTCACTTCTGAGAAGAACTCACCTGGAATCATTTGTGACATTTGGGTTAAGATTATTTTAAATAGAAACTACAGTATGATACAAACACTGTAAAAATAAATAAATAAATAAATAAATAAATAAATAAATAAAAGTGGTATAATCCTGCCTAACTAAGAGTTGTTCTCATGTTTGGAAATCACCCTGAAGTTCTCTGCAGAGCTCTGTGTGGGTGTGTGTGTGAAGACTGTTCCCATATTTGACATTCTCTACAGTGCTGTATGTGGGTGTGTGTGTGTCTATGTTATCTCTGTGTGTGCAGTGTGGGAGATGGAATGTTTCATTTTCCTTTCCCCATGCACAGTGCAGACGCCTCTTTGCAGACTCTAATTAACTGGATCATTGCAATTAATATGCCACTTACCTCTAATCTAGTGGGGCTCAAACTAAACCGGAAGTTTATTTACCTTATTGTTCCGTTTAAAGAGTTTGCTAGATTAGTTGGGTATTTTCTCGTTTTGGTGGGAAAAAAAAATCTAGTTTTAAAACTAAATTTAAAAAACTCATGTTTGATGTGTTTAACACAGTATTAAAACTATGCAGAGCTGTAGCTATGATCACATTTAAACCCATGTTTAGAGCAGTCAAGGTAGGCATGATATTACCTTTGTATTGATTGTATTGATTGATTGATTGTTTTGATTTGTTTGTATCCCTGGATGTCACTGAACTCGCTCTGTAGACCAGACGGACCTTGAACTCAGAGATCTACCTGTCTGCCTCCCAAGTGCTGTGAGTGTGTGCCACCACCACCCCCTGGCTGATGAAGCCTTTTTATACCACAACTGAAAAATCTCTGTAGAGTTCCCAGGCTAGCTGGATTTAAAATGTTTTCAAACTTTGTGGAGAGCGCTACATTGTAATTTATTTTAATGCGTGCATGTGCACACATGTGTGTGCACAGACACACCATGGCATACAGGTGGCAAGCACCTTTACAGGCTGAGCCATCTCAATTGCCCCTTTCAGAGAGCTTTAAAGTGCTTTACAGAAACAGATTTTTTAAGAGGATGTTTTGTTATGTATCCCAAACAAGCCTTGAACTTACTATAGCAATCTTCCTGTCCCAATCTGAGATTAGAGGCATGTATCACCATTCCCAGTCAGCATTAAAATTATTGATATTTTTGATAGTGTCTAGTGCCTAGCTATAATTCTGTGGTATCTATTATTTGAGAATTCTTCCTTCTGGAGAGTGTGTTTGCTTCTATGTCTTATTAGAGACTGTTAGAAGCTACCTGTTAACCTTGTGTGCACATCAGGTTATTACTTTGCAAATAAATCTTCTGTTAGCTGTTGGAGCATCTACTCATTGTTTAAAGAGAGCTGGGTGAGCTAGAGGCCCTCTCCCCTACCGTGATGGGGTGGGAGGAAATGCCAAGCTTGCTCTTAGCAAGACTTTAGAGGTCTAGGTAGCCAACCTGTTGAGCTTGCTTTTGCCCTCTGAGTTTATGAGGCTACCACTTAGAATGTATACAGCTAGTGGGAGGAGAGGGGACACCCCACACTGCTTCCATACTGCATATAGAGAAACAGAGAGGTGTGGGAAAATAGAACTCAGGTTCTTTTACTCATCAAAGAAATGTCCACAGGAAGAGAGAAGTGAAATTGGATGATATGTTTTCCTTGCCACATCTGCAACCTCCTCACTAGTCTGAACAGTTTATTTTCAACTTCCAATTATCTGGATCATTGCAATTAATTAATATCATCTCATCAGGTGTTGACTAACACTAACCTTGAAGACTTTTTCCTCTGTGTGACTTTTTCTTTAATAGTGTCTCATGTGGATAGGCCCAAAACTCTCTGTGACTGAAGACAACTGTGAGTTTCCTGAACCCTGTGCCTCTGTTTCCCAAGTACTAGGACCGCAGGTGTGTGCTTTCATGACACATTTGTGTGGTGCTGAGAATCAAACCCAGGGCTTCCAGCATGCTAGGTGAGCACTCTACCAACTGAGCACACCTTCACCCCCATCTGTGATTTCTAAATTAATATCCGTGAACATTCTTTTTTTTGTTTAAGAGTCTAGGTCTTAAACTAGATACAATTATTGTTCATCTAATGTGACCAGTACAGAACCAAGGTTGGGGTTCTTCAGTACTGTGGGATTTGTGTAGACAAATCCTTATTTTCATGAAATAGGATTGGACAGTTGGGTTTCTTGATCATAATAAGTTCATCATCAGCACTGAGCCCAGGTCTGCCTTTACTGATCCAGGCCTCTAGGACATTAACCTGGAAGAATTCTAAGAGCTGTGCTTTTGATCTTTTGCTTTGTTTACCTCCCATTTATTCTGATTCATGAGGCAAGCTTCAAACAACACCTGAACAGTACGGATGTACTGATTTTTGCATTACCCATTCCTTCATTAAATAGGTTGTCTCACATTGTCAGTAGTTCACCGCCAAATGACAATTTGGATGACACAGTGTAGGCTCTACAGCTGAGCTTGTGGATCCACAGAATGACATGCAATGGGGGTTGGGTGCGGAGGCTTTCTGGGGGGAGGGCAGGATATTCCTGATGCAGAAAACCCATGCCATATGTACTTGCTGTCCTTGACTTAGAATGCCTCATATAAGTGTTAATTTTAATAGCATTTACTTATTTTTTGATGTATGTATGTATGTATGTATGTACGTACGTACGTATGCCTGCAGGAGTTCATGTGCATCATCTGCATACACATGTAGTGGATGCCAGAGGAAGGCATCAGATCCCTTGGAGCTGGAGGACATTTTTTGGAATTTATTCTTTTCTTCCACTGTGAGATGTGGGAATTGAGTTCAGGCTTGCATGGCAAACACTTTTACAGGCTGAGCCATTTCTATGACCCTGTTCACTTTAAAAACATGTATGTGTATGTATATATGTATGTATGTATATGTGTGTGTATGTATGTATGTATGTATGCATGTATGTATTGTATGCGAGGGCATGCTAGTTACATAGCACTCATGTGGATGTCAGAGGGCAACTTGTGTGTGTTGGTTCTCTCCTTCTACAGTATATATCTGGAGATTGAACTTGAGTCATCAGGCTTGGCAGGAAGCTCCTTTATCTATTGTGTCATCTTGTCAGCCCCTGAATGTTCATTTTAAGCACAAATGAACTGGAATAGATGGATTTCTAGATTTTGCTAAACCTTATTAAGCTAATTATTATGTTGATGAAAATATGTCAGAGCTTTAATTAATGTGTTATACTTCCAATAGTTACATGGTATTATGTACCATTCCAGACATTCTTCTGGTCTGGGAGTTGACCAAACTTGAAAATTAATAACATATTTTCAACTAATAGTCATGGGGAAGAAAAATGCACCTAATACATTAAGAGATATAAACTAGAAATGGTTTCCCCAAGATTGACTCAGAAACAGTCACTTAAATTTACAGCCATATGGGGTGCAGTCCAAACTTATTAACAATGATTTATACAGCAAAAACAGGCCCTTCTACTTCTGGCCTTAAGTACTGGAGTCCACTCAGTCCTTTTCCCTGCAAAGCTGTGTTATGCATGTTACATGAAATCAGGAGGTAAACTTTTTTTTTCTTTTTTTGGTTTTTCGAGACAGGGTTTCTCTGTGTAGCCCTGGCTGTCCTGGAACTCACTATGTAAACCAGGCTGGCCTCGAACTCAGAAATCTGCCTGCCTCTGCCTCCCAAGTGCTGGGATTAAAGGTGTGTGCCACCACTGCCCGGCAGGAGGTAAACTATTAAGGAAAAAGGGGGCAGGAAGGAGGCAGCAGGTGGGGTGGGCTGCAGAAAGAAGCCCAACAACAGCCACAACCACAACCACAACCACCACAACAAAAGTTATCATAAAAAGGCCCATTACTTGGTATGCTGATTTTAAAAAGCCAATTAAAAATTATATTCTTCCATCTCTAGATTTTACTTTATTATTATTTTTTAAAGATTTATTTATTTTATTTTGTATGAATACACTCTAGCTGTCTTCAGATACATCAGAAAAGGGCATCAGATTCCATTACAGATGGTTGTGAGCCACCATGTGGTTGCTGGGAATTGAACTCAGGATCTCTGGAAGAGCAGTCAGTGCTCTTAACCACTGAGCCATCTCTCCAGTCTGTATCTCTAGATTTTAGATACGATAATAACAAAAGTTACAAAAACTTCAATCATTTTTCCATTTGTATAAATATTTGAGCACAGAATCATAGATCTGTATATTTCTTTTCTGTTTGTTTGTGAGGGGTAGTCAACTGTAAGGACCCAACGAACCATTTAAAATCTTTTCCCTCATGGGGAAATTTATCACATTTCTGTCTTGAAACAACACCCATGCCCTCCCCCATTTTCCAGGCAGCCATTTCTCCTGTTTCTCCTGACTAGTAGTCACATCTGCTCAGCCTTTCATTCCACAGACGCTCACCTGGCCCCTGATGGGCACTGCTCGCTACTTGTTCTTGGTTTCTTTTCTCTAATTCTGTTTTTACTTTAATTTGCCCCAAATTCCTGCCTTGATCATTTATAGCATTTTTTTTTAACCATTATTGGCTACAGATCCTTTTTCGAAGAGTGTCTTCTATATAGATTTAGGTTATTTGGTAGTTTTCTAGAAATACAGTGGTTTTCTCCTTTGAAATTCATTGCATTCTCACTTCAATGAAAATATCTTTAATATAAAATGGATTTTATTGGATCTGTAGAATGAGAAAAAATAGAAATCTAATGGATATTACAAGTATGTAAATCACATACAAACCCCAAAGTTAGTTTAAAAATCAATTTCCATGTGTACATGGTTTTCATTTGGGGGTACATAATTTTTTTGGAAGTAGGCAGAAGTGGTAATTGTACAACACTGTGATTGTACTAAATGTTATTGTATATTTTACTTAAAAATGAATAATTACATGGAAATGTAAATTATATTCTAATAAAAGTTGTTTTGCTTGCATTTCACCTTTTTTGTCCCTGTTCACCAGGCAGTGTAGAGAACAGTCCAATATAACCTCAGTGCATCAAGCACTACAGTTAGTTATTTACTCAGTCTTCCCAAAATATGAAGCACAGGCTCAGTTCACCAGGTCAGTATCAAGGCAAAGCACTGTAAACACGTGCAAGACACAGCCGTCTGGCTCTCAATTACAGCCTGCTTGCTCCATGTGAGTCTGTGTCCTGCCACAGGTAGGGTTTCCACACTGGGTGGAGGGCAGCTCCTCAGAAGCCCTGATAGCCTCAAGGAGCAGGACTTACTCCTGGGTTGACCTACAGGATGCAAAAGCTGGTTCTAGGAGACACAGATACAGATTTCAGAGAAAGGAGGAAGAAGATGGCTGGGCTCCCAGAAGGATACTGGGAAGGCTATCAGGCCTTAATTATGAGAGAATAAACATCACAGATGTACCTGGTGGTCAGAGCAGAAGGGACATACTGGTATCAGTCAATCTGTGTTAGGTTTTTGGAAAGAGACAATTTCTGATCAAGAAAGGTGGAGCTAAACCTTTTTGTTAATTAAAGAAAATCTTTTTTTTTAAAAATTCATCCTGCATCATTTCTAATCTTGTGTTTTCGATATCGATCTTGAATATATCAAAACTCAGATTTTCTTAATGAGGTCTGAACTCACCACTGTTCTGTGAGTCCTGGTTTATTGATGACAGGGCAGGGCTATTGAGAAGAGGACTTCTGGATTAAGAACAAAATACTGAAACCAGATGGCTAGGAAAGTGGTGTGTGTGTGTGTGTGTGTGTGTGTGTGTGTATGTGTGTGTGTGTGTGTAGGTACGTGGAGGATGTGGAGAATGTCAATTCCTGAGGGTCTTGAAACCCCAGTACCGAGGGTCATTAGAATGAGAAGCCACCACTCTCTATGGTAAAAGAGGAAACTCACAAAGTCAGGGCAAAATCAGTTTGAGACTAAATGAGGAAGAAATATCTCAGACAAAGGTCTTTAAACGTATGGGAAATTTGTATATAATGAGGCAAATTTCGGGGCTCATAAAACAAACAAGTTAGAGAAATAGGGTGAGCTTAATAGCTTTGTCAATAGGACAGACAACACGGAAGCGTTCCCCTAGAGTGAGATAGTAAGAGATGGTGGGGGATCTCAGAAGATGATAAGTGATTTCTGGGAAGAGGATACTAGGTCCATCCAATTTCCGGGTGGAAAGTAGTGTGATGGTGACACATGCTCCCAAGGACTTACGGGTTAAGAAACTTTCACTGCCAGTGGTTTTCAGGAATGGTTTTCAGGTATGGTTTCCAGGGTGCATTGGTCACCCTGCTGCGAGGTCCTCCAGGTAGCCTCAGTAGAGAGGCTCCTGCGAGTGGGAGACTGCAGAGTACAGGAGGGGCTGTTTTACCAACCCTCAGACTACAGGATACACCAGAACAGCTGTCTCTCATTGCACGCTCCGGTTTTGTGCTCTCCAGTCTTCCCCACTGCCTTTCTATCTCCCCTTCTAAGGCTTGGTTCATCATTGAAACATCTTTCCTGGATCCCTCTGTATCTGCTCTAACTGATCTAACACTTTTCTAATAGTGTTGCTTACTGTCGTTACTCACTGATTTTTTCCCAGAGATTTTAAATTCAGGCTTTATCTAGAGATTTTTAAAAAGTCTTTAATGTTAATCCTGTGGCAGCGGTGGCAGTTGTCATACCACACACTCAGCTGAGCCTCATTTGTGTCTGAAGCCTTTCCCCGCCCTTCCTCCTATGATTCACCTCTGCCTGGCAACTGCCGTCCCCAAAACTGGACCATACAGGTCTTCATTGTTGAACCTAGAACTCTTCCTGGCACTGGGGATTGTTCTTAACTCAGTGAGGCAGAGACCCTGCTTAATCATTTTTTATTTAATTCATAGACTCTGACCCAAATCCAGTGCTTCCATACCACTCATAGTTTTTCGTTTTTGTTTTTAAGTTTACAAATCTTGGAGAATATCGCTATTCATCCTTACAGACCACAGTGATCTTAAGCTTTGCCTACCCAGGAGTCTGAGCCACTAAGGCTCAGAAGTAGATGAGAACTAAAAATAAAAACAGAAACCCCTTGAAATTTAAATCTGCTGGTGTCTGGAAGTACACCAGCTGTGTCGGACAACAGACAACAGAAACATGAAAAACTACGTAAAAACAGAAGATCCCAGAAATCTCTCCTTCCCGTATCCATCCCCACGTCATTCATATCTCAGAAGCACCGAAAAAAGTTAAAATAGAAACAACCATACAGTCCCATGCTGGGAACAATTGATATTAACACCGCATATTAAATTGTCAATAATATTTTAAAGGAAACATAAGAATCATAACTAAAAAAGAAAAACCACAAGAATTTAAAAATAAGAATTTTTTAAAACTTATTTGGCTCTACAATAAATATTGTCTGGTTGTATGTGTGTGTGTGTGTGTGTGTGTGTGTAGGGGAAATATAGAATCAACCTCCTCATCACTTCCCCTCATTTAGGGTTCAAAGCACCCTCCAAAGAAAACACAGTTGCCTCAGTAGATGACTGTCAGAGCATCAACAATTGAAACCCATGTCCTTGCTGGTACTTACATCCTGGCAGCTGGCAACGATGGTGTGACCGGCATGGTGGCTCAGTATGCTAACAATTGTTTTGCTCCATTTGGCTCATATATATATGTTCTCCTCTAATTTGCATGCATAATGACCCAAGCGCCAAGCAATTACCCACTTTCCTCACAGGATGATTTATCCGAGTGATGTGAGGAATCCCTCCCCTTCACTAATCTTTCATACCTCCACCCAGAGTTGCATCAAACAAGAACTGAGACACCTGCCAGCTACCTCCCTTAAATCAAATCTAGAGAAATATCTTTAGCCCTAGGATTCTGCTCTATTATTTTTTGAGTTCTTCCTTGGGGACCAATTTTTAAAAACCTTATCTTCATTGAAGAAAGTTGTAATCTGTCATTGCTGGCACATCATGCCCTTTTCACTAGTTTCATACTAATATTTTAATCTCTGTCCTGTAGTATATTATCTGTTATCTGAAGGGTTAGCTGAAGACCAGAATCAACTGAATTACTTGCTAAGAGTACAAACCACTGGGTTCACTCAGGCTTCCTGAACTAGGGCCAGCAGCAGTAGCAGTACCTGTATTTTACAGCAAGACAAGGCTTATGAATACAGAGGGTTGTAACCACTGCCAAGGTTTTCATGTTCCAATTTCCTTCCCAAAACAGTAGCTTATCACATCATAATGCTAAATCACAAAATAAAAAATATGCTCTTGCTCACTAGATTCTCAAAATGGAAATTCAGTTCAAGCTAATTCCTAGAAACAGGAATGTTCAATACCCCAGTCAAACTTAGCTGTTCTTCGGTCCTCTTTCTCTCTGTGGTTGAATACACGTGTGGGAGAGTAGACAAGGGAGAGGGTCCTCCATTCTTCTTGCACCTTTTCTCCAGAAACTCAGAGGATTGGGATGACTGGGGAGATAGTCTGTTAAGGGCTTGCCAGGCAAGCGTGATGACCTGAGTTGGATCTCCAGCATTCAGGCGAGAAAGCCAGGAGTGGCAGTGCACATGTGAGGTTGATCTTTGGCCTTTACACATGCATGCAAACATATACGCACAAAAGTATAAAAGTATGTTAAAATTTCTCGAGCATAAATTGCAAAAACTTCTGTTTCAAAGGGCTACTCACTGTGTGCCAAAGTCACATCTTCAATATGAGAAAAGGGGAGAGCGGAGAGAGGAGGGGAAGGAGGAAGGAATAAATACGAGACGAGAATGAACGAGTCCAGAGCTACTTCTGAGACTCACTCCTGCCTGAATTAATCCTCCTCATTCAGACTCCCCTTGAGGCTGCTTGTGTCTCACAATAAACTCTGAACTTTGCTGATGTTATCTTATGCCAGTGGGTCTTACTAGGGATAGTTTTGTGCCCCTTCCTCATTGGACCTTCTGGTAATGCCAGAGGCATTTTTTGATGGTCATTAACTACAGTATGGTGGTGCAGGAATAAGACCCATGGGTCATTGCGAGCATCTAGTTTCACGGATGCCAGTGATGATACTACATTTTCTTTAATGTTCAGGGAGCTCTCCCTGCCAAAATGAATATTCCATTCAAAATGACAGTAATGCAAGATTGAGAAACCTTGACTATTTGACCTAGCCTTGCCTAACCTACCTGGTGTGTGACCCTTGTCTATCCCCCATCTCCTACCCTGCTCTTATTAGCAGGTATTTTCAGAATATTTCCACTCCAAGCCCTGATCCAAGTTTGCTACAAGGCCTGTCTGAAAAGTCAGAGCCTACTAAGGGCTTTATAGAGAAATTATGGCCTCCTAAATGGAGAATACAAAGCAGGCTCAGGCTGCTACCACTGCCTTGCTCTCTATAGAGAAGCTCAGAGGGGCACAGGAATCTTCAGACTCCTCACTGAAGACCTAAGTCAGCTAATAAAATTCCAAAGGTTTCTTATGGCTGTTCTGCATTCACTTTCAAAAGAAATTTTAATATTTAAATTGATAACTGCTCTCTGCAGTTTGTCTAACCTGGCTATCTAAATAAGGCTACTTACAATGGGTCTGGGGCCATACTGCTGTCTTTGTGCATGAACAGGAAACAGTATCCAAAATGGCAGAGAAGGGGAGCTGGGAAGCAGGAAAGGAAGAGAGGGTCACATGGCAGTGGCATTGCCGAGCTTTTACATGACAGAGAGAACCATGAGATTCGTGCTATGTTACTTTGGAGGGAGGGGCTGAAAGAATGGAACGGATATTTTATTTGGCAATATGTACTTTAGATTTTCAAAGTTCATCATGTGCAAAAATGCTAACCTTGAGGGCAGTAAAAGACTCAGAGTTTGTAATAACTTAGTTCAGAATGTTCTGGTAGCATGGGGAGGAGTAAGAACAGGAGGGCGGCATTCCTCCATTTTCCTGTAATTTAATGGCTATTTGCTTGCGTGTATGCTAGTACATTATTAAACCTTCTGATATATTTTATTAATCCTCACAGCAGGCTTTTGACAATTCAAGTGTCACTCAAACTTCATGGTGCTAGATGCACTTTTTCCATACCTAACATCTCTGAATTCAAAATACGTCATGTAGTGGGTGATATAGCATAGTTACTGTCCACAAGGCAACTCATATGCAAATTGTCATTGCTTGGTTGTTGCTTCTGGTAGCACGAAAGTTACATCAAAACAGGTCTTGTAAGAAAATCTTGAAGGCAATTGCACTCGTGTTTTTTAAGAAATGAGCATCACCAGGGTTCTGTCGATTTCTCAGTGAAGACCTAGGTCCAATCCCTAGCACCAATGTAAACACATGCTGTGGTGATACATATTTGTAATCTCAGTGCTGGAGACGTAAGGATAAACGGATCCTTGGGACTCTCTGACCAGTGAGCCTAGCCTATTGGTGAGCCCCAGGTCCCAGTGGGAGACTCTGTCTCAAAAAAGAAAGTTGAGAGTGCTTTTAGAGAACGACATCTGAGACTCACCTCTGGCCTCTACGTGCGCACATGCACTTGTGCACATGCATTCTCATGCTCCTGTAAGACACATATATACATGTGGACACACACAAAAGAAATAAATATCATCAATGCTCATGATGACACAGAGGCTGATCAAGGCGAGGATATCTTAAACCCTACCTTAAAGAAGAAGAAATATGAAATACGAATTCTATATTACAAGAAAACATTGTGTGCAATTAGAAATCCTTTTGTTTCTTTCTTTAAAAGGGTCTCACATAAACCCAGCTGGTCTTGAAGTCACTATGTAGCCAAGGATGATCTTGAACTTATACTCTGCTTCTTGGGTGCTGGAATTACAGTGTGAGTCACTCCACTTCATGTGCATGTGAATCCTGGTGGTGTTTACATGGTTGTGGGAACCAGTCCCAGGGATTCCTGCATTCCAGGCATGCACTCTACCAGTGGTGCTACATCCCCAGCCCTGGCAGTGTTTCTTGTTCTTACTTATATTTGAGAAAACAATGAGCCTTACATAATATGGAATTTTTTTTGTATTATTTTATTATTGGATATTTTCTTTTCTTTCTTTCTTTTTTTTTTCTTTTTTTTGATATTTACTTTATTTACATTTCAAATATTTTCCCTTTTCCAGGTCTCCCCTTTGGAAACTCCCTATCCCATCCCCTCTCCCCTGCCTCTATGAGGGTGCTTCCCCACCCACCCACTCCTATCTTCCCTCCCTAGCATTCCCCTACACTGGGGCATCTAACACCTCAGGCCCAAAGGCCTCTCCTCACACTGATGTCCAACAAAGCCCTCCTCTGCTACATATGTGGCCAGCACCATGGGTCCCTCCATGTGTACATAATATGGAAATTTAAAGTGAATAATACTATATTTCATTGCTTTCCTCTTAGTGAAGAAACAGTTTTTGGAAGTGCCCAACTTCTTGCTAAAAGCGACAAAGACAGTTTGTGGATGAATTTTATGTGACCTGAATTTTATCTCTTTTTAAAACCATGCTCATGTTCCACGTCCCCCAACTGCTCCCCCACAATTGTTTCTAAAATCATAGGTTTGTGAGCTCATTCCATTAGCATTTTGTGACTCTAGAATTAGAACATTATTTTTATCTTCCTTAGTTCTTTTACAGTGTGATTCCTGAACTGAATGCATTTACTGAGGCAAAATCTGATTCTTAATTTCTATTTTTCTAGGGCTCATAAAAACGTAGCTAACATTAAACAAATGAACAAACAAACAACCAAACAATTCTCAGCTCCAGTGATGACAGGCCCTGTGCATTTGTGTCAGGGATTCTTGTGTTATTCTAGGTAGTAAAAGATAATACTTGTACTGAGAGTTTTGTTTCCTTTAAAACTCAGTTATGTTACATGACTATATTTTTGTTTTAATCCCAGATGTGGGATAAGAGGCTGCTTTACAGCAGGTGATTATGATTTGCCTTGTGCACTAGCAGGGGTGTGATTTTTGCCAGCTGCAGATAGTTTAATTCTGAGAACTCTGGAGAGGGCATATAGAGGAGAGAGCCCTGAGCAGGCCAAGGAAGGCTGCTGCTCCTGGTTGATGTGGTTTGGTGATAAGAAGTTGGAGATATCCTGATGATGAAGATTGGACGTATCCCAAGGAATGCAATGCCCCTAATCAGCAGGAAGTAGCCTATAGAAGTCTAGTCCCCTTCCCCCCTGTAACCTTCTTTCTTTCCTACCTAGTGTTGGTGGGTTGGAAGGGATTAGGGAGGAATAAGGGTTGGAAGTAAGGTAGAGGACTAAGAACCCAACAAAATAGCTAAAAACAAATATGCCAACACATACTTCTAGAAAGTAGCAAAGTTAAGACTCTGGATTCTATCTCTTATTATCTTATGTGCATATGTGTGGTATATGCAAGCATGAGTGTATGCATGTTTGCATGTATGCCTGTGTGTGGATGTGTGCAGGTGCATATATACATGTGTGCACTTTCTGTGGAGGTCTGAGGTTGCCATTAGTTATCCTCCTTAATCACTCCACCTCACTCATTGAGATGGGATCTTTCAATCAGACATGTTGCTCAATAATATAGCTAGTCTGGCTAAGTGAGCTTGCCCTCACTTTAGCCTTCTTTCCTGGAGCTGAAATTATAGGCTGGCTGTATTCATCTTTCTTGGTTACCTTGCTTTATAATATAATTATAATATATTTTCCAGTTGCATCATTTCTTACAAATATAATTATTTCATTTTTATTTACAGCTGAGTAAAATTCCATTGAGTATATGTACTCCATTTTTGTTGCCCATTCTTCAGTTGACAGACATGTAGACTGATTCCATTTTCTTGCTGTGTGAATACAGCAGCAATGCACATGGATGGTCAAGTATCTATGGGAAAGATAATATTCTTTGGACAGATGCCCAGGAGTTCCCATGACTGTGGATTCCTCATCCCAATATACAAAAACAATGAAATGTATTTATTCACCATTATTGAATACTATTGAACCAAAGTTGTATTTATTAACAAGAATTCAATAATGAAAATCTCTTTCTTTAATATACTTCTTTTATGTTGTAGTGTTTTGTTACATAGTAGGTGGTTTTTCTCAGGCCACCTCAACCAGACATGAAACTATTTGCTAGCTCAAGTTACTTAGGCCATATTGATGCTGTATTAGGCTTCCGAATATCCCAAGTTTCCACTGGACCAGTTTTGCCCTGTCTCCTAACAGGTGTGTTAAAGATGCCTAAGGAGCCTCAGAGGAACAGGATAACTGTTCCTTAAAAAAAAAGCATCCTGAGATTCTGAGTCAATGGTGGTCCTTCAAGAGCATTTTTTCCTGACATCGTTGGAAATACCCAGGCCAGTCAACTCTACCTGTCATTTTTCATGAGTGGTCCAGCAATATAGTGAAGAGTTACTTAATTAATGGTTCAAGAAGTGTCTAGACTGAGAAAACTCATAAGTTATAGAAACCTCTGAGCTTCAGGGGCCAAGCTACTCCTTCTTGGATAAGTTATCAGGATAAACTAAAAATGTTTCCACTTCTGGATTGAAAAATACTGATAGGACCTTTACACAAATAAGATTAAGATGCACACACAGGGTTTAGCTGTGTAAAGAGCACAATTTAAGATGTGTGATGCTGATGCCATTACTGTGGGTGTCTCTCTCTCTCTCTCTCTCTCTCTCTCTCTCTCTCTCTCTCTCTCACACACACACACACACACACACACACACACACAGAGTCAGACATACCAAGTGAATCATTATTGTACTGGAAAAGTTAACTTACAACAGAGTATGTATAACCTAAATTTTTTGCCTCGTGATTTTTTTAAAAATTTTAATCATTTTTTTATTGCAGTATTTTTTAAATTCTTTCTTGAGGGATATAAATAATCATAACATTGGGACCAGATTCCAAATAAAATGGTAACATTACCTTGCATCCATATAAATGATAACATAGCACTTGTAATTGAAACTTCAAATTTTGTTTTGTTTTTGTTTTTTTGTTTGTTTGTTTGTTTGTTTCTCTTTTTTTGCCTTGTGATTTTTAAAGTTACTTTTTATATAGCATATCTATCAGACATTGTAGTGACTGGACTAATTAATAATGGTAAAAGACATTATAGTCATCAACGATGAGGGAAGGAATTTGCTTTATATTTCATTCTTACTCCACACAGAGTATTAGAGAGCAGCATCTCTCCATAAAATGACCAGAATGCAACGCAATAGTCTAGTGTAGGTCATGCCTGTGGAGTGTGCCTATGAGTACCGTTTACTTGTCAATTTTCAAGGTCAACAGGTAACCTGAGAAACAGCACCTTCTAGCAAGAGTGTTAAAGAAGAGTGTCAGGGCAGTTTAGGAACTCTGTTCAGAAGACCTGTAAGAAATCTAGCCTTTCAAAGTTGAGAAACTCATTAATGCCTTCAGTTATTCATATGTCAAATACATGCTGGACAACCATTGTGTGGAAGATACTACAGAAAGCCACCACGACTAAGGCCTTGGTAAAGAGAGCTTTCACTATGCTAATATCTACACAGAGGGTGAAAGGCTTAACTGCCAAAAAGAGCAGCTTGTTTCTTATTAAAAGTGGTAGGGGAAAGTATTGCTTGTCAGTCATGGTTGTGTTGTTGCTGCTGCTGTTGCTGTTGTTACTTTGCTGTCTTTTACTGTCCTGACCACGCTTTTACAACTGTATTTCTTAAGAGAGAACAATTCATACTGTCTCAAGAGCAGTCGCTATGCTGTTCATAAGAGAAGTTTTTCTATGGTAAAACTCTCTTCCCTTCTAGTAGCTATTCACAATAATTTAGGGCATGTTACTTGAGGAATGTGCAGTTGAGTGATTATATAACTTTTGCTAGATTCTTTGCCTGGCAGAAAGATTGTCTACCCATCCTCTTAAAGTCCAAACTGCAAAGTGAGATATGACTACCTCACAGCTCACCCTGAGGAACCAATATTAAACTTACCAAACAGTGGGTGAGGGGTTATGAGCAGGCACATGGGTGATCTTTACCCACAATGGAAGGTCTGCACTCAACATGGATGGTGACTGCCCCATGGCTATGTGTAAGGAAGACCCCTGTCTCTAGCCTTTCCCTCCTATGTACTCTAGCCCCTCACAGAGGCCACGTGCAGTTATGGCACAACTGCATACAACTTGTTGGGAAAGAGTTGCTGGATATCCCTGGCCTTCCCCATCCTTTCTTCTTCAGCCCTCCAGACCTTCTAAGAAGTAACATCAATAACCAACCAGCCCAGCTGTGGTGGTCTTTTGCAAGCTAGCACAGCTGGCTGGTGAAGATGGTGGCAGTTTAGTTCAGAGGCTAGTCCTGTATAGGAATAACTCCTAGGAATGTGTACAAAAAAAAAAAAAAGGAGAATAAAGAAAATATAAAACAAGTCATTTCATTTCCTCCATAGGCATGAAACTACAGGGGTGTGTGTGTGTGTGTGTGTGTGTGTGTGTGTGTGTGCGCGCGTGAATAAAGAGCATTTAAGTTTAAAAACCAAATGTGTGCCTTCTGTTTTCTTCTGTATGTAAGTATGTTACCTACTATTTAACCGAGGAGCAAAACAACCTGGATAGTCAAACTAAAGCATGACAGAGGTGACTCACAATTTCTGTTTAACTTTAAATCCTGTTGTCTACCGATTACTTCATTGGTATTGAGTGAGTCATCACCTAGTCTTGTGTGTATGTTGACTAAGTAGAAGGATGCCTCCTGGTTTCTCCTGAAAGATTGCTTCTTCTTTGCTGTGGTCAACATCTTCACCGTGACAGCCAGGTGACCACATTCCAGAATGGTGTACCCGGCTGCATTAGCAACAGTAAGTGTACCTCTAAACATTCAAGCAACATAATACCGTCCTAGTAGCCCAGGATACTTGGAGCCTAGTCTGCCCTTTAAAACTTCACAAGTTGTTGAAGGGTCAAAAAGCAAAAGGGTAACTTAGCTAAGATAAGAAGTTTAAACAAGACCTTTCTTAAAATGACATTTGACTGACCTAAACAAAAATGTGCTCCCAATTGGGATCAAAAATCTTCAGCTAGTCCCCAGGGCTTCTGCATTTACCATCACATTAAATGTACGGGATTAGAAAAAGTACCTGAGGTTGTTGTTTGTTTGTTTGATTTTTTATTTTTATTTATTTATTTATTCATTTATTCTACACACCATTTTAAGTCCCTTGAAGTTTTAATCAATCTTTTGCTTTTCCATTCTAAGCAAGGTTAACCGAAGGACACCACTAAAACCATTGCATTTGAAGGAAGGAAAACTTTTTGTGTCCTATTTCAATGCCCTCTCCTACACTCTTAAGAATACTGGGTATTGGCGGATCCTCATAGTTGGGTACCAGAGAAAGTATGCCAATAGGAAGTAAAGAGAAGAGGAAGGTGACTTGGAGTCAGAGCAAGACTACTTCCATGGTTAGTGAGAGGTGGAAGCTTTACCTGATGGTGCTGTCTTATTAGGCTGCAGAGTGCAGATGCCATGTGTAGGCATGAAAGCTGAGTCACCTGGTGAGGGTTTAGATGGGGCAAGGCCTGTATTCTTCTCCTTTGTGTTGTGTTTCAATACCAGAGGTATAACAAAGAAGTTCTAGGCTGATGAGATGTCTTGGGATGGGATCTGGTTAATGAAGAGCTAAGGACTTTACAGCGGAATTCCAGGTAAACTTTAAAGTTAGCTGAAATGGAAGCCATGTAAGCTGATGCTTAAGAGCATGGTTGCATGGTTCTAGCCATAAGCTGTTCACGTCTTCTCTTTACTTTGTGTGTGGTATGGATGTGTGTGTGTGTGCGTGTGCGTGTGCGCGTGTGTGTGTATGTATGTGTAGGTATAGGGTGTTTGTCTGTATGCCAAGTGCATGTGGGTGCCTTTGGAGGCCTGAAGAGAGGGTCAGATCCCCTTGGAGATAGAGTTACAGTGATTATGAGTCACTCATGTGGGTGCTTGAACTGAACTTGAGTCATCTGGAAGTATAGGAAGCCCTCTTAACCACCGAGACATCTCTCCAACCCTGATGGAGTACATATATTTTTAAGAGTGATATATGTACATACATACACACACATATATAGCAACATATTTTTAAAAACTCAGGGGTAGACGGTGTGGGAGGACATACTAATCCTAGCACATGGGAGGCAGAGGCAAATGTATCTTTGTGAGTTCAAGGCCAACCTGGTCTATCTACATAGTGAGTTCCAGGTCAGCCAGCACTATACAAATAGACTATGTCTCTCTCTCTCTCTCTCTAACACAAAATTTTAGATGTACTTGAAGACACAAAATGGGGAACATTTGTTTAAGGATTAGCGGTAGTTAGTATGTGTGTACACCAGTATTCTCATTTTTAGTTAGCCAAGTTTTAGAAGAAAGAGACCTCCTAATATTAAGAAACATTTCTCCTAAACACATTTATTTTCTTAGAATGTTCTAAAATACTCTCAATACATGAAGCACACACATCCTGGGCGAAAAAGACTTACGTCATGTATTTGTCTGCCCGAGGAGTCCTCCTGTCCATCTTACGTTGGAGTTTCTGAGAAAGCTAACAACTTCAACCGTACAGCTCAAACCTAAGAAGAAAAACGTTAAAAAGAGAGATTTAAAAATTCAAAATTATTTATATTGTGAAATCTGCTTTCTTGTCCTCCATAGTGCCATATAATTGAAAAATAGGCATCATCACCAACCATCAACAGTAGTCACCTCATAATAAATATGACTCACGGCAGCAACAACCCCTTGAGAAATCAACTCTCATGCTACCTAATTCTCATGACTGCCCGAGGCTGGTTCTTGAGAAATTTTTTTTATTAACCCCATATCCGGGACTTTGGATTGAATTTTGTGTCACCTTGGACACTACTGAAAACAGGCCTGTCCACATATGACTGGCTAACCTTGCTGGATGGTCCTTACTCCCCCCCCCCCCCCATTTTTGGTTATTCTCTAGTCCAGGCTTATCTGGAACTCACTATTTAGTTCAAGATGGACCTGAACTCAAGACAATCATCCTGTTTCAGTCTCCTGAGTGCTAGGCTTACAGATGTGACACACCACATCTGGTGGTGTTTCTTAATCCTTTGTGATCCATAAAAAAAGGAACAGTCTTCCTGTTTCTTCCATTGTGTGCCTCCAAGTGCCTTCTTTGTGTCTGCATTTTTCTGAGTAAAAGCTTTATACATTTTATACATGGGCCTATGGATTTATGTATGGATATTTTATATATTGCAACTTTTACCTCTTTTTTCTTTTCTTTTTAAGATTTTAGGCCAGATGTGACACCATATACCTTTAACCCCAGCACTCAGACAGATGGAGCTCTGCAAATTCAAGGCTGGCCTGATCTACATAGTGAGTTCTAAGACAGACAGGCTATTTGGGGAGGTGATGGAAACTCTAGAATTTTGGGTCTACCTAGAATAACTAGGTCACTGAAGGTGTGATCTTGGAGGTTATATCTGGTCCCCAGTCCTCTCCTTGCTCTCTGCTTCTGTACATCATGAGTAAAGAGCCTCTGACACTTTGTGGGATAATGGACACTTATACAACTTTGGGTCAGGGAGAGTGAATGGCTCACTACACTTACATAGCTTTGTAGGTTCTTGATTTGGTAGACAACAGAAGAACAGTAAAGCCGGTGAGAGGCTCAAAACCGAAGTGAATAGCTGAATAAGCCACATATTACATACCTTAAGGCTCTTTACCTCTCTGTAGCCAATTGCCTTGTCAAGGTGACACTCTGCTCAAGTGAGTAGGCTAACCAGCCGTGACCTGGACCCTCTGAAATAGTGAGTGGTGGAAATCCTTCGTTTTAAAAGCTGTTCTTTCAGGTACTTTTAGTCATAGCTATGCAAAAGCAATTTCAACAAAAGGTCATACTGTATTCTATATGTCTCAACGTATAGAAAGTAGAGGACTGCAATGCCTGTTTCCTGTCTCCTACTCCAGTCATAACCATTCTTTCTTACTTGGGTCTCTAATGGTGATTTACTTCCATTCACTTAAACGCAACTTCAAAAAAAGTACAAACATAAGGTTACTCATAAGCTTACAATTCATGTATTAACTATGAGCAATTTTTTAAATTTGAAAATTATATTAAATAAAATAAATTAAAAAGAAAAAATCCACAATTTATCAACATAAGTAACAAAATAGAGGATTTCCAAGGGTCTGCCCAGCCTGTAGGGGAATGAGCTGACTTGGAACACAGAGTCGGATTCAGGCGGAAGACTGAATGAACCTTATAATCTTACTATTTGTGCTCTGTTAAGAGCTGGCTTCTCTTCTCTTACTACTTGTGCTTTAATACGCGCTGGTTTCTGGAGATTCACACATGCTGTTTAGCAGCAGGGAATTAAGTCAAGGAGTTATTGCTAGGGCTCCTTTCTCTGGCAAGCCAGCCAGAAACCCCTCACTAGCCAGGTGAGAGGCTCTGTGCTTGTAAACTTGCTGTGAACCAGAAGAGAGGAAAAGAATTTAAATCTTTTGCACAGGCAATATGCACAAGCACACATACATTCACACACACACACACACACACACACACACACACACACACACACACTCAGGCCAGGTCCGACCATTTGTCTCATCAACTGCACAAGTGTTCTTGCATACTTACATACATACGCATATACCTACACACGTATGTATAGAAACAGACATACATTTGGTGGATGTATGCCAACACCTTATTTCTTTTCTCTGGCCTTTTTATATGTTCCTAGACAAAGGTTCTTTAAAAAATTACTTTGTAGATAAAATGTTACATAAAAGGAGAGTTACAGATAGATGTTGATGTTAAGTTCAAAGCAACAGTTTTCCCATGACCTCGCCTTATCATAGTGCACACCTGTGACTTTATCCTTGGATCTCACCTAGAGTGAATGTTTTTTCTTGATCATAAATTTGTCCCAAGCCTATTTCCATTTTTAGTGTGATTGTGAAAGCTCATTGTATTCCTTATCATGCCACCTTTACTTACGATTCTATGAGGAGTGGGTATATTCTATTCTTGATTCTAACTTCAGTGTAACTCTCTGGCAAGACAACTAAAACTATCTTTTAAAAACTTTCTTCCTAACACTATTTGAATCAAATCAGGAATTCTAGGAAATCATTAATTCATCTAAACAGCATTAATTCATGAAAGTTCATTTTATGTTGATATGCAGGAAATCTGATCAATAGGGCGGGCTACTGCCCAGGAATCCTCAGGCTATGGAATAGTGACAGGAAAAGGCTCATCCAGCTGCAAGAAGCAATCCTGAGATGAATCTCTTGGGACCTTGCCTCTTAGAGCTCACCCATTGCAGACCATGCAAAAACAGTGGACCGCCTCCAGGAAAATCGCCTGCTAGCCTTAGCCTCTCCTAGATGGCTCCTGACAGAGGATATTGTTTTACTGATAAAAAGAAAAATACCCCCAAAACAACAAACAAGCCTTTTTGCAAGTTTATGTGTGAGGTGTCCCGACATGTGTGTGTGTGTGGGGGGGCACATAATAGATGTGCAAGTGCATATGAAGGCCAGAGCTTGATACAGGCATCTTCCTCAGTCAGTTCCCACTTTCTACACTGAATCAAGGCTCCTTACTCGAACCCAGAGCTTGCTGATTCAGCTAGTCTTCCTAGCTCTTTTCTCTGTCTCCTGAGACCTGGACCTAGTATTTACATCGATGCTGAGGATCTGAACTGAACTCCAGTCCACAGGCTTGCATGACAAGTGCATTATTGACTAAACAACCTTCCCAACCCTTAGAGGGTTTTGTTGTTGTTGTTGTTGTTGTTGTTTTAAATTTTGATAGAGTTTCCTGTAACCCAGGTTAGCCAAGTCTGGCCTTGAATGTCAATTTTTTCTGCTGCTATTTAATGATGATGATGATGATGATGATGATGATGATGGCATCGACAACAACAACAATAATGAAATTACCAAGCCATTACATTAATGAAATATCCCATCACTGGTGTATCCATTAAATCAATGCAAATGAAGAAAAGTCAGTCTTAAAAAATTTCTTTATCACTTATTTACCCCATATAGTGTTGGACTTTCCACTTACAGAGATGGACTCGATGTAGCACATCTGTTCACTAATGACAACCTGCCTATTACAGAATTTACTCTGCGATGACTCAGTGCTTCTCGAACTGCTTATCTCTGTTCCCACTGTTTGTAAAAGTCTCATTCATGTAGACTTTAAGCCTCCACTTGGACTGGACCCATCATCCATCAGTCCTGAGTTATATTTGCTTCTTCTGGTATGATAGCTCATGACTCTGCTGTATTATGTGGTCTTCACAATGCAATCCAAAGTCTCAGTGATTGACTTTTCTATGAAACTGTGGTCTTTTCCCTATGAAATGGCCTTGAACTTTGAAATAACACAATAAAAAAGGGAAATTCAGTTCAGCTAAAGAATTAACATGTGCACTATTTTGCATACAAACCAGTTGTTTCTATTATAGGACACATTAATTTAAAAGCAGCTACAAGTTAAAAACTTTATTGATGGGCATCTGGTTCCAACAGTGAGGGCTAGCTAGTGCAGAATCTTCTTTTGAAAACCCTGAAATGCTAGTTAAAACAGAACTACCAAGGCTGTCTTATATATATGCATGATTGTATGGAGAATTGGGAAACTCCAAATGTCAATAATGGAAAAAAGATCTGGATGCTGTGTGCCATGTGGTAAGCTCACAAGCTTAGTCTGCAGCAGCCTTGGTGAGCAGAGGTAACTATAGGCTTTGAGATTAAAAATAAGATTCAGGGGCATAAACTTGGGCAAGAATCATAGAAATGTGTGTGAGGGAAAGACTGGGAAATTTCTCTGCCTTGTCACATGAAAAGGCTCCACTGAAATTTGCTAAGATCTTGGGCTTTGGGAGGGGAACTACTTAAAAACCTCCAAGAAATAAAAACTCTTAAGTTTACCTCATAAACAGAGCTGAAGTCTGAAACCCCAACTTTAAGTACAGATAGGTTTGGTATTTTCTGCATGGCCCAGGAACATCAATCCCAACAAAAAACCTGACATAAAACAGCCCAACAGACCAGAAAAAGCAAAAATCAAATACCAAAGGAGCTGCTTAGGAGGGCTCCCAAATCTAAAGCTATGCAGGAAGATATGATTCCCACTGAATCTGAGAGCAAATTTTAAAAATGACAAAACGCCTCAGGAAATAATCCACCAGGTGTGAGATAAGAGATCCACCAGCAGGCAGGTTTACGTACACTCTCCCTCCTGAGACCTACAGCTTATTGCCTCATAAAACAAGTGTGCTTAAAGTAGCCGGAGATAAGAAATCACAGGGAAAAAAAAACACCCAAGGCTCACTTTCACAGCTTCTAAAAATGAAATTGAAAACTACGACTGACATTTTAAAACTTAACTCCTTAAATCCTGTATTCATGACCTAAAATACACATTAAGGAGGCATAAACAGAAGGCGAATTTCAAAAGAATTTTAAGAAAGGGAAATATGACAGCTGATAAGATATCGAGGAACTGACTGTGGTAGCACACTTCTGAATGCTAGCACTTGGGGGGAGGAGGCAGAGGGATCAGGAATCCGAGGTCATCCTTAGCTACATAGTGAATTTAAGCAGTATGTGTTACATTAGATCCTGTCTGAGACAGAGATAGAAATAGACACACACAGAAAAACAGTCGTTTATCGAATGAGAACTTTCAAAAGAAAGAAGAGCGAGAAAAGGAATATTTTACAATATAATGTGTAAGAAAGATTGTGGTTTAAATGAGAAACTGCCCCATGGGCGTGGATGTCTGAACACTTGGCCCCGGTTAGTGCTGCTGTTTGGAATGGTTAAGGAGGCACAGCCTCGCAGAAGGAGCTCCACAACCAAGGGCAGGCGCTGAGAGCTTACAGCTTTGTCCTACTTCCAGTTTGCTGTCTCTACTTTTTTTAAAAAGAGATTTATTTATTTATTTTATGTATATGAGTACACTGTAGCTGTACAGATGGTTGTGAGCCACCATGTGGTTGCTGGGATTTGAACTCAGGACCTTCGGAAGAACAGTCAGTGCTCTTAACCACTGAGCCATCTCTCCAGCCCGTTTCTACTTTGTACTTATGATTGAGATAGGATTATTAAGTTCCCACTCCTGCCAATGTGCCTTCCATGTGCTGCCATGCCTCCCCACCAAGATGGGCCCTAATTCCTCTGAAACTGTAAGCTGAAATAAATTATTTCTTCCATATTTTGGCTATGGTGTTTTATCACAAAAATAGAAAATTTAATTAATATAAGAACATTTATTTGGTACAAAACATATTTCTCTTCAAAGAAAAGAATTACAAAACATCTAAAACACTTTAAAGAGATAATCAGTTTTTTTTTAAAAAAAAATTTATTTATTTTATGTATGTGAGTACATAAAATACTTTCTTCAGACATACCAGAAGGGGGGATCAGATCTCATTATAGGTGGCTGTGAGCCACCATGTGGTTGCCGGGAATCGAACTCAGGACCTCAGGAAAAGCAGTCAGTGCTCTTAATCACTGAGCCAACTCTCCAGCCCCAATCATAATTTTTTAAAAAACACACTAAAAGGATAAATTAGTTAAAACAGTAGTCCTTTCAATAAAAATGATCAAGTTTAGAGCCCATGTGATAAAAGTTTCAAAACTACCAATAAAATTCAACCCCTAACAAAATTATCATTATTTAATTGCAACGAGGCAAAATGGTGTTGGCAGAATGATTGAGGACCCAGCCCATGGTGGCCCTGTGATGGATAAGAAACCTATCCTGGGAGGCACAGTGGTTATGCATGCATTGCTTTTGCAGAGGACTCAAGTTTGGGTCTTAGCCTCCATAGCCCTCAGTCACAACTTCTTACAGTTCCATTTCCAGGGGATCCAACATGCTCTGGCTCTGCAGGAACCTACACACAGATGTATGTAAGCTCATGCAGACACATCCCCATTAAAAAAAGAACACAAAACAAAAGCCAACTAACTATGAGCCTGTAAGTAAGCCAGCAAGCAGCATTTCTCCAAGGTTTTTGGCTTCAAGTTTCTGCCTTTTGTTTCCGCCCTGATTTCCCTCAGTGATAGACTATAACTTGAAAGTATAGGCCAGATAAATCCTTTCATTGCCAAAGTCAATTCTGGTCAAGCTATTTAATCCCAGCCACAGAATGTGTGTAGAATAATCTTAATATTAATTCTGTTGGATTATCACTGAAATGAAAATATGGAAGTTCAAAGTCCTGTGCCTGAGAACTCCAGGCTCCAAGAGTCTGTTCAATAACATCTGACCTCTTCACTTGTGGTTGTATCAATATGCTCCTAGCACCAAATGTATTGTCATCATGCTTACAGACTGTATCAAGCCAGTAGGCCAACATATGCTCATTGGTTCATCACAAAGGTCTTTCACTTGAGGTAGGGATTGAGTGTTGGAGATGTTCCCACCATATGCTTAGCACTGTTGTAAAAGTAAACTTTCCTAAGAATCAACTTGTCTAGCTTGCTTTCTGGGTGCAGCATTTATATTGGCATGTAGGCCCATGGAGAGCTGTTTCCAGATCCTCCCTGTTCAATCATGTTTTGAAAGCCAGGGCTGGAGCAGTAGGGAAGACTTTGTATGTCACAATGGCAACATTAACACTTTCAGACTTGAGGGAGTCTGACTGATTTGCTCTCTTAGATTCCTTGGGAAAGTCTGAGAAGGGCCTCACTTGCTGGGTGTCTGCCATCCCGAAGCAGAAAATGATGTGAATTAAAACCTAAATGACATGTAACATTCCATAGTTTCACAGTGTCCACTCCAGTGCTTGCCTTCTGTTAATTCACTTTTGTTTTGATATTGCGGGTGGGGAACTGGCAACTCAGTTTAACACACAGTGAATAATGAAACATGCAGGCAGCTTACCAAGCTGTAAACACATTGCTGATTTAGGTAAGTCTTTGAAGGCAGGCAATCCCACTGATAATATGTCTATCTTTCTATATAGCTTTTTAAAAAATATTGACTATATTTTATGTATATGAGTACACTGTAGCTATCTTCAGACACACCAGAAAGGAGCATTGAATCCCATTATAGATGGTTGTGAGCTGCCATGTGGTTGCTGGGAATTGAACTCAGGACCTCTGGAAGAGCAGTCAGTGCTCTTAACCATGGAGCCATCTCTCCAGCCCTATAGCTTTTTTTGTTTGTTTGTTTTTTTTGTTTTTTAAGGTCTGTTTCTACAAGCACAAATCTCTGATGAAGAGCATTCAGTGAAATCAGCATCAGGTACTGAAGGAAATGCTCACATACAAAGAGAAGTTCAGCAGTGGTCAGCACTGATAACAGCAATAGCCTCGTGTCCCAGATAATCAGAAAGACTTGTGCTCAGATTTCCTTTCTGATTGCCCTGGTCTGTGGTAGACTTCACAGGAAGTCTGCGATCTCATGATGATAGACAGTTTTTTAACAATAACTCGGTTATAGGAAAATGTTGAAGTACTCTTCTTTTCTATGTTGTCAAATAGCATGATTATCTTAATAAAACTTATGTTTCTAAAATGATGTAGCTTTTTAGAACTCAACATGACAAAAATCCGCAAAGAGTGCTGCACAGGTGATCCCGGGAGCCACACAGAAGGAGAGAACTGACTCCCGACTGCCATGAGTACATACACACACTCCCATGTAAACACGAATGCACACCCATGTCACACACACTAAACAAAAATGTGATAAGATGAGTATGGTGACAGTGCAAACTATGGTGATAGTGCAAACTAAATCCACACAGACACAGGAAGACGAGCACTTCCTCTGGTCTCCAGGCAATGGTCTCCAGGCAGGAAATCTCTGGCAGGAAAGCAAGAGAAGATGACACCTATGGGAAAGGAAAATTACAGACAGTTGGTTGGAGCCCACCCAAACCTTACCCAGACCAGTCTAGGACAGTGGTTCTGAAACGAGACTCCTTAGACATCGGGCAGTGTCTGGAGACAGTCTGTAGTCACAGATGGAGCTTGCAACTATCCTCTAAAGAGCAGAGGCTGAGATCTAAATATCCAAGGACAAAGGAGAGCCTTCAGGACAGCAAGCTTTCCAGCTCCAAGTCAACGAAGCATGCCTAGGAGCTCTGTCATGAATCCACATCAGAGCAAAGCCTAACAGTTGATAAACATAGCCTAAGTTCTCTGGGCCAAAGTGTTGGTCATTGTTTTAAATAATGACTTATTTGTTTTGTGGTGTGACTATGAGTATTTTGACTGTGTGTATGTACAGTCTGTACCCGGTGCCTGTAAAGGCCAGAAGATGGAGTCAGAGCTGAGCTTCATCCCATCGTCCCACATAGGAGAAGGAGAGAACTGACTCTTTCCGGTTGTCTTCTGACCTCCACAAACATGTGTATTCCTCCCACGAATGAGTCGGTTTGTTAAAAATTTTAAAAACTGTTCATTCAAATTTATTTTGGTTGAGACATAACTATACACATTTAATGAGGGGCAGCGTGACTTTCCACAAAAATTTGTGGAAATTAATGTATTTCCATTAATACATGTATATAATGTATTTTTTTTACTAGATTCACTCCTATTATTCTCTCTTGCCCACCTCCCTCTCAGGCTGAACCCCTTCTTCTTTCCAGAGAGTTGCCCCCCACTTTCAAATCTCTGTGTGCCTGTGCCTCACTGAATTTAGTTCACTGTTTAACCCTTATTTTTACAAGTGAAAAGGACAATCAAACCTGTTAGGTTTGAGTCCATTCTTTAACAAGAAAGACAGAGATTTCCCACAATTATAGAGGAAAGAAAAGTAGGGTTGAGAGAGACAATTATAAGAGAATGTATGTGTGTTCACATGCACGTTCCTGCACACAGAATCCTAATCAAAAAATTATAAAAGCATCCCAGCATGCTAACACACATTAAAATTTGTGCACTTGAAAACTTGGAAGACTGCAAGTCCAAGGCCAGCTTGGTCTGTACAATAAGACTCTGTTTCAGAGTAGTATTAATTTTAAAGCGTATCCAGGAAATAGGAATCAGACAAAAGAAAGAAAGAAAGAAAGAAAGAAAGAAAGAAAGAAAGAAAGAAAGAAAGAAAGACAGACTTGGCTGAATGTAGTGGCTTGTGCCAGTAATCTCAACATTATGGAGTTTGAAGCAAGAGGATTGTCATGAATTGAGGTTGACCTGGTCAATATAGTAAGACCCTGTTCTAAAACTTGAAAATGGACCGTGCATAGCGGTATATGACTGTAATCCTAGCCCTTGGAGGTGGAGTCAGGAAGATCAGGGGGTCCAGGGCATCCTTGGCTACATAAAAAAGTAAGTCTAATTTGGGCTACAGGATATGTCCTAAAAACATAAGTATAAATACAACTTAAGGGCAAACAAAAGTTTATAAAACAAGTGAATGAAAATTTGGAAAATAGCCAGGCAGTGGTGGCACACGCCTTTAATCCCAGCACTTGGGAGGCAGAGACAGGTGGATTTCTGAGTTTGAGGCCAGCCTGGTCTACAGAGTGAGTTCCAGGACAGCCAGGGCTACACAGAGAAACCCTGTCTTGAAAAACCAAAAAAAAAAAAAAAAAGAAATTTTGGAAAATAATATATAAGATAAATTCAACAAAGGGTTGAAAAACGAAATTGTCCATAAGCCAAAACAAAATGTCAAACAGAGTTGGAGAGCAGATTAAAATGGATAGGAAATTATGAAAGGAACAACCTCAAAAAAAATTAAGGACAATTATTTCCTGGCTAATGAAAATCACCACAACAGATGAAAATAATTCACCAGAAGATGCTTTATTCTGCAACAATCTAATGGTAACTAGATAATAATTGTCTCAGGTACAAAGAACTGGGAGCAAAGTGGAGGTGTATCTCTCAAAGGCCACCGGAAAACCTGGGCAGCAACATGTTCAAGTGTCCGAGGGAAAATGGTTTCCCAGCCAGAATTCCATCCCTCTTGCACAACTTAACATAATGTGAGAGGGAATGGAGCCATTTTAGACAAACAAGGTCCCCACATTTTTTACCTCTCAGATTCTCTTTCCAGAAGCCTCTGCAGGAGTATTCACTAATCATAAATACAGTTTAAATGCAAAAATACAAATGCTTGCTTGTCAGAGCAGGAAGTCAAGATAGCATCTAAACCTGGAAATGAAGAAATTTCTGCTACATTCTGCTACGGGTGGTGTAGTACATGTCTGTAACTCCAGCATCTAGGAGGTAGAGGCAGAAGGAAAGTAAATTTGAGACCAGCCTACACTACACAGTAGGATGCTGTTTCAAAAAAAAATAGAGATAAAAATAAAGAAAAAAGGTCCAGAGCAAGCCGACAATTAAACATTCTATACGTGCACAAATGATGTTAACCCTGGATGAATCTTGAAGGACACAATGGAGTTCAAGGCCAGTCTGGCTTATACAGTGAGCTTCTGATCGGCCTGAACCACATAGACAGACACTGTCTCAACCCTTACTGTGCCACCCCGAAGTACAAAAAGTGCTGGGGATGTAGCTCAGTGCTAGAGTGCTTGCCTACTATGTACTATGCACAGCATGCACATGGCCTTAGGTTCATTCTTCAATTTCAGAGTAAAAGCCAAGAGTAGACAAGTGTGTGTGTGTGTGTGTGTGTGTGTGTGTGTG
>JADRCH010000050.1:8413674-8448829 GCA_019843965.1 Rhynchomys soricoides
GATACCCCAGAAAGCTTCCCTTTGCCCCCTCATCTGCGTTGGTTTATGGCTTGTTCTCCGTGTAGTGGCTGATACCCCAGAAAGCTTCCCTTTCCCAAAGCTTACCCATAACACAATCATGACGACAATTTGGTTGGATGTTTCCAATCCAGTATTGAAACTGTGCCTATAAGTTCTTCAAATAACCACCATGGTTGTAACCTGTGCTTGCTCAGGTGTCCAGAGACAGTTGGTTTATGTCTACTTTGATCCACACAAGTCATCAGCTTATAGTGCATGGCAGCCTCTTTGTAAGCACTTTCTTCTGTCCTGCTTTCCTCCAACTGTGGAATGAAGGGGTTAACAGCTCTGATTTCCTTTCAATGTTGTCAGGGAAGAAGTCATGTGAATGGAATGCTGACCAGCAGCATTCCCTGAAGAAAGCAGTCACTGGTGTGATTCCTGAACATGGCTCTTAGAGCAAACCATCTCATAATTCTCGTGTATATTCTATCAAGTTTACTGCTCAGATTATTGCCAAACACAGGGACGAGCTTGCTTGGTTCACCTTAAATGGTGGATAGACTGGCTTTCACCTCCCTCCATCTCCATTATCCACCTGGACCAGGATTCTTGATCATAAGAGCCCTGGTAGATCTAATTGCTGATGTGTCATTTCTAAGCATCATGGTCACCTACTTACACAGTAGAGTTACCAGCCCTGGTAGCCACTGGAAATAAATCACATCACCTATGTTCCACAAATAGAAGCAAATACTTTAGTATATGGTTCAATGCTGTCATGTACCCTGGCTAAGTATGAACTTTATCAAGAGAACAAACAGCAAACAAACCCCATACTAGTGTGGCGTTCAATCCATGTGCATGTTTTATGTTGGACATAGTATAATACAATTTTTGTTGTTCTCAGTAAATAAAAGTCTGACAATGTCCAGTGTAATAGAATTTAAAACTAAAAGTGACAAACACTCATAACTTTCTCCCATAAGATGACTGAAAAAGCATACTGTATGAATTGTACATGAAAGGAAGTAGATTACGACCATATTCAAATATTCAAATGTTCTTTATTCTTACAGAGATAGCTGAGACTGTAATTGATTCTAGCATAATATTTTACTGTGTTTGAGTGGAGTCTGTCTCCTTTTACAAATCTTCCACACGACACAGACCCAAACTTAACAACTCCAAGATTGACTTATTGGTTGGTTTGTTTGTTTGTTGTTTGGACATTTTATGTCAGCTGGTTTACCACATTTCATGAGCTTTCCAGGCATGACTGCCTTTATGTTTGAAATATATCACAGAAAATGAAGTGTGGTTCTGCGTTTCACCCAGCCGCTGGGATGTGGAAACATCGCGTGGACAGGTGAAACAAGAGACGTTAGACTGGATTTACCCTATGCCCATTGTTGGTATATTGTTGGGTATATATATGCCCATTGTTGGCTCGAGAGAAGCGCTGAATACACTGCATAGGGGGTGGGACACGCAGCCAAAGATGTGGGAAGTCAAAGCTGAGGTTCCCTGACTCCTGGGTGTCCAGCTGCAGCTGGAAACCATGCAGAGGAGTTGGAAACAAAGAGTTGGGGGTCCATGGGCCTGCAGTGAGGAGTCCTGGGCTGGGGGCTCCCAAACTCCTGGACATCTGCTGGGTCAAGGGAAGTTGGGAATGGAGTTGGGTCTGTAGGCTGAGGAGCCCCGTGCAAGGGGAGTGGGGTTTGAGGAACTCAGGCTTTCTCTTCAGCAATTGTCCTTAGCTTAGCAGCGATTGTCTGGGAGCGGAGAGGGGCCTTCTGTGAGAGACTTAGACAGCATGGCTCTGTAGATGAATGCTTTCTCCATACTCTCTAAGGTAGCTCTTGATGAAAGAGACAGTCCTTGGTTCCAAACTGTTTATTGACTGTTCATCGTGGAAAATGGGTGCATACCACCTCCTCAGGGTGGACCAGAGATTAAATACCTTTTGCAAGTAAGGAATGTCTGAGGATGGAAGCTTATTGGCTAAACTCTCAAGGCCTTCAGATACTTCATTGGCACGGAGAACTCTGTTTTGGGCTGTGTGACCAATGTGGGGGGTGTGGCATGTGTTTCAGGCCAGGAGTCTAGTAGGGAGCGGGGAGGCACCTACTGTCTCAGGTGGATGCCTGGGTGCCAGGGTGCCACTCAACCTTACCAAGTTTCCTGACACGGTCCATATCCCCCCAATGAGATATGCTGTATGTTGAGTAAGTGAGCCTCAAGTAAATCAGTAATAAAAGTGGGGTCAAGAAAAAGAGTCTCCTTTCATCTCTCAATATTTACCTGGATTCAAGAAAATATGGATACGAGAAACACATAAAACTACAATAAAATTGTATCTTACTCTCTACAAAATAGCTCCTATGAAAGGATCAGAACTGAAAACCACTGGAGAGAATGTGGGAGAAAAGGAACCCTTATACATCCTTTTAGGGGAATTTAAATTACAGCCACTCTTGAGGGTGGGGCACTAAAATAGAATGACCATACAGCACAAGTATATACCTTATTATGATTTGAGTCTAAAATGCACACCTCAGACTCCTGTATTTCATACTTGCTCCTTGGCTAGTGGAACTGGGGAAGCTGTAGAACATGTAGGAGGTAAAACTTCACTGGAAGAAGTAGGTTCAAACATGGATGCTGCTCACAGGCTTGTTCCCGTTCGCACGCACAACTTGTTTTTATAGATCATCCAGGACCACCTGCCTAGGACTGGCACCACTCACAGGAAGTTGGGCCCTCTCATTTCAATCAAGAGAATGCCCTAGGGATTTGCCCTGTAGACTTCCCAAATGATACTAGAGTGTGTCAAGTTGACATAAAAACTAGGCAGCACAGTGATTTTTGGACTGAGGTCTATTTGATTAGAGAGTTACCCAACTGGACATTTAGAGAAGAGCAAGAACAAGGAACAATTCAGAAGCCAATAGCAGCAAGCTTGGTGGACATTGTCAGAGTGTGGTAACCAAGGGGGACATATAAGAGAACTAGATATGTCCAAGAAGAGAATAAGGACATCTTGAAAGCCTTTGTAATTGTGAAGGCTTTTCTATCTGTGACCTGAGACTTTTTATATAAGAATAAATGCCTAGGCCAATAGCTTTGGCTCATTTCCGATAGTTCACACTCAATTGTCCCATATAAACTAGTCTAAGTCATGTCATATGTCTGCTTACTGTCTTCAGTTTCATTGGACCGTCTCCCTCAGAGTTTGGGGTGATTCCTTCCCCCACCTGACTCTATCCCAGATTTCCAATCTCTCTGCTGGAACTCTCACCTCCTATTTCCTGCCTAAGCTAACAGGCCAACAGGTTTTTATCTGAGTGGTGATGCTTCCATACATTGCACAAGAGATTCTCTCTACAAGTTTTGATAAGGATTTGGATTCCATTTTAAGTGTACCAAGAAGATGGTTAAGCAGGAAAATGAAATCAATTTGTCTTTGAAATTCTGACAAACTAAGTATATAAAAACACTATAACTAAGAGAAATAAAAACACTATAATGGGATTTAGAATCATCTTGGAGAGACAGCGCGCGCACACACACACACACACACACACACTACGCATACGCTCACAGTGTATGTTTCAAGAAAGATTAACTGAGAAAGAAGACCCCACCTTCAAAGTGGGTAGCATCTTCTACAAGAGTGGCTCATATATAAAGTGATCTAAAAGAACACATACTTGTGCTGGCTTGCCCTCAATGCCTTTTGTCTGAGCAATTGCATCTCTTGATGCTGCTGCCATTTCTACTAATATCAGACTCCAACTCCTCTGGCCCTCCAGCATGATCAGTACAAGTGACTCTCCAGGAAGTATCCAGGATTTCAGCACCAGACTGGGACTGAGAGTAGACTGAACAGATGCTGGGTCCTCAGCATCCCTAGCATGCCGACAGCCATTGATGCACTACCCAGCCCCTAGTGTATAAGCAATCTAATGAAACCCCCATTATCATACATAGACATTCTGGAGAGTCTGTTTTTCTAGAGAATCCTGTCTTAAACACCCAAATAAAACTTACATGGGAATTTTCATATTCTTAATTACAAAGAGGAGAAATGACCCCAATGTCCAACAGTTGAAGAAGACATAGACAAAAGATGGTTAATCAGTACAACAGCATATTGTTTGTCCATAAAAAAATGAACTGGTGATATCTGGATGAATGGAGATCTTTTATGAATGAAACCAGCCACAGAGGGCCATATAGTATATTATTCCATTTATGTGAAATATGAAGAATATGCAAGCATTCTTAAATAGAAAGATCAATGCTTGTTTGAGGCTGAGGAAATGATGATATGAGAAGGTGCTAGCTGAAGAGTTTATGGTTCTTTTCTAGAGCTGATAGGAATGTTCTAAAATTAATTGTGGCGGTGATTATCAAAATGTAAATTTTGGTAATTGTTCTGTAATAAAGGAGCTCAGAGAAATGGCATTAATGATCAAAGTCACTCAAAGTCATTCAAAAACATTCAAACTCATGAATTGTAAACTTTAAAATGAATACATTATATGACACTGAAACACATCACAATAAAGCTGTTATATGGCCACCCATAAAGATTGCAGTAAGTGCTGCCCAATCCTCCTATCTTCTCTCTTGGTTTGACCAATAGAAACTTAAAGGAGAAATCAAGATTCTAGTCAGCTTTAAATAGGGAGAAGAGAGGGCACATTTGTGTAATGGATGCATAAAAGTTTATTATAGTAATACAAGCAATGTTGGAATATAGTATATGATTATGTGCTACATAATTTTCCAAGAGGCAATTCTGTTCTGCAGTAATGAGGATCAGAGAAATGGCATTAATGACCAAATACATTTTAGAAATAGTTATATCATATTGCTTTTTGGAGATTTGATTTATTTTATCAACCTACTAAAGTGTCCTGAGAAATCCTACAGCTATTGTAGTGCAGAATAAAAGTGTCTGGTCATCAGAGAATTCAAGCCTCCCTCAGTTCATCATTAAGGTGACAGGAAGACAAAGCCCAAAGGGTGTGAAAAGGATGTTACAGTGAAGACAATCCCCTGTCAGAAAGGACCATCTTAGCTGCTTCCCTGTGGGGGTAGACAGATCACTTGCACTGACACAGGGGCACAAAGAAGTGATGAAGGACACTCCCCATGGGACCTTGGCTCCTTCATGAAATCAGAAGAAAGCTTCTGAGGTTCTTTCCTCCAGTTAGCATGGAGCCTGTGCTTTGGTCTTCACCTAGGAGCAGGCCTTTGGGTCTAGATCTGATTGGTCACTGGGTTCTGAGAACCAGAGTGCAGCAACTAAGAAACTTTGGCTTGGATTAACTAGACATTCCGTTTGCTCTAATACCTCTTAACATGTTTCTTGGATTCTATGCTGATTTGCTGAACATGTATGCCTTAAGAAGCACTCGGTGTGTGTCACCTGCTCCACAGACCCTGGTATATAGCAGCAGAGAGTGAACCAGCAATGGATTCCTTCTCCCAGGAAGGAAATAGCAGTATTCTAGTAGAAGGAAAGGAACTTAGGGGAACTCTATAGCTATGTTATATTCTAGGGACAACGCAGTTAAAATATGCCAGAGAGAATGTAAAGTCAGGATGGCAGTGGGAAGCCTTGGTGGAAAGGTGATTACAGGGAAACTATGGGAACCATACCAGCTTCAGAAGGAATAGTAGATGCAAACAGCTGACTGCAAGCATGCTCAGGGCATGTTCAAGGACGGGCATAGATGGTACTGTGGCTGAGACCGAGACTCAGGAAGACTGGAAAATGAGGTCAGGGAGATGGCCACGCTGTCAGAACACAGTCCAGAGAGGAACCCTTGAGTATTCCAAGAGCTTGTGAGAAAACTCCAACAAGAGAGTCTTGTGACCTAAGTTCCTTCAAAACACAGAATTGTTCTTGGAATGTGTTTCGTTGTTCCTCCTAGGTATAGTGGATAGGAGTGAGTTTACTTTAGCTGCTGTTGTTCATATACCCGTCCGGAAAAACATGTTTTTTCCACGTGCTGCTTGTCCTTGTGATTGTACACTTCACTCAGTTGACTTCTCTTAACTGTAAGAGTATAAACTGTCTTATTCTCTGAATGAAGTTGGCTATTGCATGAGACTTTAGTCGCCTATTTTCAGACCCTGCTTTCCCAGGTGTTCTCTGTTTTTAGAGAGGTAAAAGTGTGCCATCAGACCATATGGAGGTAAAAACGAGCCATCAGATTACAGGTCCTAAGTGTAAGAATGCAATAGTAGATAGTACCTAGCAGCAGCTGTAGGGCAGCAGTTCTCTGCCTCCTGGACACTCACTGGAACCCTAGAGAGACAGTGTGGGCAGAGTTTCACACTTGGGAAGTCAGTTAACCTCAAAAGCTATTTCCTTGCATATCCTGCGCCCCACCCTCTTCCCTGCCTAGGGAGAGGGGGAAGGGGAAAAGGTGTGGAATCAGGGAGCCTGGCTGCTGACCCCACGTAAACCTCCTTCCCATCATCAAAAGATATAAGAACAGACCCCATCCCTGCCTCTTCAGAGAACTGACATGCACTGCCTATTCCCGCTGTTGGGGCCTCAGCTCTCCTTGGTTTCAGCTTTACCTCTCAGTCCACGGCATTAACAACTCTTCTAATAAACTCAGTCCTAGGCAATCAGTGTCAGTGTCCTCTTGAACCCTCTCCCACCCCATTCAAAACCCAACAGTAAGGACTTCCCCGTTTCTGCTGTGTAGAACAATGAACCTTAGAGAATTTTGAGCAGAGGAGTGAACCAATATAGTTTGGACTTCAACCAAATCACTTTAACTCCTCGGTGGATAATAGGCTGGAGAACAAAGACAGCTATTAAGGAACAGTAAGAGAAAGAGATAAGAGAGGAGAGGTCCAGGGGTGGTGGTAGGATAGGATAGGTGGTGGTAGTGACTGTGCTAGGAATCATGCATTTCCTCTGGCCTGCTCTCAGGGCCTTACAGGCAGCTTTGGGCTGTCTCCAGGTGCCAATAGGTGCAGCTGTCTCCCGTGCATAGATAGACAGATAGATAGATAGGATATATATATATATATATATATATATATATATATGCTCTATCTGTGTATATATATCTTTGATCATATATATCTCTATATATCTATACATATATATCTCATATATTTGTCCAAAATTGTCCCTGGGTATGTGCAGACCCCTTAAAACTCTTCTAGATGACTATTACAAGATTCCACTAGGGATGTTTAATTGTTCTGGCAAATGCTTTACTGAGCATGCTCACAAAGATTTTCTGCACAGTATGGATGACCAAGTTACAGTTGGTGGCAGGACTATATAACTCCTAATTCACTATGCATATGCAAATAGTTTTAATATACCTGCCTCATCCTTTTGTAAAGGAGAGGGGAATGACCATAACAGCCCACTAGGAGAACTTGTGCTTTAGTTGTATTATTCTCCCATAAGAAGAAAAAGCAAAGAGAAATTCACTAAAACCAGGAATTTTGAGATAGAGTTAAGTGCGTAATTGCTGGCCTGTGGGAGGCGGCCTAAAACAGATGGTGTTTGATGCACTAATTTAGGACTGTCCTAGGACATAATTATGTTCAGTTCAGCTTAGCAACCCATGTCAAATTAAACTAAGAAGAACTAGTCTTTGGCATTTTAAATATAATTTTAAGATTTAGGGCTTTACTATCTTCTACGTTAAGTAATAAGATGAAGTATTTCATGATTTGTATTTTAATTTCGCTGTGGGATTTTGACAGAGGACAGAGTTAACACATTCAAACTTAACCTCTAAAAAACATTGACATCTTGCTGTTTGAAACAATGTCACTAGACTTACTATAATAGTCACTGTGGCAATTTAAGGAGAGATGGTATGTCCTATTTTTGCCCATGACAGACCTAATTTATATTTTAGGAAAGTTATTAATAATTCTTTCTTTGTTAAAAGTGTGTCAGTTTGCCTGTCAAATGCCTGGGTCCAAAATCCTGTTGGTAGTGGATTAATTATGGGGGCTGGAGAAAAGGCTCAGTGGTTACACACGTCCCAAGGAGAGAACCCAGACTTGGGTGCGCAGTGGGCATCTTCACCCACTGAGCTATTTGCCTGAACCAACTGGTGATAAGGGTACATAGTCTTACATGAGAAAGTAGTTTGTGTTGTTTGTTTTCTATGAAGATTCAAAGGTTTGCCTGCACCACACTCTAATCATAGGATTACTGAGCATTAGTCATGGAAAGGTTGTCTGTCATCTCAATCTCTATTCTAAGCTGCTATAAGTTATCTGAAAAATTTTACCTGTTTTTTTAAGGGTGGGGTGGGGTGGAGGGGTAGGGGTGGTCACTTTCATAAAAGTCCAAAAGAAACTGTCCAAAAGGAGGAAATTTTTATTTAATTTATGGCTTTAGAAGTTTCATTCCAAAGTGCCTGCATCTAGTACTTTGGCCTGATGTGAGGCAGAATATCATGGTGGCCAGACTTTACACAGAGAAGGCTGCTTACATCAGAGAGGCTGTGAAGCGGAGGGTAGGAAGGGGCAGAGACAAGATGGCTCCAAAGTTTCCCCTTCCTGCCCGGAGTTACAGACTTCTTCCAGCTAGGCCTCTAAGTTTTTCCACAACCTCTGAGTTTAATAATAGTTAAATAATTTTAATTAATTAATTAAATTACTTGCTAAGGGCAAGCCTTCAGCATGTGAGACTGTGGGACATTTCAGAGTCAACTTGTAACACTGACTCTAAACACTTGCTTGTGGATGTTTGTGCAGACATAAGTTTTCAGATCTCTTGGGTACAGTGTGGTAGCTGTATGTTCTGAGAATATGTAGGTCTGTAAGAACCTGCCTTCTAAAATCACTTTTAGTAACACTTTGTAGTATCTCAGCATGAATGGAGCCTATCATTGGCCATCTCTACCAACCCTTGGTGCCATTAATATCCCCCCCCTTTTTTTGGATACTTTATATACATTTCAAATGTTTTCCCCTTTCCAGGTCTCCCCTTTGGAAACCCCCGATTCCCATCCCTCCTCCCCCTGCCTCTATGAGGGTATTACCACACCCACCCATCCACTCCCATCTTCCCTCCCTGGCATTTTCCTATACTGGGACATCAAACACCCTCAGGCCCAAGGGCCTCTCCTCCCCCTGATGGCCAACAAGACCCTCCTCTGCCACATATGTGGCCAGCACCATGGGTGCCTCCATGGGTATTCTTTGGTTGGTGGTCCAGTCTCCTGGAGCACTGGGGTTCTGGCCAGTTGACTCTGTTGCTCCTTCCATGGGGCTGCAAATCCACTCAACTCCTTCAGTCCCTTCTCCAACTCCTCCATCTGGGACCCCCCACTCAGTGTAATGGTTGCTGTGAAGTGAATCTTGGGTGTTCCGAACTTTTGGGTTAATATCCACTTATCAGTGAGTATATACCGTGTTTGTTCATTTGTGACTGAGTTACCTCACTCAGGATGATATTTTCAAGTTCCATCCATTTGCCTGTGAATTTCTTGAAGTCATCATTTTTAATAGCTGAGTAATATTCCATTGTGTAAATGTACCACTTTTTCTGTACCCATTCCTCTGTTGAGGGACATCTAGGTTGTTTCCAGCTTCTGGCTATTATAAATACGGCTGCTATGAACATAGTGGAGCATGTGTCCTTATTACATGTTGGAGCATCTTCTGGGTATATGCCCAGGAGTGGAATAGCTGGGTCCTCAGGTAGTATTATGTCCAATTTTTTGAGGGTCCACCAAACTGATTTCCAGAGTGGTTGTACCAGCTTGCAATCCACCAGCAATGGAGGAGTGTTCCTCTTTTTCTACATCCTCGCCAGCATCTGCTGTCACCTGAGTTATTGATCTTAGCCATTCTGACTGGTGTGAGGTGGAATCTCAGAGTTGTTTTAATTTGCATTTCCCTGATGACTAAGGATGTTGAGCATTTCTTTAGGTGCTTCTCAGCCCTTCGAGTTTCCTCAGTTGAGAATTCTCTGTTTAGCTCTTCCCTATTGTTTGATAGGGTTTTTTGGATCTCTGGAGTCTAGCTTTCTGAGTTCTTTGTATACATTGGATATTAGCCCTCTATCAGATGTAGGATTGGTAAAGATCTTTTCCCAATCTGTTGGATGCTGTTTTGTCCTATTGACAGTGTCCTTTGCCTTACAGAAGCTTTCTAACAATAAAAGAACTTATGGGGGAATCAGCTGACCTCAAGCTGTACTACAGAGCAGTAGTGATAAAAACTACATGGTATTGGTACAATGACAGGCAGGTAGATCAATGGAATAGAATTGAAGATCCAGAAATGAACCCACACACTTACGGTCACTTGATCTTTGACAAAGGAGCTAAAACCACCCAGTGGAAAAAAGACAGCATTTTCAACAAATGGTGCTGGCTCAACTGGAGGTCAACATGTAGAAGATTGCAAATTGACCCATTCCTATCTTTCTGTACAAAGCTCAAGTGGATCAAGGACCTCCACATAAAACCAGATACACTGAATCTAATAGAAGAGAAAGTTGGGAAAAGTCTTGAACACATGGGTACAGGGGAAAAGTTCCTGAACAGAACACCAATGGCTTGTGCTCTAAGATCAAGAATTGACTAATGGGACCTTATAAAATTGCAAAGCTTCTGTAAGGCAAAGGACACTGTCAATAGGACAAAACGGCAACCATTAGTACCTTTAATGCGTTGTCCCATGATAACCTACAGAGGTCTCCAGCAATTTATCAAAAAGATATTTAGGAGTTTCTATCAAATTATGGTCCCAGCAGTGTGGCCCTTCATTTATCAAATGGTTGATCCTCTTGAATATCATTTAATCCTTCTTAGATGGAAGGTTTCTGTTTTGTTTGCTTATTTATATAGTTACTTATTTTTGAGACAGGATCTCATGTTTTCCAGGCTTGTCTCAACCTTGTTATGAAGCCAAGGATGACCTTGAGCTTCTGATTCTCCTGCCTCCTTACCTTCCCATGCTGTGATTACAAGCATGCACCACCACATCCGGTTTTATTTACTGCTGGGAACTGAACCCAGAGCCTCACAAAAGCTAGGCAAGCTCTCTGTGGACTGAGCTCTATCACCTGCTAAGATTAGCTTCATCCCCTGGAAATAAGTTTGGAGATGCTTAGAGATAGTATATGAAACAAACTCAGCTATGTATGGCATCTCCTAAGCACTGTTAAGAAAAACAGTATGTGGGAAAAAGCAATTCAGAACTATTCTAGACAATTTGAAGAGTACTAACTGTAAACATCTCAAAGGCTCAATGATGTGGAAGGACAGGTCAACTCACCAACAAACCTTGTACTTGGCTGTAAAACTGCAGGGCAAATTGAATCTATGCCCAAGGGGAAATAGCACGTAATCTTCTGCTGCCACCTGCTGGCTAGGAGTGAACTAAACATGAGCAGTCCTAAGTTTTCAGGCAGTGTATAGTGGTAGCAGTTGAACCTGTTTAGGAAATGAGTTTTCAAGCATTTTTACAATATTAGAATTCTTAGGTGTGGGAGACATGAAAGGAAATGGAGAGAAGACATGAGAAAGGACGAATTCCCCTCCCCTGAAATCTAGTTTACTTTTTCTGCTGATAGTAAAGAAATGTCAACTTATTACACATACAGAGATAATATTTTCCCAAAGATGTCTATAACAAAGGTGTTAAATACAACAATGAACCATGTTTAATTAGAGCCAGAATGCTTGATAACTCAAGTTTTACTGTATTAGTCTGCTTCCTTACCCCTAAGTTTAAATCTCATAAGACCACCTTACAATTTCATTTACACAAGAAAAAATTATAATATAAAATATAAATACGAAGACTGAAGAGATGGTTCATCAGTTAACAGCACTCCCTGCTCTTTCAGAGGACCCAGGTTCAGTTCCCAGTCAGTACATCCACAGTGACTAATAACTGTCTGTAACTACAGTTTGAGGTGATTGGACATCCTTTTCTGTCTTCTTCAGACACTGTATGCATGTGGTTTATATACATACAATCAGGCAAAACACACATAGACACAAAATAAAAATATATAAATAAATAATATACCAACTCATATATTTTTACTTAACTTTAAACATTCTAAAATTTTAAGCTTTTCTTAATCTTTAACCTTGTAAATTACACCGTTTGATGACTATAACTAAGAAAGCTACAGGATTATATATATATATGTATATGTATTTGTATATATGTATATATATGTATATATGTGTATATATATTACAATTCATATATATACATATATATGAATGTGTGTGTGTGTGTGTGTGTGTGTTTAAGACACTCAAAGACAACTGTTTCTCAGGAAATCTGAACCAGCCCATCTTCAACAGGGAATAGTCAATTTATGAAGAATTGATAGGAATGGAAAGTAGGATCAAACGATGGCAAACTGGAAGATGAGTATACAGGGGAGGAAGATGGTGAGGTGAGGCTTATTCACAGGTTCCTTTGTGCTGTGGGACTTTTCCTATAGAAACTTGACTATGCAGATTTGGCTGGCCTTGAACTTGTCATGCTCCTCCTGTCTCTGTCTCCTGAGTGCTGTGATTTGACACCAGGTCTTGCTAGAAGGCTTATTAATGAGTATGTTTCCCGAAGCCAGAGAAATGTTACTTGCTATTTCTTTGCAAACTGCCTTTATGTCAGTTTATGGAGGTCTTTTTCTTTTCTTCTTTTTTTTTAAAATTTAAAAACAGATTTTTTTCTACAATACATTCTGATTACGGTTTCCTCTCCCTTTTTACTTAAACATTCCTTTTTCTGAGAGACGAAGATTCTGATTTCTTGGTTGTGTACACACAAGTTTTGCCATTAATCCAGTGTGTCTACAGTTTAGTTAAGTATATTCATATTATCATAAAACTAATATCCGGGCCTCCTTTCATCTTATAAACTCTATAACAAAACAGTTAAAGCCTTACCCTCTTCATCAAGCTCCTGGTAAGTAACCTTCCACTTTTCTAAAGTTGTTAAAGCAAATTGTGTGTGTGTGTGTGTGTGTGTGTGTGTGTATGCGTGTAAATCAGAGAACAACTTGGAGTCAGTTCTCTGCTTTTTTGCCATGTGAGCTCTGGGTTGAACCCAGGTCATCAGGCTTAGTAGTAATGCTTTAACCTGTGAGCTATCACACTGCCCCTCTATTTTTCTTCGTTATTAGCTCAACGACACTGATATCTCATAAAGGTGAATGGTTGTCATTTTGTGACAATTAGTATTGTGTGTCAGACTATTATTTTTTTAAAAAGGGAACATCAAATTTAATTTAAAGAAAAAAACAACCTGAAAGTAACTGCAAGAACAGTGGCAAAACAACTCCTAAAAAGAGCAAGGCGGCCACACTGACTGGAGGGCTGGAGCAAGGCGGCCACACTGACTGGAAAGCTGGAGCAAGGCGGCCACACTGACTGGAGGGCTGGAGCAAGGGACAGGTCATCTGGTTGGAGAGCTTGTGAGCAAGGCGGCCACACTGACTGGAGGGCTGGAGCAAGGCGGCCACACTGACTGGAGGGCTGGAGCAAGGCGGCCACACTGACTGGAGGGCTGGAGCAAGGCGGCCACACTGACTGGAGAGCTGGAGCAAGGGACAGGTCATCTGGCTGGAGAGCTTGTGAGCAAGGCGGCCACACTGACTGGAGGGCTGGAGCAAGGAGGCCACACTGACTGGAGGGCTGGAGCAAGGGACAGGTCATCTGGCTGGAGAGCTTGTGAGTTACTTGCAAATGAACTTCTTTGAGGGTAGAGGGATCCTTAGGTCATTCCTGACTATCAGAATGTGTGTGAGCTTCTCTCTCTGGGAGTGTCCTGTACATCTCAAGAGGCAGTCTCCACTTTCCTACACAGGATCCATCTTTTGTCTCAGTCAATTCTCAATGGAGGGGCGATTAGAACAACAACACCATCTTCCCTGACCAAGAGCATGGGGATGTTTCATTTTGTGGATTTATATGTCTCCTCATCAATCTTTATCATCGTCACAGTTTCTTCTACATCTCCCAGGATCATATTTAAATGTTGGTCATAAGCAGGCAATCTTCCTTGAAGCTCTCGGTCATTTCCCATTTTCACATAAATTTGCTCATCCAAGCTGAGCCTGATAAGATCCAGGGGCTCCTCTATGGTATTGGTGGTCTGTTGCTGATCTACATCGTCAGCCATGTTTCAAACACTGCCAGACTATTATTTTTAAAGGGTGAAAAATATTTCCCTATATGCATGTATTATGTTTATCCCTTAATTTGTGGATGGAAACTGAATAGAGCCGGCTACAAGCATGGACGTATAAGTATGCCTGAGGCTGTCCTTTCAATTTGTTTGAGTTTATTTCCAGAGGCAGAATTGTTGGATTATAGTAGTTATCTTGTGATATTTTGAGGACACACACACACACACACACACTTTCACGTTTCTTCCCTTTACGGAGCCTATCTCTGATGTACTGAATGTAGAGACAGCACACCTGGTGGCCTTCCTCTCCGTTTTGAATTAGTGGCTCTTAATTGGTGAATACGGTATAGAATTAGGATATTTGTGTGAATATGTAGATTCAAAAGGAGCCTTAAAGGCCTAAATACTTTGCTTGTAAACTTCCAATCCAATTCTCCAATTGCATTGCTATGACCTGGGCCCTTTCCTCAACCCATAGTGTGCTCGTAGAGGTTCTATGTAAACGTGTCATGAAATCCAATTCAGCAAAAAGGAGTTTACTTAAAAAGGGAAAACAATTGATTTGTTCAGTATACTTTCGAAAAAATTATTTTTAGTTTTAGCCATCATTCTGTTTTTATAATGACATTTGAAGGTAAATTCAGTCAGTTTGTGTCAGTACCCTTATTAACTGTGGTTATAGTCTGAAGGGCTGAGCGGAAGACTCTGGAAGACGTAAATGTCCATTTTTATACCTAGAGACATGCACCATAGTGGATGGAAATTAGTCATTAACTAGCAGATTTTAGACCTTTCTGCCCTCTGGGTCGAAATATGCAGAACGAAGATTACGATTACGACCCACATACTCCATAACGTGTAGCAGCGTACTCACGAATGTTAGGTACACTTGAACCCAAATGAAAAGCAGTACTTTACGTTAAGTAGTATGACATCACTACACTAGCAATAAGCATCGTACCGCGCTGTTTCCGGAAGCCTTGGGCACGCTGAAGCAGTCGGGCACGCCCAGTTCCTCTGAGCACGCTTCTCCCAGCGTCTTAAGATCGCCCCGCCCTACGGAAGCCAAATCACCAATCATCGTCCGCACATTGACTATCGTCATTAATGTGCGCCCACTCTTTCCAGCTGGGGGGCGGGTTCCTGGCTTTGCGCGTGCGCCCCTGTGCCCTCTCCACGCTGGTCTTGCATCTTCCTTGCTGCACCGAAGGAGAGAAGTGTTTCGCGTCTGGCGGCATCGTGGGTCCTGACAGCCCCCGCCATGGGCAAAACGGTTGATTCTCTGGGTCCGGGAACCCGACCCGACCCGGTGCGGAGCTTCAATCGCTGGAAGAAAAAACACAGCCACAGGCAGCACCAAAAGAAGGAGCGGAGGAAACAACTTAAGAAGCCGGAATGGCAGGTCGAGCGCGAGGGGATCAGCCGCCTCATGCAAAACTACGAGAAGGTGAGGCGGGCTCTGGGCACGTTCGACGGGGCTCTGGGGAGCGAGGGTGAGTGCAGCTGGGCGGTGTCGCCTCTGTGGTGGACATCGGGCAAGGGTGGTGTGGGAAAGGGGCGGACTCGGCCAGCGAGGCCTCACTAGTGGTCTGTGGGGTGCCGCTACTCAGGTCTGACTCTTCTGCTTGCCACAGTGCTGGGAAAAGTGATAGAAATACAGTGACACTCCGGTGTAGGGTGCAGCAGTGGTTACAGAATAGTGCAGCAATTGTAGTGACCGCTGTGGAAAGAACCTAGCGGGTGGAGTGAGAGCCTTCAGTAGAGTGCTAGCCCAACATGCAGGAAGTCCTGGGTTCAATCCCCAGCTCCACATAAACGGGTCACATACTGAGCACTAAGGAGGTGGAGGCAGAGGGATCAGAGGTACAAAGTTATCCACAGCTTTATAGCAAGTTCGAGGTCAGTCAGTGATACATGAAATGTGGTCTCAAAAGTGAAATAAAAATAAACTAAAATCTGGAGTGATACAAGAAAAGGCTGTTGTTCTTGGGAAATGTTTAAAATAACAGAAATAGTATGTACCTTTTAAAGTACTCTCCATTATGTTTTATATTCTTTGCCCCTATCTTGAGGTACGGATCTTAATATTCCATTTTATGGATAAGAACTATAGAGTTTGAGGAGGATAAGAAACTTGTCCTAATTTCCCACATCTAGTAGTGTGGAATTGGAACCTAGACCTGAGTCTGTTTCCACATCTTTCACTCTTTACGTTGGGAATTGGCTATGTCCCGTAGCGTCATCCTCTCTTCTGTGCCTCATTGTCTTCATGGTTTTCACCAAGAATCAGTGTAGAGAAACTGGAATGTGTTGGTCCCTTCTCTGACATCCCCACCTTGTAGCCAGTGTTCCTAGATGAGTAGTCTCATAGTTAACACTTTGACAAGTGACATGTTTTCCTGCCGGAGGCGTCTGCTCCTTAGGAATGTTACTTCCTATTGGTCCCGTAAAACCCATATATTTCAGCATTCATATACCTCTCTCACCTTTTCAGTGAATGCTACCTTTCCAGTAGGGATTTAACAGGTAGAATCATCCTGGAATTAAACAGCAGCAGCAGCAGCAGCAGCAGCAACAGCAACAACAACAACAACAACAACAACAACAACAACAACAAGGCGATAAACTGTTCAGAGTTGGCAACATTTAAAAATTGTTTGGGTTTTGAGTTCAGATTTGGTTGATTTTGTTCTCCAGCTATATGACTTTGGTTACTTTTCTTACACTATTGGTACCCTCTCCCCTTATTTTAAAAGGTTTAGTGGTAGTGCCTGCCTTAGAACTTGTGAGGAATTAGTAAGATAAAGTGTGGAAAACATTATTCACAATGCCTGCCATATAGAAAAAAGGTCACTTAAAGAAGAGGCCATTATTAACAAATTGTTTTTGGAGTTTGTTTTGGACTATAACCAGAAGTGCTTGGAGAATGTAGCCTTAGCCTTTGCATTGGTTTACTGCTATGGATCTGTGATCCCTTATTTTGCTGTATCCAGAACTTTTATGAGTTTGTATCCTTACTTCTGCCTATGCTGATTTTTCTTAGTTAGGGCTTTTCTGCTGTGAACAGACACCCTGACCAAGGAAAGTCTTATAAATGACAACATTTAATTGGGGCTGACTCACAGGTTCAGAGGTTCAGTCGATCATCATCAAGGTGGGAGCATGGCAGCATCCAGGCAGGTATGGTGTGGGAGGAGCTGAGAGTTCTACATCTTCATCTAAAGGCTGCTAGCAGAATACTAGCTAGCTTCCAGGCAGCTAGGGTGAGGGTCTTAAAGCTCATACCCACGGTGACACATCTACTCCAACAGGGCTACAATTTATAATAGTGCCACTTCCTGGCCCGAGCCTATACAAACCATCACATTTCACTCCCTGGTCCCCCGTAGGCTTATTCAAACACAGGAGTCTATGAGGACTTAGCCATAGCATAACAAAAAGTACATTTAGTCTAATTTCCAAAGTCCCCATAGTTTATAGAAGTCTCAACAATGTTAAAAGTATAAAAAGTTCCAAGTCTCTTCTGACACTCATCAAGTCACTTAACTGTAATCCCCAAAGCAAGTCAGGAAACCAGCTGGGCAAACTCCAAACTCTGCATTTCATGTCTGATGTCAAAATGGTCTTTAGATCTCCAACTCCTTTTTCATCTATGTTGACTGCAGTAAAGTTCTTTCTCCTGGGGCTGGTCCCACTCCCTGTTAGCAGCTTTCCTTGGCAGGTATCTCACGGCTCTGGTATCTTTAACATCTTTGGGTCTCCAAGGCAACTTCAACTTCGCAGCTTCTTGTTCCAGTGTCTGGGATCCACACATCATCTTCAGGGCTCCTCCAAAGGGCTTGGGTCACTTCTCCAGCTCTGCCTTCTGCAGCATTCTAGGCTCTGGTTGACTCCACTTCATTGCTGCTGCTGCTGTTCTTGGTGATCATCCCATGGTACTGGCATCTCCAATACACAGGGGTCTTCTGCCTCACCAATAGCCTCTCATAGGTTCTCTTCATGGTGCAAGCCTCAACTTCTTTGCATGACCCCTTCAGTCCTGGGCTGTCAACTGCAACTGAGGCTGCACCTTCACCAGTGGCCTTCCATGGCCTCTCACAGTGCAAAGCCTCAGCTACTCTCCATGACCCCTTCATACTTTCAAAATCAGTACCACCTGGGTGACTCTTACACATTACTAAGTCCAGCTGCAGCATGAGGTACCTTGGCTATCTCTGGAACACAACTTCTTTGTGTTTTCAGAAAATACTTCCCAGATTTCACCTCAGTGATGCTGGTCTCTTTAATCACTGCTAACTTCTTAGCTCCAGCTAACTAGCATCAATTGTTCCAGTAGTCTCCTTCTCCTCTTGACTATAAAGCCAGAGCCACATGGGTGAAGCTGCTGAGTTCTGCTGCTTCCTGGGGCTTCAACATGACCCCCTTATTCTATTATATTATTGCCAGCTTTCTGTTTTCAATGAATTTATTCTCTGCCTAAGCTTGGTTATCCGGAACTTGCTCTGTAGACTGACTTTGAATTCAGAGATCTGCATGCCAATCTCCTAAATGCTGGGATTAAAGGTGGGTTCACTATGCCTGGATTTAAGTTTTTCTCTACTTGGAACTTGTTCTGTACCAGGCTGGCCTTGAACTCAGAGATCTGCTTGCCTTTGCCTCCTGGGATTAAAGGCTTGTACTACCATGCCTGGACCTGAATTTAGCAGGGTGGACTTGTCCCAAGGTTACCATTCCCTTAATTCAATTTAATATCCTTGAACACAGGATTCAGCTCCATTTTACTTCCTGGTGCCCCTTTAATACTCAAATGATATATTTTATATTTTTGTTTTCTAAGCTTGCTATGCTTGTCATGAGACTTAACCAGAGAACAAAATCTCTGATGGACTTTTTTGAGATTTCCTTTGTCAATGCAATTAATCTAAATCTCTTCACCTTAGCCTCATGTAGGCTCTTCAGAGAAGGGCAAAAAGCAGACACATTCTTCACCAAATACCTCAAAAACAGTCTCTAGGCCACACACTGAAATTCTTCTCCTCTGAAACCTCTTGGGCCAAGTCTGTACAGTTCAAATCACTCTCAGCAGCGAAGTCTTTCATATTTTTAGTAGAATAATAGCCCATTAAGCCGGAGTTAAAGCATTCTATCGCTGTCCAAATCCAAAGTCCCCAAATCCACATTCTTCCAAACAAAAGCATGGTCAGGCCTATCACATCAATTCCCCACTCCAGTACCAACTTCTGTCTTAGGGCTTTACTGCTGTGAAGAGACACCATGACCAAGGCAACTCTTATAAGGACAACATTTAATTGGGACTGGCTTACAGGTTCAGAGGTTCAGTCCATTATCATCAAGGCTGGAACATGGCAACATCCAGGCAGACATGATGCAGGCAGAGCTGAGAGTTCTACATCTTCATCTGAAGGCTGCTGGCAGAATACTGGCTTTCAGACAGCTAGGATGAGGGTCTTAAAGCCCACACCCACAGTGACACACCCACTCCAATAAGGCCACACCTACTTCAACAGGGCCACACTTTCTAGTAGTACCACTCCCTGGCCTGAGCATATGCAAACCATCACACTGAATGTTTACACTCTTGTGTTACTGGACTAGAAGTCATTATCTTCTCTACTAACCTCAGTCTTCCTATATGAGTAATCTAATTAGTTTTCTGTTGTCATTGTAACACATTGCCAAAGACTTCTGGTTTAAGAGCTTTTTTTTTTTAAAGGCAGCAAGGCCCTCATGCTACCTTTGATAGTCTCTAACTGTGAATCTCTTCCTTTTCCTCCAACTTGAGGTTCTAATCCTTGGCTTGTGACTGGCTGGGTTGTAGGAGAATGTGCGTGGGAGGATTTGTATTTTGGGAATGGGTGTCTAAGGCTAAGGTCAGCTCTTATCTGTGAGCCTATAAAATAAAGTTTCATAGTTCTAATACATAACAACACAGAGTAAATATTCTCATTTCAAAAGGGAGGAATGGAATCATAGTAATGAATGATTTGACCAAAGCAATACTAAAACCTAGCAGGACAAACAGCAAGCAGATCTCCAAGACTGACATAGGATACTAATTAAGGAATCATCTGGGCTCTAAAGGACTTGGGTAGCTCTATCTCTGGCTTTATTACCTGCAGTACAGATTCCCTCTCTCTTGAGTTGGATCCCTTTATGCCTGAACTTTTATCAGGGATACCCCATGGTCCAGCATTTTGTGGCTCCCATCATAACTTAGGCTTCACCATCACACATTTGTATGATGGCTTCTCAGGACCTTCCCCCTGCCCCCCTCCCCCCAAAGAGTAGCTTTATTGAGTTCTGGTGAAAACTAGCAAAACCAAATTAGATTTAGCAAAACCAAACCAAAACCAAAACCAAAAAGAACAACCAAAAAAAAAAACCCAGAGCAACAACACAAAACCTGTCAGTGATCTTTGAACTAGTTCTCAGCTTATTGTGAAAGTTTTTTTCTTCATCTAGTTGTCTGAGGTTAGAAGATAATCTGTTAATCATAAAACACTTAAATTTTTTTGCTTAATGCATTCTAATGGTAATTACATTCCTGTTGACAAATTGATAGCTTTTTACTGATTGATACTCTCTAGCCAGAGGTTGGTAAATTCTCAGTTGTCTCTGTGAGTATGAGTATCTATGGGAAGAGTTGAAATTATGAATCTGGTTGGTAAACTTATTTATGTTTTTAAATTGTGCATAAAATTTTATCTAGTAAACTTATTTCTAGGAATTTATGTTGACAGAAATATGTATGTACTGTGGGATATCTATCACAGTATTATATACAATGGTGAATTATGAGAAATGTCAAAATTAAATACAAAAGTAACAAATTATGAAATTACTTGTAGACATTTCTATAATAATTAAAAATGCTATTTTCTAGGCTAAAACTTTAGAAGCCAATATTATCATCATCTTATAATTTCACATTATAAATATGATTAAAATAAATTAAATCACTTTGTAAAAGCATTATGCAATTAGAAATTATTTCTGACAGATCAACTCTTACAGTTTTATAGGCCATTCATTTTTTTCTCCTTTGAAATGACAAAGGAAAGATTACTTAAGTCAAAATAGCATACAACCTAATCTCATAAGTCACACGTTTAATGTTACTTGTTTTCAATAGATTTTGAAAACCTTAGTACTGTCACACTCAGCTAGAAATAAGTTGACAACTCCTGACTAAATTCAGAGAAAATAAATATTAGTCTTCTAAAATATACAGGACTCACCTCCCTAATGTGACCGTAAAATTCAAATACCTCCAATGTTCCCCCTTGAAGATATGTTAGCTTCACTCTGGGCAAAGAGCAACATTCCTTTGTGTTTCTCAAGGCCGTTACACTGAGATTCCTCAGATACCTATAACTCTTGCTGAAGTTACCCCTTAAATATTTCTATTTGACAGTATGAAGTGTCCTTCCTTATCTTTTTTGATAACTTTTGGTTGAAAGTTGATTTTATTTGATATTAGAATGGCTACTCAGCTTGTTTCTTGGGACTATTCACTTAGGAAATTGTTTTCCAACCTTTTACTCTGGGGTATTGTCTGTCTTTGTAACTGAGGTGCGTTTCCTGTATGCAGCAAAATGCTGGGTCCTATTTACATATCCAGTCTGTTAGTCTATGACTTTTTATTGGGGAATTGAACATAGTGGAACATGTGTCTTTATTACATATTGGAGCATCTTCTGAGTATATGCCCAGGAGTGGAATAGCTGGGTCCTCAGGTAGTATTATGTTCATTTTTTTGAAGGTCCACCAAACTGATTTCCAGAGAGGTTGTATCAGCTTGCATTCCCACCAGCAATGGAAGAGTGTTCCTCTTTCTCCACATCCTCGCCAACATCTGCTGTTACCTGAGTTTTTGATCTTAGCCATTCTGACTGGTGTGAGGTGGACTCTCAGGGTTGTTTTGATTTGCATTTCCCTGATGACTAAGGATGTTGAACATTTCTTTAGGTGCTTCTCAGCCATTCGAGTTTCCTCAGTTGAGAATTCTCTGTTTAGCTCTCTTCCCCATTTTTTGATAGGGTTATTTGGATCTCTGGAGTCTAGCTTCTTGAGTTGTTTGTATACATTGGATATTAGCCCTCTATTGGGGAATTGAGTCCACTGATGTTAAGAGATATTAAGGAAAAGTGATTGTTTCTTCCTGTTATTTTTGATGTTATTTTTATGTTTGTGTGGCTATCTTCTTTTGGGTTTTTTGAAAGAAGATTACTTTCTTGCTTTTTCTAAGGTATAGTTTTTCCCACCTTGTGTTGGTGTTCTCCATCTATTCTTCTTTTTTTTTTGGTTTTTCGAGACAGGGTGTCTCTGTGTAGCCCTGGCTGTCCTGGAACTCACTCTGTGGACCAGGCCGGCCTCGAACTCAGAAATCCGCCTGCCTCTGCCTCCCAGTGCTGGGATTAAAGGCATGCGCCACCACTGCCCGGCAGCCATCTATTATTCTTTTTAGGGCTGGATTTGTGGAAAGATAGTGTGTAAATTTGGTTTTGTCATGGAATAGCTTGTAACATCTATGGTAATTGAGAGTTTTGCTGGGTATAGCAGCCTTGGCTGGCACTTGTGTTCTCTTAGGGTCTGTATGAGCTCTGCCCAGGATCTTCTAGCTTTCATAGTCTCTGGTGAGAAGTCTGGTGTAATTCTGATAGGTCTGCCTTTATATGTTATTTGACCTTTTTTCCCTTATTGTGTTTAATATTCTTTCTTTGTTTAGTTCATTTGGTGTTTTGATTATTATGTGACAGAAGGAATTTCTTTTCTGGTCTAATCTATTTGGAGTTCTGTAGGCTTCCTGTATGTTCATGGGCATCTCTTTCTTTAGGTTAGGAAAGTTTTCTTCTATAATTTTGTTGAAGATATTTACTGGCCCTTTAAGTTGGGAATCTTCACTCTCTTCTATACCTATTATCCTCAGGTTTCATCTTCTCATTGTGTCCTGGATTTCCTGGATGTTTTTTGTTAGGAGCGTTTTGCATTTTGCATTTTCTTTGAGTGTTGTGTCAATGTTTTCTATAGTATCTTCTGCACTTGAGATTCTCTCTTCTATCTCTTTTATTCTGTTGGTGATGCTTGCATCAATGATTCCTGATCTCTTTCCTAGGTTTTCAATCCCCCCCCCCCCCTTGTCTCCCTTTGTGATTTCTTTATTGTTTCTGTTTCCATTTTTAGATCCTGGATGGTTTTGTTCAATTCCTTCTCTCCTTTGGTTGTGTTTTCCTGTAATTCTTTAAGGGGTTTTTGTGTTTCCTCTTTAAGGGCTTCTAGCCGTTTACCTATGTTCTTCTGTATTTCTTTAAGGGAGTTATTTATGACCTTTTTAAAGTCCTCTGTCATCATCATGAGAAGTGATTAGATCCGAATCTTGCTTTTCTAGTGTAGTGGTGTATCCAGGATTTGCTATAGTGGGAGAATTGGGTTCTGATGATGCCAAGTAACCTTGGTTTCTGTTGCTTATGCTCTTGCACGAGCACTGTCTCCCGCCATCTGGTTATCTCTAGCCCTACCTGCCCTCCCTTTATCTGACTGGAGCCTGTCCTTCCTGTGATCCTGCTTGTGTCAGAACTCCTCAGAGACCAGCTGTCTCTGGAATCCTGTGATTCTGGGATCCTGTGATCCTGAGATCCTGGGTGTGACAGAGCTCTTAGGAGTCAAGCTGCCTCTGTGACCTTGAGATCCTGGTGTGGCCAAGCTCCTGTGATCCTGGGATCCTGTGATCCTGTGATCCTGGGTGTGTTAGAGCACCTGGGAGTTGAGCTTCCTCTGAGTTTTGTGGGACTGGCTGAGGAGTTCCTGCCCAAGGTCTGTTCAGAGCACAGGCCCAGACCGGAAGGAACCTGTGCCACTGGTCCGGCAGCGGGGTTCCTGGGTCCTCTCAGGGCCTTTTTGCGGAGACTTTGACCTGCCACACTTTCACCTGGCCTTAGTGGCTCTTTGGAAGCTTAGTGTGAGCCTCCATGACTCCCTATTCTTACATCTTTCATGCCTGCGCTTGTGAGACTAATACCATGTGGACGACATTGCCAAACTGCAAGTTCTGCTGTCAATTTGAGATACAGCCTGGCCTCTTTGGATTACCCTTAGGTCAGCTTCTTTGTGTGGACACCATGAGGCACTTCCTAGCTGGTTGGTTTTCTCCTGAGGCACTTCCTAGGTGTTTGGTTTCAGAGCAGGGAGCTTCTTTAGTGGCATTCTCAGTTTATGCCCTGTCTTTTCAAATGACTGCTCATTTTCCTTAGAGACTTCAGTGAGAAGAGTCTTGCTCTTGAGGCTCCTTTTCCAGCAGGACACAGGATTTCTCTTAATGGTGCCAGTCTTAACAATTTACAGTTGCTTTCTCAGCAACCATAGTACCTGAAACTTTAAATTGCTTTCTTTCTTCGCCAAATGGCACAGTTTCCGTATCTGTCTGTTCACTTGTTACATGTGTTCACTGTAGACCTACTTAAGAGTAGTAAGCCGTAACCATGACACTGACTGACTGACTGCTACCCTGGTTTGAGATTTTCTTGACAAATTAATCCAATACTTTTGAATTTATCTTCTCTCATGTTCTCAGGACATAGGCAGAATGCAGTCAGATTATTGGCCAGAATATGACATGGATAGATTCAAGTATAGATCTGGATAGTCATTTTGCTCCTCTGAACCCCATGAACTGTGGGCTTCCACTGTCTGCATTTCTCTTGGTATTCTGAACTGCCCTGGATTTCTTATTAAGGTTTGCTGCACTCTCTAAGAGCTCTCTAGCATAAAGTCCCATACTCCTCTCCAGTCCTCGCATTAACAAGTGCTGATGACTTGTAGATCACACCATCAGGCTTATGCAACAGCCCCAGTTCTTACCATTGTTCTGTATTAGTTACTTGTCTCATTGTCATGATCCAGAGTACCTGATAGGAAGCTATGAAGGAGGGAAGAATTTATTCTGCCTTTTAATATGCCTGGATCCAGTCTATTTTAGCAGGGGGTAGATGGCAGCAGAAGTGTGAGATGGCTGGTCATGTTTTGTCCACAGATAGGAAACAGATGAATGCTGGTGCTGCCTACACTTAGGGGTCTTCCTGCCTTAACTAACCCAATTTAGTCATAGACATGCCTAACAGTTTGTGTCCCAGCTGATTGACAATCACTATTACCGATCTCACTTTCCTCCTTCAGGTGTTCTATAGCCTACGAAAGTGGCTCATTAGTTAGTGGTACCGCATTAGTTAGTGGTACCACAGGTAAGGAAGGAGGAACACATCTTAAGTCCTGCTTGGAAGAGTATCTGCCAATTGAGGATCCTCCATGAGACATCAAGTTATTTGAATAAATGCCTTTTATTTAGAAGTGATGGTGTTCTCTAATTTGTTTTATGAAGGATGGACTAGGCAGTGCATAGGGAAGGGGAGTTGTATTATGAAACGAATGAGTCACCCAGCGTGTCTTGTCTGACCTGACATTATTTCCTTTTTTTCCAGATAAATGTAAATGAAATTACAAGATTTTCAGATTTCCCTTTGTCCAAAAAAACATTGAAAGGTAAGTATATATTATTAGCATTCTGTCTAAGCTCTGCCCCACAGTTCCCTGGCAACAGCCAGGTATGCCTGACTCACTATAAAAGGGGCTGCTTGCCCCCTCCTTGCTCTCTTGCTCTCTTGCTTTCTCTTGCTCTTCCCTCCTCCCCTCCCCATTCTCTTCCCCCTCTCTCTCCACGTGCTCATGCTGGCCTCTACTCCTCTATTGCTCTTCTCCCTCCTTTCCTCCCTCCCTCCCACCCCCTTTCTCTGCCTCTACTACCCTCTTAACTCCCCTCCCCATGCCCTTAATAAACTCTGTTCTATACTATACCATGATGTGGCTGGTCCCTCAGGAGGAAGGGATGCCTCAGCATGGGCCCGAGGCACCCCCTTCCCCCACTCGTCACCATACCTCCATAGGACATATCTCTCCCCTTTATCTTTTTATAAACACATCATATGTGGCCATTTTATGGTAGATTGTTAGATTTATTCATTTCTTTTCAAAATTTAAAAAAATGCACATGTTTGTTCATGTATATGCTTGCCTATGTGCGGAGGCTAGTTGACAGCTCAAGAAAACTTTTCATCTCTTTTAAGACAGGGTTTCTCAGTGACCAGGGACTCACTAATTAGGCTAGATCGGCTGGCCAGCCAGCCCCAGGGTCTTCCTGCTTTTCTCTCCTAGTCTAGTTGAGAAGCACACATAACTCCATGTTTGGCATATTTTGTAGGTTTTGAGGACTGCCTCAGGTCCTCATGCGCCTCACTGACTGAACTATCTCTCTAGCCCCACACCTTTAAAGAAGAGAAGAAAGATTAACAGGAAAAAATAATCTTCTTTTGACATTTTTGGTATCATGAAATACCATAAATGCAAGGTTTGCTTTTTTGAAACAGGGTTTGTTATGTAGTCTAGGAGAGCCTTGAACCCCCTTTATAGTTCAGACTGTGAACTCAGAGACCATCTCCCAGGATGGCGCGTACTGTCACCCATCTCTAAAACACCGAATTTTGACCATTTTTCTTTCTTATTCTTTCTGGATTGGTTGAAGATAAATTAAAAAGGACCAGGACGCTCTGAACATTTTGAATGAAACTCAATGATTCTACTAGTTAAAGAGGGGAACAAACAAATGTGTTATACCCTTGTGTTAGTTTTGTGGGGTAGACATAACAAACTAACAGTCTTAAGCAGTAGAAATTTTCTTAGAACTGATGTCTAGAAGGCCAAGGTTAAGATGCTGGCAGGGGTTCTTATAGGGCCTTAAGAGCTGGGTCTGTGATATTCCATCTTGACTTGAGGATGGTCTCTCTTCTGTAGTGATCTTTTTTGACAAAATTGTGTATGTTTATTATATATAACAGTATGACTTGAAATACGTATATAAATCAAGCTCATTAATGTACTTATCTTTCCTTCATAATGAGAACATTAGGATTTACTCAGCAATTTTTAAGCATAAAAACATAAATTATAATTAACTATAATTATTGTGATATTATGATGTAAAATGTATCTTTTTTTTGAGCTAGGCCTCATATATTCCAGATTGGCCTCAATACCACCATTGCTATGTAGCTGAGCATAATCCTGGACTTCTGATCTTTGATTGTCTACATCCTAACTACTGTCATCATAGGCATGTACCCAGGCATTAAACCCCGGGCCTCATCCAGCTAAGTAAACACTCTGCCAGCTGAGCTGTTCCTGACCCATAATATTTATCCCCAGCCCACAATATAGCTCTTGAACCTATTTCAACCTGCACACCTTTGTGTTGAGTAATAGCTTTCTATCTCCTCACTCCCCCAGTTTCTGGTAACATTCTTTTTGTTTTTAGGATTTATAAACATGAGATCGTCTGGTATTTGTCTTTCTGTGCCATGCTTGTTTCATTTAATTTAATTCATTCTAGGTTCATCCATGTTGTCACCATTCTGCATATTGTCTAAGTCCTCAAACAAGCCTCTACCTTGAACAGAGGAACAAGTAATCTCCAGCTGAAAACAAAACAATTAGTTTATTATTATTACTGGAGAGTGTGTGTTGGAGGGGGTGTGAGGGCCACAGTACTCATGTGGTAGTCAGAGAATAACTTTGTGAAGTCAGTTCTCTCCTTTCATTCAGTCCTGGGGCTCAAGCTCAGGTCGTCAGGCTCACACAGCCATGGCTTTACCTGATCAACCATCTCATGCACCTATTGCCTGCAATATTGAAATGTTTGGAGTTATAAGCCTTTAGTTTTCAGGATATAGGCCTCAGTGATTATGGGTTTGCACGTCTAGCCTATGAGCCACTAGACCTTCAAAATTAAGTGAGCTATTCTATGCCTATTTGTGATTTCAGGGTAGAACAGAAGAACTTCTAGCCATCTGTTTGTGATGGGGACACACAATCAAGTGTGTAGTATCATCCATTAAGAGTTTTCTTCTCTTCTCCACCCTGCCAGGTTTACAAGAAGCCCAGTACCGCTTGGTCACAGAGATACAGAAGCAGACCATAGGGTTGGCTTTGCAAGGTAAAGATGTGCTTGGAGCTGCCAAAACTGGATCTGGCAAGACTTTGGCTTTTCTTGTTCCAGTAAGTATATTTGTTTTGGATCAGAGCCTCTATTACATGATTTTATGACATTCTGTACCTACAACAAAACAGACGATTATGTAAACAGTTGTTTCATGTGGAGTTCCTGGCCAGACAGGAGCCATATCTATCTTGTTCTTTGCCTGATCTCACACTCCTTAGCTTCTGTCACAGTGTCTTGCCTATGGAAGGCACTCAGTAACTTCTTTGGTGAGTGAGTCAGCATGCTTCATAAGCTATTGCATTCTGAAGGAGGTGGATATCCCATGGTAGTGTAGAGTGGTTCTGTTCTGTGTTTAGCCTGGGTTAGTCCATTTGATGTAATTCCTGCTGGGGAAAGCTGTTTGTGCTTTCACCCTTGCAAGCCTGCCAGTGGTATTTGTATTTGCCACCTGGCTAGGATAAGGCTGAAATCTATTCATGTTGTAAGAATTCTTTCCCCAGGTAGATGTAGACAAATACATACTCCCACCTTACAGACACTACCAAGAAAACAGCGTATTGATTCCACTGAAGTTCAGTGTTGAAGAGCCAGTGAATTTATTGGCTTTACTTATAGAACGTGAATTACAGGTTACTTCAACAGGATGGATAACTCCAAAGCAACTGGGCCATTGAAGAGTTGTCCCAGCACCGGCTTATGACATTTCCATAGCCGCACTGACAGCTTCCCTTCAGTTAGCCCATTACATCTGTATACTTTAGTACCTCTTGAGACACTGAGGTCATATACAGTTAGGGAGGTTCAGGAGGGAGTGACCAGAATCTCAGGTGAGGGTCTAGTGGTGAGGGTCTTATTTCTAAGAGATTATTAAATACCATTTGCTGTCATCCTCAAGGTGTTGGAAGCATTATACCGCCTGCAGTGGACTTCAATGGATGGCCTGGGAGTTCTGATAATATCACCTACCCGAGAACTGGCCTATCAGACATTTGAGGTTCTACGCAAAGTAGGGAAGAATCACGATTTTTCAGCTGGTCTCATCATTGGTGGAAAGGTTTGTGCTCATCTGCCCTTTCCTTTAACATCACTCTGCAGATGCCGGGAAGAGGAGATGGAGGACTCATATAAATAGATTGGTCTTTTGGATGGGACCTGCCTCAGTGTGTGTCATCTACATAGGTCCAGAAAGTCCACTCTTGTCAGTGTCTTGAGTTCATAAGGCTTTCAGACAGATGTACAGGTTATCTAGAGCAATCCTGTTTGTTTGCATGCTTTGGGAAAGAGAATATTCCAGTATGTGGACTTAGTACCTTTTAATGGAATGTGTAAGAGTGAATAATTAAAAAAAAAAAACCACTGCTATGTCAATACCACAAGAGAGGAAGATAATTGCTTTGAGGATATGGATTTAATTATGGTATTATGGTAAAACCTGGCCAACTTTTGTTGACTTTTTAGTAAATCTGAGATGGTTGTATCTGCTATGGCCACCCCTGGGCTGTGAGGATCAGTAGTCCTTGATTTTCTATGCAGATGTGTACAAGCAAGGAATAGGTAGCATCACAAGCACTGCTCTTGTGCCTGCTGCTTGTCTTTAACATTTATTAGCACCTGGTGGTTCTGGTCTCAGGTGAGAACCTGTAGACTGTAACTGTAGTGCTTACTTAGCTCCCCCCATGCCAATAAGATATGGGAAGCTACATGGGAGAGCCCGTTTAGTGCCTCTAGTCCTGACTTAAAGGTTGGAGTAGTTTACGGCCGTTTTACTCACTTGATAGGAAATTAAGTCTTATTGCAGTCATTGTTAGTTTTCCTTACCCTTAGAGCCCTGGGTGTGGTGGATGGGTCTAGACAAGCTCTGAGCTTCTTTTTTTTCTTCAATAATTATTTTAATTCACTTTACATCCCAATCAAACACACCCCCCCCATCTCACTCTTACTTGTCCCTCCCTTATGCTGTCCCCTGCCCTTCTCTGAGGACTTTGATTTCACTTGGAAATGTGGTGGGTGTGCTACAGAACTGAAAGGCAGAAGTAGTGTTTATTTCTAAGCATCTAAATTGCTCCAATGAAGTTCTATGTGCAAGTTACTTTTATATTGTGCACAGGCTGCTGTGAGGCATGTATGTATGTGTAACCAAAGAAACAACTATTTGCAGGATCTGAAACATGAAGCTGAGAGGATCAACAGCATAAATATACTCGTTTGTACACCAGGTCGACTTCTTCAACACATGGATGAGACAATATGTTTTCATGCCACCAATCTTCAGATGTTAGGTGGGTATTATGATTTCTGTTAAAAGGCAAAACAAAACACCAACCAACAAACAAACCAACAAACAAAACCAACCAAAACTATCCAAAACCCCAGCTCATTCCTGAGAAAACCCTTCTGAGGTTTAGTATCTTCAGTGTCCTATTAGATAATATGATGAAAACAGTCTGAGAAATAATCTGTACTTTTAATTTGGCATTTGAGCTCTTAAACTAAGAAAAGTACAAGATCGCTATTTTTTCTTCTTTAATTGAGAGGGAACATTTAGGGAATGCAATGTATTTAACTAGGTACTTGAGAGCATTAGTCATGTTTTTTGTTTTTCTTTCTGGCTTGTGCATATCTCGTATGTGTGTTTACATCTGTGTGGGAGTGCATGGAGTCCTGAGATTGATGGCAGGTATCTACTTTATTGCTTTCCATTTTATTTACTGAGGCAGTGTCTTTTGGTGAACATAGAACACACCGGATTGGCAAGTCCAGCTGACCAGATTACCTGGGTCCCATCTCTCGTGAGTGCTGAGACTTTGCTTTTGTGTGGGTGCTGGAGATCTGAACTCTAGTCCTTATGCTTGCATGGCAAGTGCTTATCCACTGAGCCGTCTCCCCAGCCAAACTGTCATTTGGTTTAATGAGCTTCTGTTCTGCATGGAGAGGCCACTGTTCGTTTTTGAACGCTTTTGTGTTTACAGAGAAGTTGTAGTGGTAGGGACTCACCGTTGTCCTCACTCAGTTGCACCTAGTTTTAAACTTGTACATAGCTGGGGTTGATTTGACTAGAATTAGACATTAACAAAATACTCTGTACATTTAACAGTACGTTTTATGTGTTTAGATTTGGTCAATTTTCCACTATATTCCTTTTTTAAAAATTGTGATTCTGAGATTTCAACACAGCACCTTGCACATGAACCTCGCAAATGTTAGGCACTTTAGCTACTACTGAACTGTGCCTTTAGCTTAGCCAGTGTCCTTTTCTGCTTTGGGATTCTAAGCAGTGCACTAAATTGCATTTAGCTTAATATAGTATTTAAATATTATAGAGCAACTTGCACTTTCCTTTTTGCAGTTCTTGATGAGGCAGATAGAATCTTGGATATGGGCTTTGCTGATACCATGAATGCTATTATTGAAAATCTTCCCAAGAAACGCCAGACTTTACTGTTCTCAGCTACACAGACCAAATCTGTAAAGGACCTTGCGCGCTTGAGTTTGAAAGACCCTGAGTACGTCTGGGTTCATGAGAAAGCAAAATACAGGTAGGAATTCTTTTCCAGAACCATCTCCTTAGTTCAAGAATTGATATTCTAAATTTTAATTTTGTGTGTAATATGCCTTTTATTAGATACACAGAACATACTACTAGAAGCTATTAAAATTACTTAAATTCTGCGTATATGTTTAAGTGTGAGAATATTTTAATGTAACATTTCTGAAAATGTGGTCTGGAGAACAAACATTTTTTTTCCATGCCAAAAAAAATTTATTTATTCAGAATGTTCTCTTACCATAGCTTTTTACTCACATAACCATAAGAACAAACATTTTTTGATAAGATGTTAACAACCACTTCCATTATAAACGAGGGAGAGAGGATCAATTTTTGGATGATAATAGCAAATACTGAGTCAAAGTCAAATATTGTTGGTGGTGGACTGACTTTTATTAGAGATGTCTGCTTAGGCAAACAGAATTCTTGGGTTTTGATGCAGAAAATAATTTCAGTACTGGATATTACAAAGCAGTTCACTAAAAGAGATGTATAATACAGATTTTCAGTGTGACGTTAAGAGAAAGAGGCATCCAGGAAAAATAAGGTATTAAAGTGTGGCTTTAGGTGGCTGTGTGGGCTTCTCAAAGGAGTAGCCCTTCATTGTCTTTGTATACAATCTGGGTGATTTTTGAAGCTATTGTCTTCAAAGAGTTTCCAAGGAATTTAATGAGGTCACAGGGCATTTCCTAAGGCAGTGACAGGGATGGAGACATAACTATAACCCCTCACTGCCACTGGCACCAATTGGAGGAGTTCCTTTTCTAATTAGGACCTCCATTCCTCACAGAAAAGAATTTCAGGATAAGCCAACATGACACAGTGTTTGTTTTAAGCTACTTTTAGCATAGCTCTTAACTACATGGGTTAATAGGGAGATGCCCAGTGAAATCATAAACACCCAACGTGGGTATGGGCTTCCCAAGGGAGAGTCGTATCTTACTGTCAATAGAGTAGTTATGTCTATCTGTGCTTTCCAAGTTACATTGCTCAGGGAGTATAATTTACAGAAAGGCTTATAACAGTGGTTCTCAACCTTTCTAATTCTGTGACGTTTGTGGTGGTGAACCATAAAATTATTTTCATTGCTACTTCATAACTGTAGTTTGCTACTGTTATAAATCACAATGGAAATATCTGATATGCAGGATATCTGATATTCAACTCCTGTAAAAGGTTTGTTTGACACCTAAAGGGGTTTTGCCCATAGGGAGACTAAGAATTTTTTTTTTTTTTTTTTTTTTTGCAAACAAAGTTGTTATATGGATTTGTAGGGATATCGTTTAAATCTAGGAATGAATGAGGAGTGTTGGGGGCTGGGGGGTGTCGCTGCAAGTGCCACAACTGGCAGGGAAGTGAACTGCAAGAGGCAAGAAAGAAGGAAAAGTCAATTTAACCTAACTTAGTTGATACTAGTTCAGACTTGTAGAGAACCTTACACCAGATGGTTTATTGTAAGCATATTTAAGCACAGTGCAATTTTGGAAAAAAGCTTCCTGGTGTAATACAACCCCTGGTGCAAACGGGGCATAATTACATTGAAACTTAACTCAAAGTACGGGTGATCATGAAGTATGGGTGCTGTAGCTTAAGGGCCTAGGATCTAATGTGGTCTCTGACCAAGACCTAGGTAATGTAGAGTGGATCAGCAGGCTATAAAGTACATGTGACATCTCCCCTAATGATGGGTTCCAGTGACTGAGAAACAAAGCTAACAATAAAAGTATAGGGAGGTAGAGTCTAGGATAAACAAACATTCTGGGGGATTTGGGTAAGGTCTGGCCCTACAGATTGCAAAGGTCATGAGGTCATTAACAACATCTGCTCCCAGCCTTCTGGGTAGAAAAGAGATACACCTTTCCTACTTTGAGGAGACAACCCTGTGTGATTAACATTCCTGGTTTCCCTGGTGATCTGTGGGTGCAAGGACTTTTGTGTTCCCAACAGTTCTAAGAAATATTCAGAAATTTTGGGCTAATATCCACTTATCAGTGAGTACATACTGTGTTCTTTTATGACTGAGTTACCTCACTCAGGATGAGATTTTCAAGTTCCATCCATTTGCCTGCAAATTTCTTGAAGTCATTGTTTTTAATAGCTGAGTAGTATTCCATTGTGTAAATGTACCACATTTTCTGTATCCATTCCTCTGTTGAGGGACATCTGGGTTGTTTCCAGCTTCTGGCTATTATAAATAAGGCTGCTATGAACATAGTGGAGCAGGTGTCCTTATTACATGTTGGAGTGTCTTCTGGGTATATGCCCAGGAGTGGAATAGCTGGGTCCTCACAGACCATATGGAACCTAAGAAGATGGAAGACCAAAATGTGGTTGCTTCAGTGTTTCTTAGAAGGGTGAACAAAATACTCACAGGGAGAAATATTGAGACAAAGTGTGGAGCAGAGACTCAAGGAAAGGCTATCCAGAGACTGCCCCATTTGGGAATACATCCCATATATAGCCACCAAACCCAGACGTTCTTGTAGATGCTGGGAAGTGCTTGCTGATGGGAGCATGATAAGCTGTTTCTAGAGAGGCTCAGGAATAGCCTGACAAATACAGAGATGGATGCTTGCAGCCAACCGTTGGACTGAGCATGGGGTCCAGGATGGAGGAGTTGGAGAAGGGACTGAAGGAGCTGAGGGAGTTTGCATCTCCATGGAGGAAGCAACAGTGTCAACTTGCCAGAACCCCGGGGCTCCGGGAGACTGGACCACCAACCAAAGAATCCACATGGAAGGACCCATGGTGCTGGCCACATATGTGGCCGAGGAGGGCCTTGTTAGCCATCAGGGAGAGGAGAGGCCCTTGGGTCTGAGGGTGTTAGATGCTCCAGTATAGGGGAATGCCAGGGAGGGAAGACGGGAGTGGGTGGGTGGGTGGGGGAACACCCTCATAGAGGAAGGGGGAGGGGGAATGGGATTGTGGGTTCCAAAGGGGAAAACATTTGAAATGCATATAAAGTAAATATCCAAAAAAAAAAAAAAGAAGAAAAGAAGTATTCATAGTTATAGATCATTTTGGCTTTAAGTAAGTATGCCCACATTTATCTGTGTGTGTGTGTTTAGGTGCATGAATGTCATGGTGTGCTATGGATGTCAGAGGACAATCTTGGTTGAAACAAAGTCCTCTTAATTATTTTTTGGTGCATATACCAGGCTGGTTGCCCCTCAAGCTTCTGAAAGCCGTTGTTTCTGCTCTACATCTTGTTGTAGGAGCACTAGGGTTATAGATGCTCCTGTGGTGAGGTGTGGTGAGGTGTGAGGTGAGGTGTGGTGTGGTGAGGTGTGGTGAGGTGAAGTGAAGTGTGGTGAGGTGTGGTGAGGTGTGAGGTGAGGTGTGGTGAGGTGAGGTGTGGTGAGGTG
>JADRCH010000050.1:8449229-8533728 GCA_019843965.1 Rhynchomys soricoides
GGTGAGGTGTGGTGAGGTGTGGTGAGGTGAGGTGTGGTGAGGTGAGGTGTGATGAGGTGAGGTGTGGTGAGGTGAGGTGTGGTGAGGTGTGGTGAGGTGAGGTGTGGTGAGGTGAGGTGTGGTGTGGTGGGGTATGGTGGGGTGTGGTGAGGTGTGGTGTGGTGAGGTGTGATGTGGGTTCTGGGGAGTTAAACTCAAGTTCTCATGCTGTACAGTGAATGCTTTTAATTATTGAGCCATCTTTTAGTCTGGTAAGCACAGTTACTGTTCTCCTTGACATTTTTGACCAAGGTATCTTTTGTAAAATATTTATTATTTTTGTTTAAGTAAGCATGATTATTTTGTCTTTGACAAGATAGCATTGGGAGATGTATTGTTCAGTAGGCAATCTGGGTTTTATCAGTGGTATTTGAAGGTTTTTAAGTTTGTAGTGCTGAGAATTGAACCCATGGCCTTGCATGTGCCCTGCAAGTGTTCTTCCACTGAGCTGTGCCCTTAGTCCTGAAAACTTTAGTGCTGAAATTACTTTATTATCTGTATGTAGTACCTTTTATCCATTTACTTATTATAGAACATCTTGATTGATTCCAAATTGTAGTGGTTGGGAATAAAATTGCTAAACATCTGAGTGCAGGTCCTTTCACCCTCCCGCCCCCCCCCCGTGGGTGTGGACTGATTATTCAGCTCTTTTGGATAAATGCCAAAGAGTGTGATTGCTGGACTAGATGACAAGAATGGTTTGGGAAGGAAAGTATCTTCAAAAGTGGCTGTATCATTTCTCAAAATCTGATATTGGAGGCTCTTAAGTGTAGAGCGGAGTGTATAGCCGTATCATGTCTTAAATTAGAATTTTCCTCATAAGCAGCAAGTGGGGGGGCATCTTGTATGCTTATTTGAAGTGGAACATCTTTTATGTTCATTTTTCATCTGAGCATTGCTTTTGGGCTGGTGACTGTTGAGGGCTTTATTCTTTTTCCCTAAATTGGGGATTTGTGTTTCCCAAGTGTTATGGAGAACGGTTGTTTATTGAATGTTGAGCTTGCAAATTTTTTTTTTACATCCTTTGGCTTTTCTTTTCTTTTTCTTAACATAAATGTTTATCATGAATTAGACAATTTAAATTTTAATAAATTCTAATTTACCATTTCTCTCTTTTGGTATCTGAAAGTATTTGACTTTCAGTTTTTGGATTATTTGTCCCTTTTCCTGAAAACAGTGTGGCTCCACTTGGTTGTGCAAGCATATGCATACATAGTGATTATCGCCAGTCTCACAGTCACTGAACTCTTCTGTTCTGCTACTTGCTTCTTTACTTAATGGTAGATTCCAGAGGTCACTCCAGATTGATAGATGAATATATTACATTTTTTAAATAGTTGCATAATACCTTATGGTGGTGTGTTTAATAGTTCATTCCACAAGTTCCTTAGTAATAGACATTTGGGTTGATTCCCTTTTTTAATCATGTGATTCTGATTGATGCTATATTATATTTATACCCCAGACTAATTATAAGAGTAAATCCATATATACTTTTCAGACATTATTATGAACTTTCAGACATGCAACAAATTGAAATTTTTATAATAAAATCTTAAAAAATTTAGTTTATTCACAACTTCATATGTATATAAACATCTATATATTATAATATGGTCACATTTGCATTGCTCTCTCTTATCCCCTCCTCCCATTGAACCCTTTCTTCCTAACAAGCCCCTCTGTCATGTCTACAGTAAGCTCTTTATACCTGCCACATGTGTGCTTACCACAGGCCAGTTACTCCTTTTCCTAGCCATTTCAAACCTTTGTGCATTAACCCATTTTAATGTTGGATGCATTTGAAGTAAATTGCAGAAAACCATAGGCTTTCTCATAAATGCTTCAGCATACATGGTCACTAATGTGAGTTCAATATTTATGTATGTTCTTCTTTGTAAAACTTTCCATGAAATATGCATATGTTAAGTCTAAGTTGCTTAGATGGATGTTTGTATTTCTCTAATCTCAAATCCCGATAAAGTTGTAGGCATCAGCCATCAACCCAGCAGAGTTTTCCCATGCTCCTTCTCACAGATGGCGGTTGTTACCTTCTTTCTATGGTTGACTCTTGCTTGATCTTGTGCCACTGTGTGTGTTTCATATAACCTCTAAAGGATTTTGAATATATTCAACCATGATGATCTTACTTTGTAGGGGACAACAGAGAAAAAAGTATGTGTGTGACAGAAACTGGGAGAATGGACCACTGATAAGTTTCTCTTTTTAGTGTTGATTTCAAAACAGTAATATGACTTTGTTAAAAGAATTTGTGTTTCTTGATTCTACAAGCACCCCTGCTACATTGGAACAGAACTATATAATTTGTGAGCTGCACCAAAAAATAAGTGTGCTGTTTTCCTTTTTGAGAAGCCACCTAAAGAAGAAGAGTATTGTGTTTTTCTCCAGTTGCAAAGAGGTATTGATTCTTTAATTGTTTCTTTTGAATGCATTTGTGTTGGATCATTGTCCTTGAGTTGTCAGATTTCAGTTAGACAAATAATACATTCTCGTCTATGCAGTGCTAGGAGACATTGATACTCCTGTATTTTTGTTGAAAAAGAAATCATGAATGAGACTTAAAGCCCAATGCAGGTAGAACCCTTGCTGTCTTTTCTTCAGCACTGTTTTAGATGTTAGTGATTCTGGGAGCATAGTGCTCTCCATCAGAAGTATTGATAGAAGGATGTAGCCAGGCTAAACCGAGGCTTTTATGATAGGGCTGTTCTCCTTCCTCCAGGTGCATGGAACTGAATATTACTTTTCTTCTGTGCCTCAAATTTTTGGTCATGCTTATTTCTTTTTGGAATGCTTGCCATAAATATCTTTATTCTGACTCTGGGTAAATAGTTGGTGCTTTTAAAGGCAAATTTAAATTGTTTTAAATGAAAGTCCCTTAGAACCTTTTTAGGGCCAGTTGTTCCTTTTAAAAAAATCCCTCTGTGATATTTTGTCTATATTCCTACTGAGTTAATAAATAATTGATGAGACTAGCTCTGTACTAGGAATAAGGGATTCAGAGAAAAATAAGAATATTTATTTCTCCCTTAAGGAGAAGAGACCATGACTGATTTATATACTAACTACTTTCTCTATGTATTTAAGATTCCTGATGATAGACTTACAAAAAACTCTAGATTTATTGCCCTTGTACTAGCTTAGCATGTGAAGGAGGCAGATGAGTTTCTAACTTGTGGTAAGGTAAGAGTTGGTTTGTTTCTGTTGTCTACTGAAGCCTATAATTTTTCTGTGGAAAGTAGTTATTTCAGGGTTTTATACTTCTTAGGGCGGAGTTGGGTTTGTTACTAGAAAATAAGAAATAATGGACAGAATTGTTTTTATTCCAACTTTCTGCTTTTCTTCTTGCCGTAATAGATTGCTTGTGTGTGCCTCTCACTGTGTTAGTCAGACTTTACCACAGAACAGAGTGCTTGACAGATTTACCTTAAGGGAAGGATTATTTTAGCTTATGCTTTCAGAGGTTTCAGTCTGTCTTGGGGGTATATGTATGACTGAGCAGAGCAGCTCATGTCATGATGGCCAGAGAGCAGAGAGAGAAGGCCTGGTCTAGTTGCCCCCATTTTCAGTTCCCTACCTCTTAGCCAATCCTTTCTGGAAAAGCCCTCTTAGATGTATCCAGTGGGTGTACTTTATTAATCTCCCGCTAATCAAATTGATAATCAAGATCTGCTGTCACAGTGACCAATCCTGTGTGTTCTAAGCTTTGTCTTCATCTGCAAAGTATCTTTGCTGTATATAACAAATGTCCCTTTGTCTTGCCCATTTTTCTCTACATTTGTTGATAATTGCCCATTCTGAGAATGAAAAGCAAACCCAATGATCCTGCCTTTCCGTCCTTCATAACAATGCCTTCTAAAGACTTTTTTTACTAGCTGAATCTATTTCTTCTCCTTCTGTTCTTTACCTTCAATTCAGTTAGCTCTTAAAGGATACAGATTTCCAGTTAGTGCTCAGTTATCAGTTCTTCCTTGTCCATCCCCCCCGGCCCCGCCCATGAACCTGTCTTTCGTTATAACTGTTTTGTTAGGTCTTTCCTGCTTGACTGCTGGAATATTGATTACTTCTGATTTCTCCCTTCTGTCCCCTTTTCTTAGTATGCTTTGTGGGTAATCTCATGATTTTCATGGTGTGAATGCTGTCTGAATGCTGTCAATTGCAGAATCTAAATCCTAAGTCCTGACTTCTTTCCTGAGCTCTGCTTGACTACTGAGAGTATCCAGTTGTATGAAGAGACCTCTCAAATAAGAACACTTCAAGAATTGCTGTCCCCAGCTGTGCTTTGCCCGCGTTTCTCCAATTTTGTAACGCTTAATCCCTGTCTTTTCACGCAGAGTGATACTCTTGGTGGGTTTAGCTTTATAACTTCTGTCATCTCCCATGCTCCAGTACAGCTTGTACCATGCTTCACTTTCTGTTAGCTTCCTATTTGTGTCTCCTCTAATGACTTTGTGTGAGTAAGACTAAAATCCCATACATGCTTAGACCTTACCTTCCACCTGGTTTGTTAAAGAACAGGAATTGAAATCCCTTCTTGATTCAAAAGAGTCATATTGCAGAAAATTTTCATGAAGTCGTTTAACTAAATTTCTGCATATGCTTTTCCTGAAACTGATTTGCCTCAGTGCATCTGTGGCCAGCAGATTTGTCTTTACCATCTCCCTTTATGTATCTTTACAATACAAAGGCATGAATCCATTATTTCTGATTTTTACTGCTAAAGAATGAGAACTTCCCTGGCTCTAGAGTGTTGAAGAACATAGAAGGAATAATAAAACAGCAGTGGTTGGTTCAGAAAGGAAGGTGACACACGATACTCTTCAGAAGTAATGCAGCTTATGTGTTGAGGGGCAGACCTGTGCTCTAATACAGAGGTTTGCTGTTTAGAAAGCAAATAACCTTTATGACTAGTAATACATTGTTCAGTTCAGGCTTTTTGCAGTATTATATTGTAATTTTGGCATTTTTATAGTCCAGAAGGTTATTTCCTCTGGGTCCAATTTTTAAAAAAAATTATGTACACAAATTTTATATATGTTAGAGATGTTTTGAATTCTGACTCAGTCTAACAGTATCCAGTTAGGAGCAAGTACATAGTATAGTAAAGAAGAAACTAAAGCAATAGTTAACTCCTTTAGGCCTATACACTGAATATATTTATAATAAAATTTTATTTATGTCTAAGTTATTTAAATCCTATTGTTTTGGGAAGGGGGATCAGCTAAGTGCTAGTAGGATAAATTCTCAGTTTGAGGAGAAAGTTTACACTGTGTTGCTATAGGAAATTAAATGTACAGCTTATATTATTTTGTTGTAGAAATATATGAACTCTAATGTGATTAAATAAAAGATTTTGAAGCTTAAAAACGAAGCTGCAGTTTTGTGAGGTGAAAGTTAGGAGGGAAGGAAGCAAAGCTCTCTTCCGTTACGAGTTCTTCCCGTGATTCTCAGCTTTTCTATGCAGAATCTCCTGGATATTTGTATGTTAAAACTGATTATTTTAAAATAAAGTTTTATGGAGGTTATATTTTTACAGCCATTCAAAAATTGGAAAGAATTTAGTAGATTTAAAAATGTAGGAGCTTTTTTTCAAATTTTATTTTTAGCCATTGAGATTTAAATCTTTTTAAATCGAAATTCTTGTATGTAAAATATGTATGCAAAAATGTTGCAAGACCTTAATTCTAGATTACATTTCTTTAAAATACCCTACAGCGGGTGAAATTCGCTCTGTATCCTGAGGTACTAACCTTACCCGCTGCTTGTGCCCAGGTTCAGTATCTATACAGGGTGTTCTGCCGGCTGCGCCCAGGGATCTCTATCCTTGCTCTCCATGGCCGGCAACAGCAAATGAGAAGGATGGAAGTCTACAATGAATTTGTCCGAAAGAGGGCCGCAGTACTTTTTGCTACTGATATTGCAGCCAGGGGACTGGGTAAGTAAACTTCCTGGAATGCCATTACTGTGATCACAGGAAATACAGTTACTTATAGGGTGTTTTTCTGGAAATCTCAAGTCTTGTGAGAGAAAAATAGTAGATTGGTAAGTTGATGAACATGATAGATGATGGTGGAACATTGTGTAGTATCTGCATCTCTGTGAGCTTGTGATGTTTCATGATAATTAAATTATAATCTTGGGAGCCTCCACAGTCATTGAAGGAAAAAAGGGTTAAAAGTTTAAAGATAAGAAAGATTCTTACAGCGTTGAAAACTGAAGTTGTAACTCATTCATCAAGAAAAATCAGTGAAACCTATTTTTTTTGACCAATCGTTCTGACTTTTAAAGCCACTATATTTAACATACTTTAATTTTATTTTCCAAAAGGCACTGTAGTGACATGACATGTACTTTGTAGCATTGTGGGGTAGGCGAGGTGTTTAGAGATGTAGTAACTTGAATCCGTCTGTGTTTAATTGTTTGTAGTATATTTAAGCATATATAAACAGTAGGTAACCAATTACCCTACTCTTGCAGTTACTGTTTGAGATGATCTCTCTGTGTAGTTCCTAGCTAGTCTACACTTGCTTTGTAGACTAGGTTGGCCTCAGAGTCACAGAAATACATCTGCCCTGCTTCCCAAGTGCTGGGGTTGAAAATGTGTACAATTACTTCTAGCTGATGGTTTTTGTTTTTTTAACTTATTCTCTTTGTCATCATGGCCCTCTTAGAGTGATTTTTCTTTTTTAAAAATTGTCATCAGAGATCCTTGCAGCAAACCCTATGAGCGTGTTGAGGTACAGAAATTGAGAACAGGTTTCCTTGAAAATGGGTAAGGCCTGTAGTCGTCAGAAATACAGATTGTATAATTGCTTATCAGTTTAGTTGGAAGCAGGACTAGCCGGGAAAATAGACCCGTAAATTTAAAATCAGCTTACATTTAAAAGAGTATTTTTATTATTTTTGATGTGTCTGTGTTGGTGTGTGTACAAAGTGTGTGGAGGTTAGAGGCGATGTCCAGTGTCATCTGTGCCTTCAGATAACGAACTGTCAGCGGACTTCACTGCCAGTCACAGAGCAGCCATCTTTTCTGCTTCAGATATGAAGCAGTCTAATTTTAGTCCACTTTGTCAAATTAGAGAAATATTAATTTCTTGGTTAATACAACTAATTTTATTTTAAATAAATTTTGTTAGTGAGATGTGGTAGAAAATCTGGACACATAATACTGTATAATAATAATAGTACAGCAGGCTAGATACTGAAATTGTCTCACCCTCCCTGATATTTCTTCTATGAAGATTTTCCAGCTGTGAATTGGGTCCTTCAGTTTGATTGTCCAGAGGATGCCAACACATACATTCACAGAGCTGGTAGAACTGCCAGGTAGGTGTGCCGGCTTATTTCTTTGCTTTTTGGGCTGTTTAATATCAAAACATGCTTTTGCTGCAGCTGCAGGTAACGAAGAATGGGACAATTAGGTGTTGAGTTAATACCTAATTTACTGTGAGTTTATAACAGCCTGATGGGCTAGGGAGATGGCCCAGTGGATTACAGTGCTAGCCACACAAGCCTAAAACCTGCGTTTGATCACTGGAATCCGCTTCAGAAGCCTAATATAATAGTACTCATCTTAGTGTATTCCTCTGGCAACATAGGAGACAAAGACTCTGGCATGTATGTGCTCTTTCTTGTACATGCATGCACAACAAACATTAAATAAAAATAAAAATTATGGCCTGAAGGCTGTCATAATTGAGAACAATCCATAAAGATCTGCAGCTTTCCTAAGAACTGTTTACTGAACATCATCTCGCTGAATCTTCATAACTTCTGTAGTTTCATATGAAGACATCAGTTGTTTAAGCAGTTATGCAGTATGTTGAAGACATAAGCAGCCAAGATTTGAGCTCAGGCAGTCTGAATTCTCTAGTCTAGGTCTTGTACTCTTACTCTTTATGGTCTAGGGTTTAATAAGGTTGGTAGGAGTCATACATTTCATGTTCTGAGTGAGACTAAAAGGCATTTGTGAAGGTCCCTCCCAGTGACGGTTTTTTATTTGTTTGTTTCCATTTTTTTTTGCATTCCACTTGAAGTAATGTATACTGGACAAATAGCTATAGGAGAAATGCCTAGAATATAAATCAAAGTCACAGTTATTTTGAGGTAAATGAAAAATGGATCTAAGTGAATAAAAAGGATTATGTAATTGTTAATATTGAGATTGCAGTGAAATTTATAGAATTATAAATGGCCAACAGCAGTGCTTCTCAGAAGCCTCACAACACTACTTCTTCCTTCCTCCCCCTCCTCCTCCCTCCTCCTCCTCCTCCTCCTCCTCCTCCTCCTCCTCCTCCTCCTCCTCCTATTATATGTAAGTACACTGTAGCTGTCTTCAGACACACCAGAAGAGGGCATCGGATCTCATTACAGATGGTTGTGAGCCATCATGTGGTTGCTGGGAATCGAACTCAGGACCTCTGGAATAGCAGACAGTGCTCTTAACTGCTGAGCCATCTCTCCTGCCGCAATGCCTATGAATTGTAAATAACAAATATTAATTGTAATAAAGTTATGTTAATTATGAGTAGCTGTATTTGGACTTTGGGTTACATTTTCTTACTGTTTCCTTGTCATCAAAACAGTGTGATTTGGTACTGTAAATGGAGTTTGGTGTTGATCTAACTGGACTAACATCTGCTTCAGATTTCAAGGCTTTGCTGTGGAGGAGTGGGTCTTCAGGCCTAAGGGCTAAATTCTTGCTGCACAAAGACTGCCTCCCTAGCTGGCTTTGTCTTTGGACCCGATCTGTGCCCATCCCTCTTCCCCTTTCCGTTCTCCTCTCTTCTCCTTTCCCTTTCTCCCATCCTTCCTTCTTTGAAAACTTATTTCTTCGTTTTTTGCAAACTTCTCTTCCTTTCCTCTCCATTTCTTTCACATTCAGTTTTAAGAGTGTCTCAAGTGTTTTCTGATTGATCTGAATTTATACTATGGAGCACCATCAAACATGACTAATAAAAAATACTCAAATGTGTTTCTTTTAACCAAAGAAGGAAGATAGTGTGATGGCAAACATTTTACAGTAGGTTGATTTGCTCGAAGTTAGGAAAGCAAGTCTCTGAGTTGGAATTAATGATTTATTTTAAACAAGCAGTGAGAGTTGAGACTGGGTTCTGTGGAACACCACTGCATGAGACAGACTAGCTGTTAAGATTTGTTTTCCCTTGAAAGCTAAGAGATGTGGGACACATAGTATCAGGTGTTGTGTTCATAATTACTATTGTGTGTGTATTTGTGTACATGTGTGATGTACGTGTGAGCACACATGACATGGCAGTGGAGATAGAGGACAACTTTGTGGGGTCAGCTTCCTTTTTTTTTTTAACTTGCATTTGGGTTCTAGGGATTGGACTAAGGTTGCCAGGCTTTGGTGGCAGGAGCCTTTACCCACCAAACCAGTTCTTAAGGTGGACCTTAGGAGCCTTTACCCACCAAACCAGTTCTTAAGGTGGACCTTAGGAGCCTTTACCCACCAAACCAGTTCTTAAGGTGGGCCTTAATATTCTGGGTTCACATTTGAATTATTTTTCACTGTGAGATCTTTTGAGAAGTCTTAGTGGAAGTTGGTGATATAAATCCTTTCCCCAGTGCCTTAATTCCCTTTAGAAAGCATGTGGTTTGTAAAAATTGGTGCATGCACCCACTCACATCTGCATTTTTGTGGTCCTTCAGGTCTTGGATAGGAATGGTTATGTATGGTATCTTGTAAACTTACTGGACTAGAAAATGGCTTACAGGCCTTTTCCCTGTACCAGCGGCATGATGTGAAAAGTAGAGACTGCAGTATTTTGAACTTTCTCTATGTGAGATTAATAAGTGTTTCAGTATGTTAAGAATGATTCAAGAAAAGAAAGTGTTCCATATTTTTAGTTTTGGAGACATTGGTAGAAATACAATGTAGTAGAACATGTTCTGGTGAGGATTAGACCGGATCTTGATGGTTGTAGATAGAGACTTAGAACAACACTGCAGTGCTGAGTCTGAAGAGAATAATATATATAAACATATATAAACATATATATATATTTAAAGAGAATACTATTTTAAAAGATATTTTAATGTTTTTTTAAAAAGTCATTAACGTTTAAAGTAGAAGTGTGACCCTTTATACATAATCAACAAATTCTGAATTGACTATTTCAGATGTATAGTCAGTGAAAAGGTTAGCATATGTAATGCTTGCTTTTTTTTTTCTCTGTTGGTTTAAAATGACCATTAATGGGCTTAGAGATAATGAGAAAGCTTTGTGGGCCATGAGACTGAATAATTGAGTTGAATAAAGGCTAAATTAAAAATTGAAGCTAATTAAAATCCTGTGTTAGGCTGTAATTAAAACCAGGTTGCTAGAAAGTGTTTGCTTTTGGAATTGAACATTAATAAATATAAAAAAATTAGAAATTGTTAGAAAAATTACTAAAGTTGGAGAAACTGGCTTATCTTTTTGTGACTCAAAGGAAAAATAAAGGATAGTCCAGGTGTTTATTTCTTTTACGCATTTACTCTTTTACTGAATTCTTTAATTTTTTTTTAATGAATTCATTGGATCTATAACAAAGAAAGGTTTCCCTTAATCTACTTAACAAATGAAGTCCTTTTTGAGACAAGTGAGTGAAGATAGTTTATAGTGATCTATCCTGCAGTACATTTTGCCACTTAAAAACAGTTGTCTTTAAGGCTTGCAGGTTTTGGTACTAAAGAGCCTGAATTCTTTTATTTTAAATTAAAAATTTACAGTTGGAAATGCAGAAAATTTGTAATTAGAAAGAAGGCACACACCAGATAAGCCTTTTATGTGTGGGAAGCTAGGGTACAGGACAGGGATTTGTATGTGACTGTTTCCTGTTCTAGGGTACCAAGAATGCTGTAGTTCTCAGAACAGTCTTAGTTTAGTTAGCAGAGTGATCCACTAGGGGGCAGCAGAACCAAGCTTTTGTAGTTCATATGCCTTTGCTATACCTCTTAACAAGAAGCATGAAGCTAGAAATTAGCTAAAATTCCTAAATTGGGAAGAGTACAGGGATTGCAGAAAATGCTTGTATTTAAGGAATCATTTAAGGAGAATTTTTTTTAGAGTCTTTAACTTTTTGCAATCTGGATTAATAGAGACAAAACAATTTTCATAAGAATTAAGCCTAATGTGAATTTATTAGGTTTGTGATAGTATCAGTATTTGCAAGTGAAATTTCTTATTCTCAAAAATTCACTTAGCTGGAAAATTTAAACTTCTACTAGTCTGTTTCTCTCAAAGAGGAAATTGTTTCCTTTTGTGGCTTTCTGCATATGTCTGTTGATTTCTAGGCTTTCAAGGCTTAATGAAAGGGTAAAGCAAATCCTTTGTTTCATAACTTGAAGCTTTGAAGAGCTGGGCTGTAGCAGCTGGTACAGAAGAGCTGATGCTTCTCAGCCATTTCCTCTGCTCTTATTCTCTTATGGTCTGCTCAATCTAGCAGGCAGAATGACTTTTTAAAACATTTTCTGACTCCTGTGAGGACTTCTCAGTTCAGTCAGTGATAGGCCTATACACTTTCTCCATCCCCCCCCGGGGGGGGGTCCTCGCCAGGTCTTATTGCTGCTTATACATACGTGCCGGACATGCTGTTGCCTTAGTGGCTTTTATGTTAGTTTCTGGTACAATGCTTTCCCCACTGTTATCTGTGTGGCTGTTTATGTTGTCTTCCCCAAGGCTACCCACTCCTTTGAACCCTTCACTTTTCTGTATCATTTATCACACTTAGATATGTTACAGCAATTAGTTAGTTGGTTTTCTTTTTATTCTTTGCTTTTATCATTAAAAGACTGTTGTATAAAGGGTTTTTTTGGGGGGGGCGTTTGTTGTTATTGTTGTTTTGTTTTTTTCTACATTGGTGGTCAGTGAGCCCAAGAGATTCTCCTGTTTCCCCTTCTTCCTAGCACACACACAGGTTATAAGCATGCATTTTATAACTAGCTTTTTACCTGGATGTTGGGGATCTGAACTCAGTTCCTCTCTCATGCCTGCTCGCAAAGCATATGCTGCTTCTGATTTCACACATGGTGTCACCTCCTCAGCTTGTCCTCTGACTTTTAACATGTCCTCAGAGGTGTTACAGTTATGGCAGTTTTGATGTCTGTTAGCTATCTTATTTGGTTAGATGTCACCTTTTTATCTTGTATGCTAATAACTTCTGCCATCATACATGGTTTGGTCTAATGGCTAAAGGCAATGTTTTAAAATTTATACTATTTTGCAGTAAATGAAGACGAATAATTTTGAGTCATACAACTCTACATTTAAAGAGTAAGGAAGGTATTTACAACTTGTTTTTGAGATCCAACAGATAATTAGATAAAGAAGTATCTATATATTCATATTTCTTTTTCGTTTACAAGAAAATTAAGTAAGAATAAGGACAAAATATTCAAGTATTCACTGGTCTCTGAAATACTGTTTTTATCCCTTGTGAAATTTGGCTGTCCCTTATGTGTCTCTACCCCTAGTGTTGAACTACCTGCTGATTCTTCAAGTTTCTTTTAAGGTGTCATTATTTCTGGACAGTTGTCCTAATATGTATACTATTGGGTAGAATTCTCTGTCGTGCTCTTAAGCGTCCTCTATATTACGAATACATTTAAAATCCTATATTATTACTCCCCCCCTTCCCCGTCCTCCCCTCCAAGACAGGGTTTCTTGTATGGTCTTGGCTGTCCTGGAACTCTGTAGACCAATATGGTCTTGAATTCAGAGATCCACTTGCCTCTGCCTCCTGAGTGCTGGGATTAATGCCTATTTTTATAGGCACTCAGCTCTGTTAGTAGCCAGCAGAATGTCTGTTTTCTCACCATTTCAGCACCTGGCATGTCAATAAGATTTTTCAAAAGAGTAGCTGTATTAAATAGCTTAACATTTTGGTATGTTTTATTTAATCTTTTTCAGTCTGTGCATACAAGGAATGCATATATTTTTTCCTTATTAGAATGGAGTTGGTATTAAAACTAACATGTACGATAAGACGCTTTGCTTTAGTTGTTATAATAAAAGTACAGTACCATTCTCTTAGTTAAAGCCAGTTTTTCTTTCAGTGTTCAATGATAAAATGCTATTGGCAGACAGTGATGGAATCTCTGCAGAGGCCATCAGGCTCTAACACAGCTGTTCAGTCATCTTTCTTGCTGTTCATCTTTGTACTGCAGGACCTTCCTTGCTGAGATCTCTCTTTATTAAATCAGCCGTGTATTGTCTGCTTTCCTGTATGGTGATGGCCATTCTTTTTAGAATACGCTAGTTTCCCCTTTCTATCTGCCTTAAAGACCTACCTGAACGTCTGTCTATCTGCCGTGTCATATTCTTTCTCTGGCAGTTCTGAAAAGTCTTTCTCCACTTCTGAGTTGGTGGTGCGTGTTGCCTGTGGCTGTCCTTTGGCATTCTTTGATTGTTGTCTTGAGTTTCTTGCTTGTATGTTTGTCAGTTCTTATTAGGATGAGTCTTACATTCATTGAAGACAGGAACCTGCTTCTTGGTGTTCTTTAGTTTATTCCTGAGTCATAGCTTCTCAGTAAATAGTTACTTGGTCAGTTATAAAAATGTGCCCTTATAAAAATTTTATAGCATGAGTTTGAAGAATGCTTTGAGATGATGTTTTCTAAATTCCCTAAATATCCCGTTTGGCTTCTGTTTTGTTGCTGATATGCACCGGCTGACACTGCTGTGTCAGTAAACTGTACTCAGGCAGCTTTAGTACTTTAGGAAGCCTTTGGCCTGTGTCAGTACAGATTTCTGAAGGTATGGTATAAATTAAGACTTGGCTTTAGGTGACATAAGACCAATTATAAGGATTGACGGTGTTTACCTGAGTAGGCCCATTTCTTTCCACTGATCTGAAAAGTTTTATTTTAAAGGTATCAGTAAAATCTGTAGGAAGACGAACTGATTTATATATTTTAGTTTCCCAAGACAGTTTTGCTGCATAGTTCAATGTTGCTTTGAATCTGTAGCAATTCTGCCTTAGCCTCCTGATTTCAGAAATTACAGGCAAATGTCATTATTCCTGACAAATGGATTTTTTCAGTGTGTGTAGTTGCCATGTTTTGTAAGTAATTTTGTCATAATACTATTGTCGCTTGGGTGAAAATAGCCTCCTTGGTATATCTGTATGGGCCTATTTTAAAGTGTCCCTTTTGGAGTTGGGCCTGTTCTTGCCTGAGGCCAGCATAGGCTACATACAAAAGCAAGGGAATCCCGTGCTACAGTATTGAGACCCCCATCTCAAAAGATGAAATCTGTTTAACAACGTTGTTTCAGATGCTAGCACTACTATTGAGGTACAGCCTTAAAGGCAGTGAGGATTATAGCAGGTGATTGGAATTTGAAGCAAGGCAGCCAGAACCCTACTTTACTGACGTCACAGAATATTAAAAGCAGGTTTTTCTAGCACTTACTAATTAAGTGAACTTGATTTCATGTCATTTCACTGTTAATTGTAAAACAAAGATTGTACTGATACATTTTAAAAACTTTGTTTTTAGGTACAAAGAGGATGGAGAAGCGTTATTAATTTTACTACCCTCGGAAGAACAAGGGATGGTGCAGCAGCTTCTCCAGAAGAAAGTACCTGTGAAGGAGATCAAGTAAGAGCTACTTGTTCATCTGTGGCTGTCAGGAGTGATAGCATGACACCATTGTGCTTATTGCCTGCACTTACTTCCTTCTTTCTCCTAAGCTGTTTGACCATCTAGCTCCTGATATAGAGGGAAAAGGAAAGGACTTTAAAGAAGTCCTGTGAAGAAGTTTTATGCTCACAGCAGACTTGAGGAAAGTACAGTTGCTCCACATCTCAACATGCAGCCTCCTCTAGTATCTGCCTCACTTAGAGTCCCGAGTTCATACGAAGGTCTCTCTTGAATCACTGTAGTTAGTGTCTGAGAGATCCACCTTCACGAAGGAAGTACTTTGGCTCATGGTTTCAGAGGTTGTGTTGGCAAGGAGGTATGGCAGAGCAGAGCAGCTCTTCTGATGGTGGGCGAGGGAGCAGAGAGGGAATGCCTGAGCTTGATGCTCCCAATTTAATGAAGTCTAGTCTAGTTAATGAAAAATTTCATGGATTAGGCCCCCCGCCCCTTTTTTTTTTTGCATTTAACGTCATTGCCACACTTGGAGTCATCTACGTTTTCTGCTATGTTAGTTGCTAGAAATTGTGTGTGTGTGTGCTTGTGTGTGTTTATTCACTAGAGGCAGATGTCAGGATGTCACTTTCAATGACTTTCTTACCTTACTTTTTTGAGATAAGATCTTTAACTGATCCTGGCTGGCTGGCAGGTAAGCTCCTAGGATCTGCCTGTCTTTTCCCCGACTCCATCCCCAAATTCCAGTGCCAGGGCTTTAGGTGTGTATGACTGGGTCCATTTTATCAAGTTGGTGCTGGAGAAAAAAACTCAGGTTTTCCTCCTTGTGTAATATTTCCCATTTAGTCATCTCCTGAGCCCTTTCCTGCCTTTTATTTATACCTGTGATTCATTTTGAAATAAAAGTATGTGCTGTATTTATTTATGTGTTTACATGACCAGTTATTAGAAAAACTATCTTCCATTATGCTGCTGTGGTTCCTTTGTCAAAGATCTGTTGACTATACATGTGGCTGTATTTTTCTGGGCTCTGTTCTTGGTTTGTTCTTTTGCCAATTACCGTCCTGGCTTGATTATTATTGCTTTATACTGTCTTGAGGTTGGAGCATGACAGCTCTGCAGATTGTGTTTGGAATCGGTTTATTGATACCCATAAAATAACTGGTTTGTATTTGGATTGGTATTATATTGAATTTGCAGATCAAGTGTGAAACAGATTGAAACCTTGACAAGATAGAATTTTCCTGAAATTGAAAAATTGTGGTTGCTGTTTGATTTCTATCATCAGACTTTTTGGTTTTCTTTATGTAGGTCTTGCTCACACTTTGTTAGAGTCCTGTCTCAGAAGTTTTCTTCCTTTCCTTGCAGCTTTAGTTTCTGCTGTCTCTTCTGGTAAACAGAAAGCCTTTGGTGTATTTGCCTCTGAAGCCTCGTTATAATTTTTATTAGTTCCACAAGCATTTTGTTCCTTTCTTTTGATTTTCCAAGTAGGTCATCAATCATTTCACCTTCAAACAAGTACAGTTTCATTTTTTTCTTCTCCAATCAGTATGACTTTAATTTTTTTCTTTTGATTTACTACATTGAAAAGCAGATTTCTCTGCTTTGTTCTTTTCCTTTATCGTTTTATGTGGTTGGATGTTTTACTTGCATGTATGTCCTTAGTGCTGTGTGCTTCTGGTGCTAGTGGGAACCAGAAGAGGAAGTCAGATGCCCTGGATCTGGAATTACAGATGGTTGTGAGCTGTCATGTGGGTACTGGGAATTGAATCTGGGTCCTCGTAAAGATTGTTTATTGCTCTTAACTGTAGAACTATTTCTCCAGTACCCTTTGCTTTGTTCTTGATTTTAGTGGGAAAACTAGAAGCTTCTCATTATATTAAGGATGATCTTAGCTCCAGCCTTTTCCCCCTCTTCTTCCTTCTCCTCCTCTTCTAAAGAAAAGACATTCTTTATTTTGAAGATATTTATTTCTAGTTTATAAATAACTTATATTTTATTACCTACCTATACTGAAGTGATACATTATATTAATTTGCCTATTGAATGAATGTTGAACCCATCATGGTCATGCTGTAGATTATTTATTGATTGGTTGGTTGGTTGGTGAGATAGGGTCTCATGTAGCCCAGGTGAGCTTCAAATGTACTGTGTAGCTGAGGTGGTCCCCACTTCCCAAATGCTGAGATTAACCTGTGTTGTTAATGTTGCTTATGTGTGTGGTGTATGTGTGGTTTGTGCATATGTGCCTGTCTCTCTCTGATCCTGAAGCTCATCACTTTGGCTACCTTGGCAGCCTAGCCATTGAGTCTTAAGGTACCACCTGTCTTTGATCTCTCTGCCTCCTCCCTAAAAGGGCTGAGGATACAGGAACGTGCTACAATGCCACTGAAGAGCTGAACTTACATACTTATGCAAGTGTGGCAGTCACTTTACCAACTAAGTCATCTCCCCAGCCCTGACATCTTTAAAAAAATATTGAATTAATTTTGCAGAATATAGCAGAGAAAAATAAGAAAAAGAACTTCTTAATTACAAGGCGTGTTGTGGATTGAAAGGATATCCCTTGAATCAAATCTTTTTGTGCATTGTTCTTTCATTTCAAAGGATCATAGCCTCTCATTGATGGTGTATGCACTGGGCATAGTGGGATCTCTCAGTCTTACTTATATTGGAGACATTGTAAAACAGCTTGATTTGTCTAAAAGTAAATTGGACTAAGATAGTGGCAGAACTGATTACGAATATAGAGAATAAAAATTGACCATAAATTGAATTGTTGAAGCTAGTAGCTTTGTATGTTTTGAAAATTTTCTCTAATAATAAAAGAAAAACAGCTGTGTTTGCACTTTTTGTTTCCTTGTTTCGACTTTAGAATGGAGTAATGTAATAATTCAGTTTGAAGTTAGGGGAAAAAATGGAGCCTTTTGTGAAATGTAGATTCTTTGCTATAGCCTAGTTAAGCAAAATTTAATTTTTCTTACATATTTAATTTTAAATAGGCAAGCAGTTTTTATGTCTTAGATACTTAAGTACTTGAAATAGATTTTATATATGATTTAAAAAGAAGCATTTGCAAAAATGACACTGAATTTCATCTTATTAATTTATGTCCTATGGGTGTCTGCTTTCTAGCTTTGTAAATTAAGAAGTAGCCTGTGCTAATAATTATGTTAACATAGATGGATTATATAGATAACCTTCTTTTCCTCATCATTTGTTTGGAGAAGTTTACTGTCCTGTCATTTTCTTCTTCCTGTGGTTATTCTTGGTCCATAGATTAGAAATAATGTTAAATACTTAAAAGTCAAATGGGGAGGGGGGAAATGTTATGTATTATTTTCTGTTTTGAAAAATGAGATTGCTTTTTTAGTTTAACCATTATTATTTTTTTTATTAAAAAGAATCAATCCAGAAAAACTTATTGATGTTCAGAAAAAATTAGAATCATTTTTAGCTCAAGATCAAGATTTAAAAGAAAGAGCTCAAAGGGTAAGTCATTTTTAAATCAGTGTTTGTTTTTGGAATGGAATTATGTAAGGAAGTTATATTTCATCAATTTCTGCTATTACTATATTGTATGGCCATAACTAAATGGTTTAAACAATGTAAGTTTTATACAGATTACTTCTTAATTTAAAAAAGTGTTTCTTAATATTTACCTGTGTATAATCTTATTGGAGGCACAGAGGAAATTCTAAGATGATTTTTATATTTGAAGCAACCTGGTAACTAGTATATTTAATAAACTTAACTTCCTTTTTTGATAAAATTGTTGTAAGTTTGCTTGCATTTACTTGTGTTAGGCTAAATTTCTAGGTGGCATAGAATTCTTGCAAATTATCTTCAGAAATGAAATTTGAATCTCAATATTCTTGAATTGCTTTTCTAAACTAAAAATAGTCTTAAGAAATTGCCTACACTTACAAATTTTACTTATGATGTACATCTGACATTTTGTAATGTATGTGAATTCTGGAATGGCCAAGTCAGACTAACTAATCTTTAGATCGGGAGAAATGTTAGAAATTAAAAACCACATGATGCTGAAACTGCTGGTAGTGTTGTGATGACTGGCAGGTCAGTTGCTTATTGACCAGGGAATACAGATGCGGAGGGGATTCCCTGGTTTGTGCGCAGGGTAAATGAGCTTCTCGAACAAAGATTGTACAGCAGCACACTGACATGAGTGCTGGGACTTGCGGCTGTCACACATGGTTCAGCAGAATGGCTGTATTCCCGGCACCGTCAGGCTGTTTGGTTTCAGAAAAGTGACTTTCTGGCTTTTGATTATAATCTGGATGGAACAAAACTGATAAGCATGGTGCTATTTCTTGTGGATGATTGCAGGAGAAAATACCATTGAACCAACTCCATTCATTTTTTATTTTAATGCCTCTGGAGACAGACAATGGTTTGTTGGGGAATTTGTTGGATAGAGAAGATTAATTTCTTTTCTACATTACATTAAGTAAATGTAGAGATGCAGAAGAAAATGCGAAGTGTAAGAGATATGGACAGAAGGATTAAAATATACTTTATAAAAATGATATATGTGTACTGTATGTGTTCTTGTGTATGCATGTGTATGTATAGGTGTATATGCATGTGTCTGGAGGCCGGAGGTCAGTTATGGGTACCTTCTTCAAACATTCTCTGCCTTATTGTCTGAGACAAGGTCTTTTATTGGACTTGGAGCTATGCTTTAGACTAGGCTTAACCTAGCTGGGCTACGTGTTGCAGGGATCCTTCTGTTACTGGCTCCCCAGACCTGTGATTACCGGCACATTTTGTATGCCTGGCCTTTTAATGTGGATACTGGACATTCAGACTCAAGTTCTCATGCTTGTGTGGCCAGTACGTTACTGACTGAACCATCTCCCCAGCCCCATAAAAATTATCTTTAAAGTAAAAGTAATTGCTTAGATGTATTTATTATCTGTTTTATAAACAGATAGGAACAAGATGACATAGCTCTGTCATAAGCATAGTTTCATGTAAAAAAATGGAAGTAAGAATTTTCAGGATGATAGTTATATGTATGTGTATGTATATATATATATTTGAAATTATAATAAAAAGAGAAAATAATCTGTCAAAATTTGGCTCATTATAATGAAATTTTATTTGGTTGAAAACTTAACTTTTGACTGCTACAGTAATATTGCCAACAAAAAACATTTATTTGTGCCTACTCTATTTCAGAAGATATTCTGGGTGTTTTCATTGGCATAACAGTATCTTAGGAGACACTGTTATGTTTTTAATAGACAAGAAAATTGCCATTTAGAAAAATGGTGTTTCCTCAGCTAATAACCTATGTATTCAGTATAGATGCTCTATCTGTATTGTTGCATTGCCCGTGTTGCCCCCATTGCACCTTATTATAATTGAGTATTACTAATTAATATTCAGTAGATTTTGGGAAGTTGAATAAAAATATGAATTTTCTCCTTTGAAGTTAAGACTTCATGTAGCCTAGTCTAGCCTTGAATTTCCAGTGCCTTTGCTTCTCCCTCCTGAGTCCTGGAATCATAGGCAGTGCACCACCATGCCCAGCCGAGGTGGTATTTCTTGTTGTCTTGGAGTGCTGGAATAAAATGAAAAATCTTTTCTAATATTACAGTTGTAACAGTTTTTCTGTACATGCAAAATAGAGGTTTATCGATCTGTTTTGTGTTTTTTCACTACTGAACTTTCTTCAGTTCTACAAAGTTTTCTATTTTGGTTCAGCTTAATCTTCAACTTCTATTACAGTGTGCTTTTTATTTTACAGTGTTTTGTCTCCTACATACGTTCAGTGTATCTTATGAAGGATAAAGAAGTATTTAATGTGAGCAAGTTACCTATTACTGAATATGCACTGTAAGTACTGATAACATAGCTATAAGAAAGCCAAGGGACTGTCCCTAGTGTGTCCTTTAAGAGCCCCTGTCTATATCATTCTGCTGTACCTTAAAATAGTCCATTGAAAAGTTGCAGAGAAGTGTATTAAATAAACTCTAGAAAATTAGCTCATATTTAGTTGTTGTTAAGTTTCATATTTATAAGTTCTGAATTTTTTTTGTCTTGCTATTGTTATGTACACTTGCAGTTACTGTTGCAAGATTAGTGACTCAGAGTGCCAAATAAGGAATGACCAACTGATTTTGTTTGAATAGTTGAGATATTACAAAACACAAATGACCTTTGGATGTAGAAGGGTAGAGTCAGCTCTTCTGGGGGAATCTTGTCTATGGGAAATGCTCCAGGACAAAATCTTTTAGCAGTATCCTTGAGTACCGTCACACTTCAGTGTCTGTCTTAGGTTTCCCAGATAGAGTGTGTTTTAGGCAAGGTCTGTATGGTTAGCTTGTTTTCTAGGAATTTGAGTACCTTTTCTTTCAAATTTCTTTTCCTAAACTTTCAAAAAGTTTAATAAAGAAAACTAAAAAAATATTTTATTTGAGGATTTCACACTGAGAGTACAATGTATTTGTATCCTTTCCACTGACTTGTCATAACAAAAAATTTGACTTTGGTACGCTGCTGTTTTCTATTGTGTGTTAGATTATATGCTAATGTAACATAAGCTGTCAGTTGTAATAGTTAGATGGCAGTGTAGGACAGTGCTAGACAGCGTTACTGTTTGAGGAATGTGTGGGCCATGTGTCATGGATAACGTGCCCTTGTTTCCATGTTTCCTCACCAGCTCCTAGTTTCATCACTTTTAATATCACCCAAAGATTGGGCTTTTTAGCCACTTTTGTGTTCTGTGTGAACTGCAGTGTTTTTATTTTGGTTGTTGCAGATAGAATATTCACAAATGATGGGCACAGGTTTTGAATATTGCAGGATCATAATTAGAAGTTGTTTTGTTATATCAAATTAGTAAAGGTTGTGACTGCCATTGAAGATTTGCTTTTGGTGATGTTTAGAGAATGTAAACAATTATGTTACACCTAACTGATCAGTATAATAACTATGTTTTTAAGTTTATTTTGATATTCAAGTGTATAATTTTTTTGAGGTGTATTTTCACTTGAAGCCTTTGATAGCTAAAGCAGTTGCTATGTCTATATGATATCAAGTTTAAAAAAATGTACTAAAGAAGTCCTTTGAGTGCCCAATATATGTAGGTCATTGCATTCAATGATAAAATTATACATGTATATATACTCCTAGCTTCAAGGAATCCAGGTTTTAGTTCCTGAGAAGTATAAATGTCACTGTACTATATTATGAGAAATCCTCTGGTATATGCAAACTTACTATTCCAACCTTCCTGTTAAGACAGTCATACAGTCATGGCAGAAGACTTACCACTGTTGTATATTTGTTACTTTAACTTCATTGTATCTGTTTATTAACTCTTTAGCATGACCCTGTTTGGTGGGTAGGCATTCTCAGCCATTTCGTTTTTCAGATAAGAAAACTGTCTAGAGAGGTGACTATTCCTGAGATCACACAGCTAGTAAACGACAGAGCTGTGTATGTTGAACTTCAGCAATTCTATTTCTGAGTTTGTGCTCATCAGTATTGAACTTCTCAGCTTTTGTTGTGCATTATATAGGAAAACAAGTGGATACAGCTGCCATTTATTTATTTGTTTGTTGTCTGTTTATTTATAAGCATTATCTTGGCAGATCTGGAGACCACTATGTAGATAAGGCTGTCCTGCTTTAACCTCCTGAGGGCTGGGATTAAAGAGCAAATGGTCATGCCACAATGCCTGGCTTAACTTTTGCTTTTTTAAAGGTTGTATTTCTATATACCAGTGAGAGTTTAGTGAAAATTGTTGGCTTTGATTGTGTAAGGAAACAACCAACCTTAAATAAAATCTTGCTCTAAGGGTGGAAAATAAAACAACAAGATTTCCTTCTTTTAGCTCCTTTAAAAAGAAAAATGCATTTTTATAGCTGTGATTATGCCATATTCTTTTTCAGAAGTGGGATTTGAGGCAGGGATGATGGTATATGTATTGTGCACTATTCTTTGAAAATAACTGTTTTTCCTTCCTCAGCCATGCCTTTTCCAGTTTATGTAGTAGCTTATGTTTTGCAAAGTACTGTCATGCATTTAATTGGCATCTTTATTTTATGTTGTGAGGAAGCTGAGAGTTGAATTGAAAGTGGGTCTGGTCCATGAACTGTGATCATTTTGTTCCTATTTGAATGCTCTTTATTTCATACTATACCAGCTCTGGAAGGAGAGTGAGGTGTCGAAAACATTTTCTGGACAAGTACTTAGTTCATTTTGGCTGGTCTTTTGGATCATTTAATCTGTCAGAATTGATGTGTCTTAGAGGGATGATTTTTTAAAAAAGCCTTGGACATAGATCTGTAGAGAAACTTTGATAATACCACAAACATACCATCACTATAATGAGATAATTATTGTCATTCTTTCCATTTTTGAAGGTCTCTTGGTCTTGCTGTGGCACCACGGATAAGATTTCTTCAGAAAATGGAGAAACAGCCGACCAAAGAATTGGTAAAGAATCAAGTCACTGAAGCAGTTCAGCCAAGGGCTCCCTCCCTCACTAATGATGAAGTAGAAGAATTTCGAGCTTATTTCAGTGAGAAAATGTCCATCCTTCACAAAAGTGGGGAAAAACTAGAAGAGACAGAACCCAGATTGGCTAGTGGTGATAGTGACAAAGAACAGGACGAAGAGACGGCAGATGAAGAAATGGAAGATCATCTGGGAAAAGCAAGAGAGCCTCACACTGAATCTGTTCTCAGTATTGAGGAGGCACAGAAGGTTAAGGACGTTCCCGTGCAGTTCTTAGACAGAGATGATGATGATGAAGATGGGCCTGATGCTGACTTCCTCACAGTGAAGCGGCGTAATGTGTTTGGGTTGGATCTTAAAGAGAACGAAGCACTGTCGGTAAGTGGACTCCAAATGAAGTCTTCTTGTGGCTTAATTTCTTACTGTAGCCTTTGGAAAACTAATGAAGACAACCAACCAAGAGAAACTTAGAATGAGTTTCTTTGTTGTGCACTCTTTCATTTCTCCTTGTATTTAAATATAGGAAAGTGCCAAAGAATTCTCGTACTTTTCCTAACTTCAGAACTCAAGAGGTTGTCAGCCACAATCTTTTTTTTTTGCAGGTTTTTAATGCTATGTTTTGAAAGTAGCTGTAGTAATGACTGTGACGTGAAAGGGTCAGTGAGGCGTATTGTTACGATGTGAGAATCCTTCATTATGAGTCTTAACATCCAGTCTCTTGATGGACTACATTATTGTAAAGAGCAGTTGTAGTTATGTATGTACACCTTTAAAAAATTCTTCTTCATACATGAGTCCATTTTATTTTGATCATATTCACCCCTCAATTGCTTCATGCCCATACGTGTATAAATATGGCCTCTCTCCCTATACGCATATACATACATACATACACATACATACATACCAACCACACACACACACAGTGTGTGGGTAAGTGTATGTCTATAATCTCCATCTCTATCTCCATATATGTACACAGCCTACTGAGTTAGATTAGTGTTGTTTGCATGCTCGTGGGGCAACCTACCAGGGGCCCTACCATGGAGGTAAGCTGTCTTTTTCCAAGCAGCTGTTGGCTCTCAGTATTTACATCAGAGCATGAAATTAATAAATTAGTAAATTTATTTGTTTTGCCTGCATGTGTGTCTGCACCTCATGCATGCAGTACTTGTGAAAGCCAGGTTTTGGAACTGGAGTTAGGGATGGTTGTTAGCCATTAGGTGGTTGCTGGGAACTAAACTTAAGTCTTCTGTGAGGGCAGCAAATTTTCTTAGCTACCAAGCCTTCTCTTTAGCCGCATGTAATTTGTTTTTAATGAAATTTGTTTTTAATGAGATATTTGCTTTTGAGAATCAAATATCTTAAGTAGAAATTTCCCATTACTTTTTGTGATCTTCTGAAAGAATTGTGTGAAAAACAGCCTGACTCTTACTCATTATACAGTATTTCTAAAAATCTCTAGACTTACAGCAAACACCTGATTTTAAATCAATGACACTTTGGAAAGTGTTTTTTAAAGCAATTAAAGATAAAAGGTGGCAGGTATGCACCCTGAACAGTGACTTATTTAGAGTAACATTTTATAAAAAGCATGCCATTTATTTTCTGAACTACCCTGTGAAGTAGGTGCTGTTTATATACGCAAGAGAGAAAATCTGGAGCAAAATCCTGTACTGACTTCTGTTTTAAGTTAAATGATTTAAAGTCATGACTCCTTTAAATAAATAAGTGAAGTAAGAATAAGACCCTGGAGTTTAATCTAATCTATTTAAGTCAGTGTGATGATAGATCTTGATTGTCAGCGTGACTGGATTGAGAGTCAGCAAAAAGATTTGTATGACACACTGTTTATAAAAGCACCTTCCTGCAAAGGTGAATTTATGTAGGAGATACATAGCAAAAAATATCTTATGAAGTACATTTTAGCTTGAAAAAAAAAGTTTTAATCATTGTCACAATCTAGAGTGAGGCAGTTCATCCCTAAACCTTACTGCATCCCCTTTGGAGTAAGTTACTTCATTCCATTCTCAATCACTGATCTGATTGTTGCACAGTTTTCAGAATGACCTGTAGCTGGAACTAGAGAGTATGTAGTGTGCTGTGTTTGGTGGCTCTGCTCTTGTACTTTTACCTCATTTATCAGTAGCTAGTTCCTTTTCATTGCTGAGGATTCCCAAGGTTTTTGTCCATAGGCATTGATGCTCGCAACTTTTGGTGATTATGACAAGAGCTACATTGTATAACCTTTTTTCATTTCTCTGGGATGTATGTAAACTGGTGGGGTAGATAAACTTCAGGATGTATGGCAAGTAAGTATTTTCTTTGAGAAGAGCTCTACACTTATTTACCAAATGAGTTTTAGCATTAATGAGTCTTTAAAACTCATAATATTGCTTGCTTTTAAATTGTATATGTTCAGCTATGTAGCCAAATCTGTTAAATTTTTAGTGGCCTTTCTCTGGTGGCAACTAATGATGAACATCCTATCACCCTACATTTGCTGTCTGTGTATCTTCTATGGTAAAATGTCTTATCTTTTACTCTTTTAAAAATTGTATTGCTTACTTTACTGAGCTGTTTATGTATTCTAGAACCACATCCCTTATTAGATGTCTTTTCTAGTATTTTCTTTTAGTTATGTCTTACAAAGAGCAGAATATTAAATTTTGAAGTGTTTATTATCTTTTATAATTTATAAATATCTGGCAAGTTTGAGGTCAATACAAGGTTATGAAAATCTTGTACTATATTTTCTTCCAGAACTCTTAGAGATTTAACCTTTTATTTAGAACTAAAATTTATTTCAACTTAATTTTTGTGAATGGTTCTAAGTCAGGGGTCAAGTTTAACTTTTTTGATATTGCTTATTGGTATCCAGTAGATCCTTTATCTTTCACAGAAAAGATGATTTTTTTCCATTGGATTACCTTGACTCCTTGTAGAAAGTCAGTTGACTGACACTATGTATGGATTGTGTGTGTGTGTGTGTGTGTGTGTGTGTGTGTGAGAGAGAGAGAGAGAGAGAGAGAGAGAGAGAGAGATATTTCTGTTATATCTTATGTGTTTGTATTTTCACTAATGACACCTGTCATGATTACAGGTAGTTTTGTAGTAAATCTTAAAATCAAGTTACTTTGAGTTTTCCAATTTGGTATCTTTTTTCCTTACCATAAATGTTGGCAGTTTTGGTAGTATTACATTTGCATAGCTGTTTCAATTAGCTATTTGATTTGTGTAGAAAGCTTGCTGGTGCATTGAACTTTTAAATCTGTTTGGAACTAATTGACCCCTCAATGCTGAGTTTGAATCTATGAATATGATAAGTTTTCCATTTATCTAGGTCTCCTTTACTACCTTTTAGCATTGTTATGCATACCACATACATATTTTGTTAGAGCAGTTTTTTACTATTTGGTACTCTTCAGTACTATTTTACGTGAACCTTAAAAGTTTAATTTTGTATTTTTTTTCTGGCCAGTATATAGAAATACAATTTGTTTTTAAGTATCATTTATTTTAGACTGGTAACACTTTGGGGATTTCTTTGAAGTCTTCCATGTAATTCTTTAAATCATCTTTATTTGTAAACACCAAAATAATAATTATTTTTACCTTCTGTACATCTCTTATTTCCCTTTCTTGCCTGATTATGTCTTAAGAATGTGAGAAGTAAGGACAGATACCAATATGTTGTTCTTGATCTTAGGTCAGATAAATATTTAGATATTATTCTTGTATCCGATGTTAGCTTTCCAGTTGTTTTTGTTTTATCAGGTTGGAAAAGTTTCATTTTATTCCTAGTTCATGTAGTTGTTTTTTTAAACCATAAATGGATGATAAATTTTGTCATATAGTTTTCTATAGTTATTAAGGTAATCACATAATGGTTCTTAGTCTGTTTAAATAGTATATTTTCTACCTCCAATTTTGAACCAGTTTAAATTCTTGTGGGGAAAAACCCTTCACTTGAACATGGTTTGTTTTCCTTTACTATAGGGCTAGATCCTATTTACTAATAGATATCTTGTTAGGGACCTTTGTATCTGTTGTCACAAAGAAAAAAAAATTTTTTTATAATGACCTGTCTGGATACTATATATCTTAAAGGCTTCTAGCTTATTTTGTTAAGTAACCTAACAGAATGGTCATGTTGGTCATGGTCACATTCTCTTTCTATTTCATTGTATATTTATATCATTATTGAATAGTAACTCATTGGTAGGTTTATTCATAGGAAATGGGCATTTTGAAGCTCTATAAGAATTATTTGGTTGAAATACATTGTTGAATTTTTGTAAGCTTGAACATAAATAATTTACTAGCTCTAAATGATAGAGCAGGTCCAGCCTTATAACTTATGGTTTCTGGTTATGATCTAAAATTCTGCTTTTATATTACACTATAAAAATTTCATCTTTCTACTACCAGATATGACCCCTCTTTACCCTGGGCCAGAATTGCAAGTAAAAAAAAAATGTTTTCCCTCAGATGGAGAGATGAGATGAGAGCCATATCCAAACTGTGAGAGTACATGGTTTGGACTGAGAGCCCAGTGCATTTTCTTGCTCTGGTCTAACTATATCCCTCGGCCTAGGCCTGGAAGCTTGTAGCCTTCTTACAATCTAGTCTTCTAAGATGACTGATTTAATTTGTCTTCTCTCAGCTTCTTGCTGAATTGTTGTGCTTGGCCTCGTATTAACTGGCAATATGCTCTCATCTTCTGGCTTCTTCTCATTCTCTGGCTCCTGTCTTCACCAGTGTCTAGCTTGTTCTCTCTGCTACCTATCTTTGTAAAACTGTCCCACTAGAACCGCCACACACACCACTCCTCTCTCTGTGTTGCTCTTAAGTAGCCTCTCTTTTCTGTGCTGTTCTTGGGAGAGTTGGGTGTATCCTATCTTTGACTCATTTCTGTTAAATCTTTTCTGATTCATCACTTTGGCCCTCAATTAGATGTCACTTTCAAACATGTCTACTTCCTTCTACAAACTAACCTTACCTTCATTGTTAGGCACTAAAAGTGTGTATTAAAAATGTGTATAAAGATGTGTATAAAAGCACACATCTGTATTCCAGCCAGATTATACTGTAATCCAGAGTAAGTCTGCATTCCAGCTGGATCACATAGACCTAGAAGGTCTTTGGATGTGGTCCCTTCCAGAGAAGCTATTGAATTCCTCTACACTTTCTAACTTAAAAAACAAAAACAAACAAACAAAACCCATTTAAAATGTATATTCATTTATTTGTGTGTATGTATGTACACACACACACACATGCATCTATGAGTGCATGGGTATGTGGATTCTTAAGGTGGCCAGAAGTCATTGACTTCAACTAGAGTTACAAGTGGTTGTGAGCCTCCCAGCAAGAGCACTAGGTCTAAGCTCGGATCCTCGGGAAGAGGAAGTGGTCATTATTGACCCAGCTCTTTGGTCCCTAAAACACTAACATTTTAAACTATAATTTTTGAAATTTTATGGCATATTTATCAGATATGACAAATAATTTGGGGCCATCAAAGAGGTTTGGGACACTGGCCATGGAAAAATTTTTCCTGTTCCTTCATATTTGCCTAGTGTTATATACAAACAAGAATACTGAAATGGAAGTAATTGATACCCCCAACCCCCACTTCATCTTTGTTCTTGAATTTCTAAAATGAGCATTTTGGGTTTCATGTTAATATATTTTTAATTCTTTATCATCTTTTGAAGGTAGTTGGTTTTGAGTGTGATTTCAGCTCTACAATTTTAATCAGCTTCCCGTTTTAACTGTTACAATTTTTTTTTATTGGATATTTTATTTATTTGCATTTCAAATATTATCCCCTTTTCCAGTTTCCCTTCCCCAACCCCCCTATTCCACCCACTCTCCCCCTGCTTCTATGAGGGTGCTCCCCCTCCCACCCACCCACTCCCATCTCACCTCCCTAGCATTCTCTTACACTGGGTCATCAAGCCTTCACAGGACCAAGGGCCTCCCCTCCCTTCAATGTCTGACAAGGCCATCCTCTGCTATATATGCAGCTGGAGCCATGGCACCCTCCATGTGTATGTACACTTTGGTTGGTGGTTTAGTCCATGGGAGCTCTGGGGAATCTGGTTGGTTGATATTGTTGTTCTTCCTATGGGGTTGCAAACCCCTTTAGATCTTTCATCCTTTCTCTAACTCCTCCATTGGGGTCCTGTGCTCAGTCCAGTGGTTGGCTGAGCATCCACATCTGTATTTTTCAGGCTCTGGCCAAGCCTCTCAGGAGACAGCAATATCAGGCTCCTGCCAGCAAACACTTTTTGGTATCCGCAATAGGGTTTGGGTTTGGTATCCGTATATGGGATGGATCCACAGGTGGGGCAGTCTCTGGATGGCCTTTCCTTCAGTCTCTGTACCATACTTTGTCCCCGTATTTCCTCCTGTGAGTATTTTGTTACCTCTTCTAAGAAGGCCGAAGCATCCATACTTTGATCTTCCTTCTTCTTGAACTTTATATGGACTGTGAATTGTATCGTGGGTATTCTGAGCTTTTGGGCTAATATCCACCTATTAGTGAATATATCCATGTGTGTTCTTTTGTGCTTGGGTTACCTCACTCAGGATGATATTTTCTAGTTCCATCCATTTGTCTGTGAATTTCATGAATTCATTGTTTTTGATAGCCGAGTAGTACTCCATTGTGTAAGTGTACCACGTTTTCTGTGTCTATTCCTTTGTTGAAGGACATCTGGGTTCTTTCCTTCTTCTGGCTATTATACATAAGGCTGCTATGAACATAGTAGAGCATGTGTCTTTGATATACGTTGGAGGATCTTTTGGGTATATGCCCAAGAGTGGTATAGCTGGGTCCTCAGGTAGTACTGTGTCCAGTTTCCTGAGGAACTGTCAGACTGATTTCCAGAATGGTTGTACTAGCTTGCAATCCCACCAGCAGTGGAGGAGTGTTTCTCTTTCTCCACATCCTCACCAGCATCTGCTGTCACCTGAGTTGATCTTAGCCATTCTGACTGGTGTGAGGTGGAATCTCAGAGTTGTTTTGATTTGCATTTCCCTGATGACTAAGGATGTTGAACATTTCTTTAGGAGCTTCTCGGCCATCTGATATTCCTCAGTTGAGAATTCTTTGTTTAGCTCTGTACCCCATTTTTAAAAGAGGATTATTTGATTGTATGGAGTCTAACTTCTTGAATTCTTTGTATATATTGGGTATTAGCCCTCTATCGGATGTAGCATTGGTAAAGATCTTTTATTTGTTGGTTGCTATTTTGTCCTATTGACAGTGTCCTTTGCCTTACAGAAGCTTTTCAATTCTCTGAGGTCCTATTTGTCGACTGTTGATTTTAGAACATAAGCCTTTGGTGTTCTGTTCAGGAAAATTTCCCCTGTGCCCATGTGTTCGAGGTTTTTCCTACTTTTTCTTCTATTAGATTCAGTGTATCTGGTTTTATGTGGAGGTCCTTGATCACTTGGACTTGAGCTTTGTACAAGGAAATAAGAATGGATTGATTTGCATTCTTTTACATGTTGACTGAAAGTTGAACCAGCACTATTTGTTGAAAACAGTCTTTTTTCCACTGGATGGTTTAACTCTTTTGTCAAAGATCAAGTGACCATAAGTGTGTGGGTTCGTTTCTGGGTCTTCAATTCTATTCCATTGATCTACCTGCGTGTTTCTGTAGCAATACCATGCAAATTTTTATCATGATTGCTCTATAGTATAACTTGAGGTCAGGGATGTTGATTCCTCCAGAAGTTCTCTTATTGTTGAGAATAGTTTTCGATATCCTGGCCTTTTGGTTATTCCAAATTAATTTGCAAATTGCTCTTTCTAACTCTATGAAGAATTTAGTTGGAATTTTGATGGGGATTGCATCGAATCTGTAGATTGCTTTTGGCAAGATGGCCATTTTTACTATATTAATCCTGCCAATCCATGAGCATGGGAGATCTTTCCATCTTCTGAGGTCTTCTTCGATTTCATTCTTCAGAGACTTGAAGTTCTTGTCATACAGATCTTTCACTTGTTTGGTTAGAGTCACACCAAGATATTTTATCTTATTTGTGACTATTGTGAAGGGTGTCTTTGACCTAATTTCTTTCTCAGCCTGTTTATCCTTTGAATAGAGGAAGGCTACTGATTTGTTTGAGTTAATTTTATATCCAGCCACTTTGCTGAAGGTGTTTATCAGGTTTAGGAGTTCTCTGGTGAGATTTTTGGGGTCACTTAAGTACACTATCATATCATCTATAAATAGTGCTATTTTGACTTCTTCCTTTCCAATTTGTATCCCTTTGATCTCCTTTTGTTGTCTAATTGTTCTGGCTAGGACTTCAAGTACCATATTGAACAGATAGGGAGAGAGTGAGCATCCTTGTCTAGTTCCTGATTTTAGTGGGATTGCTTCAAGTTTCTCTCCATTTAGTTTGATGTTGGCTACTTGTTTGCTGTATATTGCTTTTACTATGTTTAGGTGTGGGCCTTGAATTCCTGATCTTTCCAAGATTTTTAACATGATAGGCGTTGGATTTTGTCAAATTCTTTGTCAGCATCTAATGAGATGATCATGTTGTTTTACATAGTGGATTACGTTGATGGATTTCCTTATATTAACCATCCCTGCATCCCCAGGATGAAGCCTACTTGATCATGATGAATGAGTGTTTTGATGTGTTCTTGGATTCGGTTTGCAAGAATTTTATTGAGTATTTTTGCATCGATATTCATAAGGGAAATTGGTCTGAAGTTTTCTTTTATTGTTGGGTCTTTGTGAGGTTTAGGTAGCAGTGTAACTGTGGCTTCATAGAATGAATTGGGTAGTGTTCCTTCTGTTTCTATTTTGTGGAATAGATTGAAGAGTATTGGTATTAGGTCTTCTTTGAAGGTCTGATAGAATTCTGCACTGAACCCATCTGGTCCTGAGCCTTTTTTTGGTTGGGAGACTTTTAATGACTGCTTCTATTTTTTTTAGGGGTTATGGGATTGTGCTCTGTGGGCCCCTTGAGGGTCCCTCGTTGGCTAGCTATTGCAGCAATAGTGGTGGTTTCACCAGTGAATGTAGGTGTGATAGCACTCCTGGGAGACCACCCCTTTCTGGACGGGATTTGGTTATGGAGAGCTGTGCGTAAAACACATTTTAGCTGCCTTAATGAAGTTTCTCTAGTCTTATGATTCTGTTTAGGTTTGACTGAACTCACTAATGCTACTCCCAGAACTATGTCTTCTTAGAAACTGGCATTCTCCCTAACTCTCATTCTTTTGTTCTTGATACCTCTTATTTTCATGTAGAACCATTATTTAAAAAGAAAACTTAGTCAGTGTATAATTCCATGTTTGTAAGGTATAATTTAATATTTCAATGTATGTACCTAATATACTGTAGTGAAACAAGATAGTGTCACCGGAATGTTTCTCTGAACCCGCCTCTTTTTTTGCTTTCTGGCCCTTATAATTACTGTTTCATGACTTTTTCCGGATCATTTGTTAGCTTCAGCCTTCTTCCTGTGTTCTGCCTTATTTCTCTGTTGTGTGTCTACTTTTTCAAACCTCAGCCGCAGTCAACACACTACTCCATATACCTAGCAAGCTTTAAGCTAGGTTTAATTTGACTGTCCACCTTCCTTATGTGTATGCATGGGTACCGTACTGTGCCCCACACTTTTATACCATGGTGGCTGCATCAAATTTTCATTATTTCTTAGTTCCCTGGCCCATCACTGCTAGGAGAAAATGTGTACCATTTGATGGATAACATTGTAAATGGACATGTAGTACAAGTTCATATAGTAGGTATTCAAGATCCTTGATGATGGTTTTTTTTTTTTTCACTTTACAAATTTATATTATTAATTTATAAGGGATTTAAATACCATAAGTAAATGCATATCAAGTATTGAAACAAGCTTAGATAAAGTTTTTGGTTTTGTAAAATATTAGGCTGGGGAAAGTGCAGTAATAAGAATGTATTTGTTTTCTGTGGTTTCCGTAGTACACTACTATAAATAGTGACATAAGGAAGTAAGAGCTTACTATTTTCACTTTTTCCTAGGCCAGAGTATTGAATAAAGTTTACATGGCTAAAAGCAAAGGATCAGCAGTACTGAACTTTCTGTGGGGAGGGGGTGAGCCATTTTCTTATTCTTTTTTAGTCACCAGAAGCTCTCTGCTGGCCTGTTGCATAGGCATGCCCAGAGGCTCTTGTTCCAAATGAAGCTAAATTTTGTCAAGTTAACAGTTATCATTAACCACTACAGTTCTAAGCTTTATTTTACCCAATGCTGTGTATTCTTTCTTTAATGGGCAGAAATTTGTTGAAAATGATCTGGAGTAGGAGATTGAATAACCAAAGTAATTGATTCACTATAGGTGTGTTATTGTACTTCTAGTTATGTAACAGATACTCATTTTTATATCTGCTACTTACCACAGCATGCGTTCAATTGAACAAATGGTAGAAATAAAAAGTATGAAATAAGTTTTCAAACGTTTTCTATTTCATGTTACTATGGTATATGGTATGATTTCAAAGAACTTGGTTAGTTTCTTGCATTCTCTGTTCATAATTAGGAGATGGTGTGAGCATCTGTCAAAGAAATGACCCAGTGAACCACAGGATCTCTTTCCAACTTCACTGAGCAGGGACGCTTTTCAGGAATTCTATGTTTAGGCCTGTTCTGAAGATTATTCTATATACATGTCTTTCTCTTTCTTTTGGAGAAAAATAGTCTGGAGGGAACCTTCCTTTTGGGTTCTGAGGCAGTTTATTTTGCTTGGCAGTAACTGTTGGAACTGGGATCATATTTTTGATCTTCTGATTCTAATTTTTCTAAATGACTGTTAATGCCCACTTTGAAAAATATTTTGGATTCAAACATCTTCCAGTAAACTGGCTTGGTGAGCCTACCTCTACATTGTTGTGTTGCTTTGTTTCTGATGAGAACTCCTTGTTTGATGGAACATATGCAAAAACTGTGGACCATGAATTCTCACAGTAAGGAATGTAGAAAGAGAGTCAAGTGTAAGTTGGGCCCTGATGTCGTTGTAAGACATTTCAGCAGCTCCAGTGGTGGCGTTCCTGCTCCAGTGTACACACTTTTGACGTCTGCCATTTGCATAGGAATAATACTGAGGGAGCAGCATTGCAGGAGAAGTAAGACGGCATGAATAGCATGGAGATCTGTGCAGACAAATTCCCTGTAACATGTTTGGTAAGAGCATAATGTAGAAACCACGAGAAATGTGCTATGAGTAGGAAAAAATACATCAGTAAGTAAATCTGCATGGCATTTTCAGGAGTAATATATTGAAAATCAAAGTTTGAGTCAGTGCATTCATTAAAAGTGAACATTATTGATATTTATTATTCACTGGTACTTCTGAGTTGCCTTTCTGGCAGTTGGATTAGACTAATAGTCCTTTTGGATTGAACTTACTGTTCTTGATTTTCTTAAATTATTTTTAAGAAAATGAAGGCCTACATATATTAAGATGAAAAAGTATCAGCAAGTCATAGCTGGCAGTGCTTTCGACTGTCCCGGTCGTGTACACGGGTAATGGTTCATGTACTCAGTCTGAGAAATTTACTGAATCGTTAGCTGTTGAGAACATTAATGTTGCAGCCTACCAGGTGTGACTCAGAGGTAACCTTTCTTTAACCATTTGTCCCAAACTAATGATTTGCCATAATCACTTTATAAAAGGTACCGTAAGGCTCTACTGAGAGCAAACAACTTGACCTTATTTTAAGCATTAGACATATTCATCCAAAGTTAAAGAAAGGAACATTTTGTGCATTAAAAACATTTCACTATTGACTTTTATTACAAGTGTTGTAGTACTAGGAAAGGTTTTCATCAAGTAACTACTAAAAGAAATCTTAATGATACGGGTTGGGGATTTTAATGGTCTGAAGTATGTGGGCATCTTAATTCTCCAATACTCTTTACATGAGAGTATTTCAATAGGAGTCTATGTTCTACCTAGAAAAATGCCCAAATATGTCAAAGTGAAAGTTAATTATTAGTGAATCCTTACTTTATAACCAACTTCAAATAAATTGAGGTATTTTGATTAATTGATGCATTATTCCAGGAGTAATTTTCTAGCTTTGCATCAAATATGGATTGAAATATCCTTTTAAATACCATGTGATTGTTTCTTTATATCTTTATATAAAATAACGAAGAATTAAGTTTAGTGTCATACAGTTGTATGCTTGGCTTCTAGAGAGAACAGGGGAAACAATCATAGTTACTGAATAATTTAAGGTTTCAAAAAAACTTTTTCTAAGAAGTTAGAAAAAAGGCATTAAGTATATTTTTTAATAAAAGGCATAACATATATTCTGACAGTGAGATCTGTCAAGCTAGTTTAGATCTTTGGTTAAACTTCTGGAGTTTGTGAACTAGATGTGATCAGTGAGGAAAAGGGATGGACACTAGTTGGCATTGCAAGCTACTTTAAATCTCTATCATGCCATTATCTGAGTAGGATTACCAGATTAGGAATTCCAGGGGCTATGTGAAATGTTTCCTGGGTTCCTCTTTTAACAGATATGGTCAGTGTGATTTTTGGCAGTAGGATGAAAAAAACTCAGGAATTCTAAAAACAGTGTTTTCTTCTAATCCTGTATTTATAAAAAATAATATGCCGATAAGGAGTCCATAAACCTTTATGAAACCTTTGTCAGTTTTTCTGTTTGGACAAAGTCGGCTTATGTAGCCCAAGCTGACCTTGGACTCAAGATTGTTCAACGTCAGCCTCTGGAGAGCTGGGATTACATGTGTATACCACCATGCCTGATATGCTTACAGACTTTAAACCTGTTTTTAAGTACAGTTTTTATCAACTGAAACTTTTATATAATGTACTTTGATCATATCCATCCCTACTCCCCCCGGCTCCCCCAGACCCATCCTCTCATCCTTTGTAAAAATATAGCCCATCAAGTCCAGCTTGTGCTGGCCAAGTCCAGCTTGTGCTGGCCATATACCTTTGTGTGGGGCCGTTCTCTGGAGTATGGTTGATCTACCAGAGGTCATACTCTTGACCCCCAGGACACTATCAGCTCTCCACAGTTCTTCACATAGGCATGGGGGTTCCTTTTACCCCTGTGCTAGAATGCTGATTGGCAGGCAGTACAGGTATTGTGACTTTATGAGTGTGCCAGTCTTGTCGTGTTCATAAGACATTGTTTTGCTCCAGTTCTCCCGATCCCCTGGCTCTTAACAATCCCCCTTCTGCCTTTCCACAGAATTTCCTAAATCTTCGGGGAGGGGTTTATATAGATGTCTCATTCGTGGCTGAAAATTCCCTCCTGTTGAGTGGACCTTTAGTCCAGTTAGACAAGTGTTTGTTACTGCCAATATGGATGCTAGTATTGTACCTTTAGGGATATCTTGTTGTACTGGTCATTGTTGTAGTTCATTGATGTCACTGCTGGATAGGGTGATTGATTGCTTTACTTCCTTGGCAGTTTACATAGTATGTTTTGGTATTATGAAAGCTAGACTGCAGGAAGGAGGCTTTCTGGATTTTTAATCTATTAGTGTTTTCCACTTTCTAAAAGATACTTTTAAAATAATTGAGTTATCAGGTAAGACAGATCCTATGTGTTAAGTATGCAGTGTCTGTAGGGTTGCCTCTTAGCAGTTGAAGATAGGTGCCTATTGTTGAATACATTAGAATTGTTTTCATATATATAAAATGATATGTGTCCCTGCCTTCATGTTACATAACAAATATTTTGTCATTTTCATGGAAATATTTGTTGATATGTTTCACAGTAAGGCTCTTTTTTTCTTTTCTTTTTAGAGAACTGACATTATTCAAAGTGTTCCTTATATACTGACAGTAGGTTCTGCTGGTTTTCTTTCTTTGTATATAAAATAATCTGATTCCCATTAGTAGAGTATTTTTGAGTCATGCCTCAAAGAAATTCTAGTCACAATACAACTTGTATATATCAATCATTTTTCCTTAAACTTGATCATTTTTCTTTTTTAATTTTATGTTTTGTTTTTAAAAATGACATAATAGTTATAGTCCTATTTGTTTTTAAATATGGCTGGGTAACTAACACAAGTGTAGTGGCCTTACATCTCACTGTGACTTGCAGAGTACTTGAAGAGTTAAAAGATTCAAAAGAGAGTATTTCTTTTTCTGATTTCGTTTCTTTGCATCCATATTAGCATGTGCACTGTAGACATGGTACTAAGAGGCTGACGCTGTCTGAGGGAGGACAGTGTTACTGCTGTCTTAACTTCATAGGCTTCTTAAATGATTACTCTCGCTTGGGCTTCCATCTGTTTTCTTTGACTAGTGTCAGGAAAATTCATAGCACATATAATTTTTCTCCGCAAACTATCTAAAAGATACTTGTGAAATAATCAAGTTATCTGGTGTGATTGTTTATATATGCTTGGCCCAGGGAGTGGCACTATTAGGAGGTGTGGCCTTGTTGGAGTTGGAGTGGGTGTGGCCTTGTTGTAGGAGGTGTGCCACTGGGATTTAAGACTCCGGTTCTAGTTGCATGGAGGCCAGTCTGCTAGCAGCCTTCTGATGAAGGTGTAGAACCTCAGCTCCTCCTGCACCACGCCTGGATGCTGCCATGCATGGAGACCAGTCTTCTAGCAGCCTTCTGATGAAGGTGTAGAACCTCAGCTCCTCCTGTTCCATGCCTGGATGCTGCCTTGCTTCCCGCCTTGATGATAATGGACTGAACCTCTGAACCTGTAAGCCAGTCCCAATGAAATGTTGTCCTTATAAGAGTTGCCTTGGTCATGGTGTCTCTTCACAGCAGTAAAACCCTAAGACACAAGTTGGTACTGGAGTGGGGTATTGTTGTGATAGGCCTGACCATGCTTTTGTTTGGGGGAATGTGGATTTTGGGACTTTGGATTTGGATAACAGTGGAATCCTTTAAGTGGGGCTGAGTGGGCTATCCTAGTAGGAATATGGAAGACTTCGCTGCTGAGAGTGATTTGAACTGTACAGACTTGGCCCAAGAGGTTTCAGAGGAGAAGAATTTCAGTGTGTGGCCTAGAGACTGTTTTTGTGGTATTTTGGTGAAGAATGTGTCTGCTTTTTACCATTGTCCGAAGACCTGCCTGCGGCTAAGGTGAAGAGATTTAGATTTAATCTCTTTGAAAAAGGAAGTCTAAACACAGCCTGGTATAAATTCAGTTGTGTGGTTACTAAACTTCACTCTTATGAAGAACATTTTAATGAATAGGAGCAGGCTGAGAAAGGAAAAATACAAAATCTATGGTTCAAGCATTAAAGGGGCACCAAGAAGTAGAATGGACCCGAATCCTATGCTCTAAGAGTTAACAGATGAAGGGAGTGGGACTTTGGGGCAAGATCCTACCCAGCTAAGCTTAGGTCCAGGCATGGCGATATACACCTTTAATCTAGGAGATAGAGCCATACAGATCTCTGAGTTACGCTCAGTGTATAGAGTAAGTTCCAGGACAGTAAAGGAGTTGGAAAACAGAAAGCTGGTAATAGAATAAGGGGGACTATGTTGGTCTCTGGCCTCATAATCAAGAGGAGAAGGAGACGACTGGGACAATTGATGCTGGTTAGTTGGAGTTCAGAAATTAGCTGTGATTAAGAAGAGACCAGCATTACTGAGGTGAAATCTTCTGGGCAGTATTTTCCGAGAACACAAAGAAGCTGTGTTCCAGAGATAGCCAAGACTACTTCTCGATGCAGCTGCACTTGGTAATGTGTAAGAGTCACCCAGGAGGTACTGGTTTTGAAGGCATGAAGGGGTCTTGCAAAGAAGTTGAGGCTTGGCACCATAAAGAGAGCCTATGAGAGGCTATTGGTGAAACCTAGTTGCAACAGAAGACCCCTGTGTATTGGAGATGCTAATACCATGGGATGGTCACCAAGAACAGCAGCAGTGCAATGGAGTCAGCCAGGGCCTAGAGTGCTACAGAGGGCAGAGTTGAAGAAGTGGTTCAAGCCCTTTGGAGGAGTCCAGAAAATCATGTGTGGTGGATCTTAGACATTGGAACAAGAAGCTGTGAAGCTGAAGTTGACTTGGAGACTCCAAGATGTTAGAGATGCCAGAGTCATGGGATACCTGCTGAGAAAAGCTGCTAACAGGGAGTGGAACCAGCCCAGGAGAAAGAAGTTTGTTGCAATCAACAAAGATGAAAAAGGTGTTGGAGATCTGAAGACCACTTTGACATCAGACATGAAGATGCAGAGTTTGGAGTTTGCCCAGCTGGTTTCCTGTCTTGCTTTGGGTATTACAGTTAAGTGATTGGATGAATCCCAGAAGAGACTTTGATCTTTGAACTTTTAACATTGTTGAGACTGCTATAGACTATGAGGACTTTGGGAGTTGGACTAAATGTACTTTTTTATTATGCTATGGGTAGGTATGGACCACTTAGACTCGTGTTAAAACAAACCTATAGGGGCCAGGGAGTATGGTTTGTATATGCTTGGTCCAGGGAGTGGCACTATTAGGAGGTGTGGCCTTTTTGAAGTAGGTGTGTCACTGTGGGTGTGGGCTTTAAGTCCCTCATCCTAGCTGCCTGGAAGCAGTCTTCCACTAGCAGCTTACAGATGAAGATGTAGAACTCTCAGCTCCTGCACCATGCCTGCTTGGATGCTGCCATGCTCCTGCCTTAATGATAATGGACTGAACCTCTGAACCTGTAAGCCAGCCCCAATTAAATGTTGTCCTTATAAGAGTTGCCTTGGTCATGGTGTCTGCTCACATCAGTAAAACCCTAACTAAGACATCAGGTAAGACATCTGTGGTCACAGATGTTGGGAATGACTTACTGTTTGAAAGTTAGTATGTGTTATATACTATATCACTAAGCACCATTGTCTGTCATATAGAATGTTTTAGGTATCTTTTAAAAATGTGCTAGAAAACTTTGTGTTTTAAAACTATCTTATAGTTCTATATATATATAACTATATAGTTCTATGCTGTACTATAACCAAAGTCGTTTCCTAAAGGAAAAGGAAAATTTATAATTAAACCAGGGGATTATATGTAATTTCATTGGGGTATTGGAGAGAAAAAATATTTTTTTCAAAATGTAGGAGAAATAGATATTACTGTAAACGTTGTGTATGTGAGAATACAATAAGCAGTTCAGGTTTTTTTCTTTGTTTTTTGTTTTGTTTTGGTTGTTTTTACAAAATAGCTAACATTAAAAGAGAAAATGTGCTTTATATAAATTCTAAATTATTTGTATGAAATATGAATTAAAAAGGTTAGCCATCCTATGTTGCTTTTTGGTCAATGCAGATTGTGTCTGCAGAACATAGGATCTGAGGACCTGGAAGAGTGGGGTCAGACTACAGTCTGAAGATGCTGTAGACAGCCTTACTTTAGTCATAGTGTACTTTTATACACGGATATGTAACAAAGAAAGCAGTGACCCAAGGAAGGTTGTTTGAGTCCAGAAAAACATAATCAGAAAAACATGTAAATCAAGGCCATTAAGCACATAGTAAATATTAACAGACTACCCCTTTCTCAGAACTTTTTCAGGACAGACCAATTGAAATACAGTTGCCTTGCATGTACTATAGATTATATCTGGGAATGCACAGAAGCAAGGCAGAAGGCCATATTCAGATTTAGGGTACATTGACCAGATTGAGTTCTATAGCTATCTATGTTCTGATATCCAAGTAGAATTAACATGTCTTTTAAGTTGAAGTATTTATATTTTATTATATTTCTACAACCCAAACTCTTATTTTCTATAGATATTTTGTTATATCAGTAGCAAAACAAAATTAGCTTTCATTGAAAAAAATGGTCCTCCCATCTTGGACAAAACGGCAGCCTATAGAAGAGGAAAAGATCTTTATCCGTCCTACATCCGATAGAGGGCTGAGGGCTGAGGACCTCAGTATAGAGGACTACTAGGGCGGTGGGGCGGGGAGGCACCCTCATAGAAGCAGGGAGGGGAGGTGGGATAGGAGGTCTGCAGAGGGGACTGGGAAAGGGGATAACATTTGAACTGTAAATAAATAAAATACCTAATTAAAAAAAGAAATGATAACTAAAGACCAAGGCTGAAAAACTGTTGTTAAATTTTCCTAGTAAAAAACAAAGAAACGAGCCAACAAAAAACTAGGCCCACTGTTGTACAAATTGGATTATTAAAAGTCATGGAGAAATAGAATGAATACTCAGCATGTAGAACTGTGGGATATTTCAGTAAGAATTTGCTAGAAAGAACATTTATTTAAGGAACGTGGGCTTATATTCGATCTCCTTTTTAGGTGTTTTGTTCTGATTTAGTCGTTGGGAGATACTGTGGGTGGGTTCTCTTACTGGTTCGCTTAGCCTTTCAGTTGAGAAAGTCAAGATTAGGAAAGGAGGGTGCCGAAAAGTACCCTCTTACGGCTCATAACACTAACAAGGTGTGAGTGATTCAGTGCGTACTGAAATCACCTCAGCGATTTTTGCTATATCGTATGAAAAGTAACAGTATTTAATATAAAGGATACCCTAACATAGAGACTAAAAGTTCTAACTTAATTTTGTAACTAGATCAAGTCTTCTAAGCCACTGGTTCTCAAATGTGGTCCACAAACCCCCGGCCCCACCAAAAACCCTTTCAGGATAGGTAATCACAGGTCTGCAAGTTGAAAAAGATACTCAGAGTTATACTGCTGTTTTACAATATTGATATTTTCAGGCTCTTTTTTTTTTTTCCCCCAAAGCAACAGTAAGTAAAACTGCTGGTATACTGGAAGAAATGACCACCTTTACAACTAACTGTATTCATCAGACACTTTCTACCCAAACACACCTCTAATATTAAAAATAACAGTTTCAGTGTAAAATCACTCTAATAAACCATAAAATGTACCTCATTAAATCTTAACTATTCAGTAAAATGGGTTTTGTTTTCTGAGACCTCTAGAGCATAGTTGCACATACTTCATACATCTATTTAATTTTATAAAATTTATTATTAAAAAAGCTTTAAAACAAATAAAAATTTACCAAAATTAACCAGTGAATCTCTCTACAGTTAGAATTGGCACTTGGAATGGAGCATCACATTAGTTTTACACTTTCGACATCAAATATGTTTTATGCACTTATCCACTACCCAAAGCAAGAAATTCAGGACAGAATTAAGACTAGAAAAACAATTTATATCTTCTGCATAACTCACACCAACTTCGGGTCCTTTTAGGCAGACATAAGTTCTCTCAGTGTTCTGAAGGACGTGAGTCTAAGGCCACATTACCTACCAACAGCTGTAGGAGAGTCTTCTCCCTTTCATCTTTTGTTGGCTCCATACACACCTTGGTTTATAGGCATACCATTCCAGTCTCCATGAACACACTGCCTCGTTCCATTCTCTTTTCAGTGTCTCCTGTCTCTCTTCCTTATTAGAAACTTGTCATCAATTTAGAACGTACATGAATGATCCAAAATAATCTCTTTATCAAGATCTTAAAATATGTAAATATGCTCATTTCAATTAAACTTTGTCACAGTCATGTGCATGGTATATATGAGAATTTCAGGCTTGATATTACCAGTGCCTTTAGGCATCCATTGTTGAAGAAGTCTGCTTAGGAATACGTTCTTTAAGGAAAGGAAAAGCCACTAATAGTAACTTCTCCTGCCTCATCTCCCTGTGCTTGGGACTCTTTGATAACCAGTGGGGAAGACTTTGTTTTTGTTGTTTTCAGTAAAAGGTGTAGTTAGTCCATGCTGTATTCTGATGTGAGTAGACTTTGGCTTGGCTTGTTTTACCTTGAGGTAAGAATCATTTATTTGTATGTTGGTTTATAAGTAGGTGGATCATATGGGTATTGTCCTGTGCAAGTACTTTTCACACTGCTGAGTTATTTTTGTTAATTACACCTAATAAAATATGCTTAAATCTAAACCAGGTGTCTTAGGGTTTCTATTGCTGTGAAGAGACACCATAACCACAGTAACTCTTACAAAAGACAACATTTAATTGGGGCTGGCTTACAGTTCAGAGGTTTAGTCCATTGTCATCATGCAAGCATGCATGGCAGCATGCTGGCAGACATGGTGCTGGAGAGGTAGCTGGGAGTTCTCCATCTAGATCAACAGAAATAGGAAGAGACCATCAGACACTGGATCTGGCTTGAGCATCTGAAACCTCAAAGCTTACTCCCAGTGACACACTTCTTCCAACAAAGCTACACCTACTCCAAAAAAGCCACACCTCCTAATAGGGCCACTTCCTATGAGTTTATGAGGGCCTCTTTCATTCAACCGTCACACCAGGTGACACCAGAGAATGTTGTTTTATGTTTTGTTCTCTCTCTAAGCATATACTTCCTTTAGTGTTTGTTATACTGTGTTCTGTTTCCCTGAACATGAAGATTTTGTGCTTTTGAAAATAGTTTGTATTATGGAAAACACAAAGATTGTAAATATGCTGTTTCTCTGTGGTATGCTTTGAGGCTAGGTTTGGGCGTTTGGTCCCTTTCCTCTCTACCAGACATGGCATACTTTTAATCATTACCTCTTAGGCTGATTGGCATCTAACTTGGTAGAGTTAGAAGGAACATTACTTTATATGGCTGGATGGTCTGTAGAATATAGACTTTTGGTAATTAATACTTTTTGTCAGTCTGCTTCCCCGTCCCCATAAGTAGCAAGTGGCTTTAAATGATTGAGAACTTGGTGAAACCTTTAAAAACCTATTTAGAATCACACACTGGCTCATTTAAATAGTTGGTTTTAATGAGTACAACTAACTCTGAAAGAAGCAATGTAAATGTCTTTAGATAATTAAAAGTATAAATATTGTATCTATGATAGTTTGTTACAGTAAATTGAATGGAAATGAAAGTTACATTTATTTTTGCTCTGCATACTGACTTTCGAATATGAAAGATTATGTTGGCAAATTTATGTAGACTCTGACATTTACAGGAAGCATAGTATAGTTCACCTGACAGAATATGTAGAGACAAAGGAAGCAGATTCTGTCTGCTCAATCCAGGGATTAAAGACTGGCTTACTGAAGAGTAAGAGAGCTTCATGTTAGCCTTGGTGTCCTGGGTTGTCCATTCAGCTAACTGTATTGTTTTCCTCTTGTAGCTTCTAGGAGAAAGGGATGCTTCCTTACTTTCTCCTAGATACTACTTAAAATTTAGTTATAGAACAGGGTTATTGTACAAAAACTGTCACCTTAGAATTATATGTATACTATATTGTGTTTCTACTTTCTCTCTATGTTTGAAGTTTTAGTATATTTTTCCTTTGTTTTGAAACAAATCCAGCACAGGCATGGATTTTACTCAAGTTCCCTTTCTCCCTTTCTAGGTCTGGCCTTCCCCTGAAAGGACCACATTAGACTATAACTTAGCCATAGGTGACTTTTACCTGCTCAAGGACTTTATAATCATCAGGTTTCGCTTCTGTGTTAGCTCTCTTTTGTTTAGCACAGTCTTAAAATTCATGTTTCTGGGCTTGTCAGTAGTTATTTTGTTTTTAAAAAATCTTTTTTGTTTATATTCACTTTGTGTGTGTGTGTGTGTGTGTGTGTGTGTGTGTGTGTGTGCACTCGCGCGCTCCTTTTTTTTTGGTATTTCTGTTCTGTATCAAAGTGAGCACCTACATGTTTGTAATATTGTTCTTCACTTGGCTGTGTGTGTCTACCTTTTGCATGCTTTGTCTGCCTAGCTAGAGCTAATATACTTAGTGACTACCTAATGATGTGTGTATTTAGAACATCTAGTGTTAGACTTATAGTAAATTAAATTCTTGTTAATTAATGGACAGCCATGGGGATGCATGAGATGGTACTTTTATCTAATTTTTTTTTAGACAAAAATAGGTTTCAACTATTTACTTGAATGTTGCTTTTGTAGTATTTATGATTATTTATTCTGATTTTTCTGTTGATCATTTTATTATTTATTATTATATTCTTTAATATTTAATTTGTTAGTTTTTTCTTAGAAAAATAGTAAAGGAATTGCTACCTTTCTTTTTCTATCCCTGTCTGTCTAGTATGTAGAAGTGGAAATATGCATTGGTTGTTATTTGAAATTGATATGCCAGTTTGTGAGATGTTAAGTTCATGAAAAGTAACCTTTTGATTTGGTAACACAGTTTTTCTCAAGTGCAGTTCCCACCTTGTCAGACTGAGGAATATGATCATGGTGCCTGCTGTCTGCAGAGAGAATGCCCTGTAGTTCCTAAGAGTCTGCACCAGGCTGTCATAATAGGTGTTTGGAATACCAGAGTATGATTGAATTTTGTTCCGTCTAAATGTTTTAGATCATAATTTTCTAACAACATTAGGCCTCAAAGAATTACCTTTACTTCTGTGTCTTATTTGTCTTGTCAAAGGCAATGGCATCGCTATTTTGTAGACTGCCATGGAATCAACAAGAAGATTTGTAGTATGTTGGCTTGTCTTTCCCCGTTTTAAAGCTCGGTGTTAGATGAATGTTACAGAAATGTTTTCAAAGTGTTTCAACTTGTGAAATCGTTTCAAGATTGGTGGCAGCATGGTGTTTGCAAAGAAGTTTCTGATAGGTTAGGTGCTAGAAGATCTATAGGTCCTGAATGTATAGTATAGTGTATTATCATATCATATTTTATCATCACTACAGAGTTTCCTCATCTCTTTTATGTTGAAAATCCTGTGTACCTTATTGTGAAATTCAAATAAGAATATAAATGGAAGTGTTTATAGCTTATGTGGTGCACATGTGTGAAGCTGCCGGTTTGTGAGTTTGACATGACACTGTTAGGTCAGCTTCCACGACAACATCCTCTCATCCCCTTCCCAAATCTTTATGATGAGTCAGTTCCTCAAGCAGGAACCCGTTCCCCTTTTAGAAAATGACTTTTAGTTCCTTTCGATGTCTTTGTGTTTGCATGTGTAATAGTCAGGGTTCTCTAGAGTCACAGAACTTATAGGTAGTCTCTATATAGTAAGGGAATTTGTTGATGACTTACAGTCTGTAGTCCAGCTCCCCCAACAATGGCCAGCAGCAGCTGTGAATGAAAACCCAAGGATCTAGCAGTTGCTCAGTCCCACAAGGCAAGCAGACGAAGAAGAGTGGATCTTCCTTCTTCCAATGTCCTTATAGAAGAAGCAGCAGCAGGTGTGGCCCAGATTAAAGGTGTATGTACTACCACTCCTGAAAATTGTGTCTTCCAGACTCAAGATCAGAATCACAGGTGAGCCTTCTAATTCTGGATTGTAGTTCACTCCAGATATAGTCAAGCTGACAATCAGGAATAGCCACCACAGCATGACTCTCGATACCTTATTAAATTAAAAACACAAAATAATGGACGGCAGAGTGAGAATTAGATCAGGTGTATTTTACTCTTCAGCCTGTGATGTTGATCAACATACATGATGTCAACTCTCTTACCACAGTTATAGTAGAATTGACACACTGGGAATTTCGCTGTTTAGAGAAAGCTACTAATTAAAGGTAGCTCTAGGAGTCTTTAATAAGAAAAGATATGTATAGAATTGCTAACGTGGTACAGTTTCAGGACATTTATTTGTAGTCAGGACAACAGAATTTCCCTTCACCCTTGTGGTGTGTGTTTGATAGGCAGTGCTGCTCAAGCTATGGGTAGGAACCCACTGAAACTTAGAAACAGAGAAGTATGTGTCTAGAAATTTGTAACAGTCAAGTAGTAATGAGTTTATATAAAGTCCACTAAATCCAACCATATCATACTTCTAAGTCAGAGGATATCTGGTGTTGGCTATAATTTTCCTCCACTCCACAGCCATTTATTTTGTAATAAGAATTTTTTCTTTAAAGTAGTCTTTTATTAGTATACAAATAAATAACCAAATAAAGGTGAATCACTTGGTTCCTCTTTTATTTTTACAAACTCTATGATTTTGATTGATTTTTCCACAAATTATATCGACTCAAGGCATGGCATTTCTTTCGAAACTGACACACTATAAAGTTGATTCTCTTTAGTAATTTTCTCAGACTTTAGTCTTGAAGGGATTTCATTTCTGAAGCAAAGAGATCTTCTCCCTGACTAAAACAAAAAGTTTTACAGATCCATTTACATTAAGTAGAAAGATACATATGTATATATTTGGAAATTTGTTCTCTATCTGTTAACATAGTGTTTGAATGGCAGAGTATAATTGGATGACAGTTGTCCCATGAATTCATCTTTTTAAGTTTGACCAAAGCCAATTTTGTATGTGCAAGGTATATTCAATTGTTATCAGCCCTTCAGCTTAAATACAAATGCAGCATTGAAATATTTTCACTCAAAACAGCCTGTTAGGATCCTACCTTCACCTGTTGTTATAATACAGCGTAGCAGACAACAAAACATTGTTCTCAGAATAGCCATCAGATTTGAGGTTTTTCTGTGGACTCCATATTAAGAGACCTGAGCCATCTGAGCATCTCCTCCAATATTTACTTCCGTTTCCTCTTTACTTTTGTTTTTCTAATAAATTATTTTTTATTGCTTGCCAATAGTCTTTTTCCAATCTATCACACTTAACTCAGTGCAGCAAGGTATCTGCTACCTTTGTTACAGGGTTTGTCTTCCACTTGCAACCTTCAAGAATCTTTGTTTTAATCATTGCTGTTTTCACATATCAAAGGCACACACTATATAGGTCTTCTTGAGTTCACATAAAAATAGACTTAATACATAGTTTTATGTTCGTGTGTGCGTGTGTGTGAGTGTGAGTGTGTGTGTGTGTAGGCCAGAGTCTTCCTTTATCACTCCCTACCTGATTTTTGAGACAGGGTCTCTTAATCAAACTTGTTGCTCACTGATTCTGGTAAACTGGCTTTTATCAGCTTCCCTAGTGCTGGACTTACAGACCCACAGTGGTTTAAAAATGTCTTTTATTTAGTTGTTGACAGTTTCATACATGCGCACAGTGCATCTTGATCTTACCTATTACCAGTTACCCCTGGAGCCTCCCCAGCACCTCTTTCCCACCTTCATATCCTCTACTTTTTTTTTTTTTCTTCAAATCTTTGGAGTCCAGTGAGTGCTGCCTATTGGAACGCTGAGTGTCCCTGCTAGCTTGCTCCTGTGTAGCTTACCACAGCTGCAGTGAATTCAGGAATGCAGATGCCCTGTCATATCTTTAAAAGACAGCATTTCACGGCACCCTTGCTGTCCTGTAGCATTCTTTCCACCCTGTCCTGTGATAGCCCCTGAGCCTTGAGGTGGTGGTGGTGGCTTCATTTAGGGCTAAGCACTCAACGCTCACTTATTTTCAGCACCTTGAGCAGTTGAGATTCTGGCTTTAAGCAGTAACCGCTGCTTACTGTGGAGAGAAGCTCCTTTGGCCAATTTGAATGCAACACTAATTGATGGGTGTAAACACAGCTGTTCAGGAAGCAGTTTGATAGCCTGTCCATTTAGAAAGCCCGAAGTAGTAAGTTCCTCTCTAGTGCCTGTGACCTCTTATGACCAGTGCTTTGCCCACAACCCCCAACTCCAAACATGGGTTCTGGGGATCTGAATTAAGATTCTTAGCACTTTTCTGATGGAGCTGCCAGCTCTCTCATTAAAAAATTATGAGCAAATTTCATATTACTTTTAACAGAAAATTCTAATTCAAAAAAAGTAGTCTTTAGTAAGTGTAAAGTAAGGAAATCTGAGTAATAGAACAAAGTTCAAGTGTGGAAATAAGTTATCTTTGTTCATTGCCTTCTGAGCTGATTCCCTTTCCCAGCTTGTGAGAATTATGTGAAATCTTATTCCTCTGACTTTTGGGTCCTATATCTTAATTCTTTTTAGAATATGACACTCCTGCTGGGTCTGTTTTGAAGATAGTTTGTGCTGTTACTGTTTATTTTTGCTTGGTTTTAAGTTTTAGGATTAAGATTAAAAATGGACTATTAATATCTGTCCATTATACCTTAATAAACTTTTGTAGAGAATATTACATATTATATTAGTACAAATATATCAAGGAAATTAAAATCGAACAAGAGATCAATTCAAAGAAATATATTACTATTGTATTGTATTAAAAACTATCACAAACTTAGCAGCATTAAATGACACATGTAGATGTCTCAGCTGGTAAAGGCATTTGCTCTTCAGAGCAAGTGATGACTTAAATCCTTGTAATCCACAAGGTGGAAGGAGAAAACTGGTTTCCACAGGTTGACCTCTATATATGCACCATGATAGGTGGTGCACATACACACAGGCTCCTTGGTCTCTATCTCTCTGTCTCTGTCCCTGTCTCTCTCTCTCTCTTTGCAGTTTTTTTTTTTATTGGATAATTTCTTTATTTGCATTTCAAATGTTATCCCCTTTCCTGGTTTCCCCCATCCCAGAAACTCCCTATCCCATCCCTTCTCCCCCTGCTTCTATGAAGGTGTTCTCCCACCTACCCACCCTTTCCCACTTCCCCGCCCTCAGTTCCCTTACACTCGGGCATCTATTGAGCCTTCATAGGACCAAAGACCTCTCCTCCCATTGATGCCTGACAAGGCCATCCTCTGCTGTATATGCAGCTGTAGCCATGTGTACTCCTTGGTTGGTGGCTTAGTCCCTAGGAGCTCTGGTTGGTTGGTATTGTTGTTCTTTCTGTGGGGTTGCAAACCACTTCACCTCCTTCAGTCCTCTTTTTCTCTCTCACACACATTAAATATAACTAAATGGAATAATTAAAAAACAAGCAAATGGAATAATTAAATAATTTTAAAAGTAGAATAATTAAAAACTCCAATAAACAGCATATTTAACAGAATCTTCTATTCATGATCTTTTGACAAAGTTACAGTCAAGCACTAGCCATGAAAAATTTTGGGATTTGATTGGCGTATAGTGCAGTTTATTTGGGAGGGGGAAGGGGTGCTGTTTGGCACCTGTGTAACTGCATGTTTTACTGGCTGTTGACTGCTAACAGCTTGCTTTGTACTGAATGCATGATTGAGAATTTAGCAAGAAAGTCTCTTTGGAATTACACTGAGAGTCTTCTCAAGGAATTGAATTGCTCATTAGTTTGGTCTCATATGTCTTAAATATTTTGGTTGTGTGCTTAACATTTAAAAGTTGAGACATTTTTCCATCCTGGTCTATATTTCTTACTCTAGAATTGTACAAAGTAACTTCCTGTTGTTTTAACAGCCCAATGTATAATGAACTTTTTGTTGTTGCAAGATACTACTTTTAGCTGCTAAAGATTGGCTTTCAATATATCGGTTACTCCAGTATGGCTGTTGATTTTATTAAATCTGTAGGGGATTTAGTAGCTCCCAGATGCTAGTCAAATAGAGTTCTATTGTTACATAATACAACCACAGAAGTGATACACATCACTTTAGTTATTGAGTGATATCTTATAATCATTGACATATTACATTGAAGAGAGTAAAGTTGTGAGCCCTGCTCACACGGTATGTAAGGTTATTATACAAGGCATTGGTATAAAGACAGGACCAGTGGGGTGTCACCTTTGGCCCCTATTGCCATAGATAAGATATAAATAAACATCTAGTGATTAAAATGGTATATTTCATTGCTTATGAATTGTTTGCATGTCGACCAAGCTGCACAGTATGTTGAAGCATAGTTTCTGTTTTGGCTGGACGTCACATAAGCGAATGAAAAGGTCTCCTAGCACTGAGCTTGTCCTTTTACAAGATGTACACTGTGGAAGTCAGTTCCACCTTCTCCCCAGGTTGTATTCATTAACATTTTCATGAAACTATTGATGATATTGTATTTGCTTTTGCTAAATGTAGCAAGCAGTATATAAATATCACATTTCTAGTTTAAATAGAAGTCTCATTTAACGTATTATTGTGGAAGAAGATAGTTTTCTGTTTCCTTGTTCTTAACAGTTTTATATTTTTCAACTTCACAATAACATTAGTTTTTATTTCTTTAGAATTGTTTGTGAAGTCAGTGAGTTTTCTTCCATGGAATATTTCCATTTATTTGATTTCCACATCTTTAGTGTTAGTCTCTAAATTAAAAAATTACTAGGCTCTATGTTAGTTGCATACTGACTTTTGCTTATATGGAAAGATCTTCATGTTGGTTGGTAATGTTCTCTTACCATAGATTGCTTTATCCTGGTGTTTCTTAGGATAAACCTGTTACTGTGTTCCTGTTTTTCCTTTAAGAAAGTGACTGCATATTTTGTATTAATGGTGCATAACCAGCCTGCTCATTAATTTTCCTGTGGCTCAGCCTGCTCATTAATTTTCTTATGGCTGTTGCCTATAGACTTTGCCTAATATACTAGACACTGTTTGTGGAATGGGCAAGAAAATCAATAACTAAGACTTTAAGACATCTAGTTATTTTCCAGAATTTGTTAAACCATCACATATTGCTACTATGCCTTTGAAATAAGCTTAATTTTTGCCATAGTATACTAGCAAACTTTTGTAATTAATATTACATTTAACAAATAAGCTATGTTTATTTTCAATTTAGTGTTGTTTTTCTGAATATTTCTTTTTAAAAAAGTTGCATGTCTCAAAAACTTACACTTGAAGGAGAATATTAGTATTGCTTAATTTTTTTTTTTTTGGTGAAATAAATGTGTCATCTCATTACCTTCATTGATTTTTAAGTACAAATATATTATAGTAATCAGCACAGTAATATTTTGGTAGTTTTAGATATTACCCTGTTATTTATGCTCTTCAAAAATTTATTGACTAAGTGCATTGCAGTCTATTTCAAAAGATAAAATGACAGTATCTGAAATTGTAACAGAAAGTAGTCATAAAATATAACCATTTATTGTTTATGAATAGGTTTTATAAGTAATTCATAAAATTGGCCTAAAATGCATGATACATGTTTTTATAAGCAGCCAACCACCAAACTCTGTGGTTTTTTGTGGTATTTAATATGTTTAAGACTGCATATTTCTCATCATTTAAGAAAAATGAAGCAAGTCAAGTTAAATTTTATTTTCTCATTAGTTATATTTAAATTTTAGCAAATTGCATCCTTTAAACATGCACATACTGATTGGCTAAATCTCACTTGTGTTGTACAATAATATTGTATTATTGTGTGTCTGTATAATCTCAAGGGTTACTTTCTACTCATCCATATGTAATATCAAAATTAAGTTATTCTTGAAAGTGTGTGTGTATGTGTGTGTGTGTGTATTCCTGTATTTCTCAGTTCCATTTTCTGTACTTTGTTGCTGTAATCAAATCAGTTGAGCTAAAGAAACTCCAGGAATGAGGAGTTTATTTAGTTTATTTTCTAGTTCATCGTCTATCATTGAGAGATGTCAGGGTGGGAATCATGGAGGAATGATGCTTTCTGGATCACACTGTCTGGCTAGCTCATAGACTCAGGTTTAGCTAGCTTTCTTGCACAACCTGGGACCATATCTCTAGGGATGGCATTGTTCACAGTGAGCCTTTAATATCAGCTAAGATAGTTCAGATGACTAGGCTATATCAAGTTGACCATTAATATTGTCTAGAAGTGTGTGTGTGTGTATGTGTGTGTGTGTGTGTGTGTGTGTGTATGTGTATGTATACATGCATGTGTGTGTGCACACACTGTGCATTTGTACATACACTGTGTGTGTGCATGTGCACATTCTCTGTGTGTTGAGCCATCTTGCAGGCCCTCTACTGTATTTTTGAAACAGGATTTCTGACTGAACCTTGAGTTCCATCATTTTCTGATAGATTGGCTGGCTAAGAAGCCCACAAGCATGCATGTACCCCCAGTCCTCTTAAGTTTACATTTGTCTGGCTACTTAGATAGGCTAGACCAAAAATATAAAATGGTGGCTTTTTCTTTATATCATAAATAAAATACAGCTTCATCTGCATTTTTTTTTTTTTTTGAGATGGTACTAGAGATTGAACCTAAGGCTTTTTGCACTCTAAGCAATCACTACCACATATAGGACTACATCTCTAGCCCTTATTTGATTAAAAACTTTAATAACTGTATGTTTTGTATGCATAGTATGTGAATACATATGCATATATGTGTGAGTAGATGTATGTGTAAAAGTTAGAAGACCACCTTACGTGTTGTCCTCTGCCTTGTTTGAAGCAGGGTTTCTAGCTCTATGCACACTTGATGGCTTCTCGAGATTCTCCTGCCTTGCTTTAGGTGCACTGGGATTACAGTCGCCTGTTACTGTGTTAGAATTTTACCTGGGGTCTATGGATCTGAAATTGGCTCCTTATACATCATGGCAAATGTTTTATCAACTCAGGAACCTCCCTAGCTCCTTTCTCTGATCTTTTAATTTTACTTTTAACGGAAAGACTATCTTCAGATTAATTTAGGGGGTAGGTGCATTTTTTGGGTGTGGTGGTGGCTGTATTAGTATACATTTTTGGTGAGTGTATCAGTATAAACATGTCAGTTTTTCATTTTATAATTAATGAGATTTGTGAACTGTTGAAATTTGTTTGTGGCCCAAATCAGTTGTTACTATTGTATATCCTTGAAGCCTCATAAGTCTCAAGATACAGAGAATTCACTCTAATCTCTAGCACTTTAGGACATATCACCACACCGTCACACTTCTTTTTATGTATCTGTATCTTTTTAATGCATTGAAAATTACCATAGGGCAGTGAACAATGTTTTTGTTAAGTAGTAATAGAACATCAAGTTTTCTAATTCATAAAATCTTAAACTTAAAATTCTTTAATATTAGGGTATGAAAAGCTTCTCAAAATTTGAAATGACTCCTCAAAAACAAGGTTTAAAGAAGAATAACTTCTTGGAATATGATAATTTAATGATCAGGGAGAGAAAAATATAATAACAAAGAGTGAATTTGTTATAAAAATGAATGTAACCAGCCAGAGCTAACTTAATGTGCACAGCTTCCCTCACTTACTTTTAATATCAAACAGTCTTATGAATTATAAGCCACAAAAGACAAACGGGTGAATAATACTATGTCTCAGAGCATAAGTAAAGGTCTTTTCCCCTTCCTGTACTGAGGAGGAGGAGGAGAGGAAACAGGAAAGACTAGTTGATATTAGAGTTATCCTCGCATGGGCAAGAACACTTTTTTTAAATTTTTTTTTTCATAAAATAAATAAGCTTTAAAAAAAAACTTTTTTCACAAAATAAACCTTATTATCTTGTGATTAGTAATTTTTGTTATTTATTTATTTTCTAAAATTCAGAATATAAGGGACAGTGTGACAAAGCAATTAAAAACACACCATGACCCTGTCACACACTTGAACTACAGCGCCTTTTGATTGGTACTTCGGGACCTTTTCTGTATATACAAACATTCCCACACTCCGTCCCCAGTGCATTTAAATTATATTGTCATAGTAATTTTTGCTTTGTCATATTTTTTGCTTTATCATGTTAACTTTCTGAAAATTTAAATAAGATTAGGAAAAACTTCCATGCTAATGAATAGACCTCTTTAATGCTATAATCTAATACTTAATTATACTCTGTTACACCAGTAGGAATATGTGTTTTACTAAGGCAGGTTTTATTATAATGCCTTTGATATCTACTTTTCTTCCCCTTTTACCTCCCCAAGATGAATGCAGTGATTTCATGAGGTTTTAAGTTGGTGATTTTATTTAACCTAGAATTGGGCAAATTAAAATGTAGCTCTTGATACAGCTTCAGTAACACCATGAGACTCAGTTCAGAATCTTTCACTATGTAGAGGACAAAGAAGAAAACTTTTTGGAAGAGTTAACTATACTTACGGTTTTAGTTGCTAACCTCATTTTTTGAGGGATAGTTTGTATGTGTTCATTTTTGCTATTTTATGTAAACTTACTTCCTGAAATCAACAGTCAGTTCTGTTGGTGGTCTACTAGGATGGTGATAATCAGTACCTCAGCAGCAATTTTTAAGGAGACCATTGCTTTTTGCTTAGTTTTTATTCTAGTTTTTGATTTTGTTTTTGATTCCAGATTTTTGGTTTTGTTCATGCTTTTGCTAGTTGTTTCTTTTTGCTTGTATTCCTCGATTCACATCTGTTTCCCATGTGTAATTTGCCTTCTGCTTTATTCTCCATTTACATGTACTCTATAGCCAAATTCAGTAAGTTCTTTAAAAACTATGCGATTATGAATCTAAATATATGTCCTAAACCCTTCTAGCTTCTTAAATTTTTAACTATCCATTGATTATCTCTTGTATATTTAACACCATTAATTCAGTAACTGAGAGCAGGAACGTAGACATTGTCTTTGAATTGTACTTTTACTAGAAGTCATTCATTTTGGAGTGTAATTTACTCTTCCTCCAGAATGCATCTAAAACTTACTGTGTTCTTGCTTCCTCAGTTGGAACCCTCTCCCATCTTGCGTGTAGGCCAGTAGGGTAATTTATAATTAGTAGGGTAATTTATAATTAGTAGGGTAATTTATAATTAGTAGGGTAATTTATAATTAGTAGGGTAATTTATAATTAGTTTTCTGTGTACATGCTGGAAAGCCTGGTAGGCAGCAGCTCCAAACAGTAAGTGGCACCTTGCTCCAAACTTATATTTTGGGTCAACCCAGCTCTTCAGCATGTGTTTTAAGGTCTCAGTAATCTAGAATCTTCCTGTGTGCGTGACGTGGTTTACTGCATTCTACCTGTAATCATTCTAAAGTTTGTGTGTGTGTGAAAACAAAAACCAAAACCTTTGTTTGTCCTTAAGAATTAGAACCTTTAGATAAACTTCTTCCTTTAAGTGTTTTAGATTTGAGCCTTACAGTAGCTCAAAATAACAAAGACAATTGCTTATGGATTGGAACCCCTCAAAAGTAAGGCATGACACAACTAACTTTTTAAAAGCTAATTTTACATATTTGTGACAGTAATGAAAAGGTATAATAGAAAAGGTCTGTTGAATACATGATTTGAGTTTTTGTTTTAATTCATATTTTATTCCAACTCATTTCTAAAGGATTTTGAAATTGTTTTAAAATGTTTAACTTTAACAATTTCTATTAGAAAATGCCAGGACAGCTGGGCCTTTAATCCCAGCACTTGGGAGGCAGAGGCAGGCGGATTTCTGAGTTCGAGGCCAGCCTTGTCTACAGAGTGAGTTCCAGGACAGCCAGGGCTATACAGAGAAACCCTGTCTTGAAAAACAAAAAAAGCCAGGATAAGTACAATGTAGACAGAAGAGAAATGACTGGCAGGATATGTAAAATGTAGATTGCACAGTTTTATGTCATTCTTAAATATGGGTCAGTATTGACTCTTGAAGTCTTGAATGCGAGAATGAAGAGAGAAAACCTTGCTGGGAAGAGATGTCGTAGCTTTAGTATTAACAAACCAAATTATCAGTATCATAGGGTAGTTTGAGCTATCTCAGTATATTAGTAGAGAGTTAATTTCATTTAAATAGAATTTCTATCAGTTCATCTTGTTTCACTAAACTTCAATATCTTCAAAATTAGTTTCAGATAAATTTCTTATTAGGAATACTGTTATTTAATATTTTTATTTGTTAATAACTCATCCAAATCCATCAAACTACTAAAAGGCTTAAATAATTGAAATATTTGGAATAACTGTCAACAGTAATGATCAGTGGGCTCATTTATGTTCTAGTTTCCAGTTTTGGACTTAGTACTTTTAGTATTATATGTCAAATATTACTTATCTAATAATAGAGAAGATATTTGGGAGCTGGATGGTAATTTTTGCCTTCTATTGTATCTGCTTATGACATTTTCAGTTTTCCATGTCGGCGTAATTGATTTTCTTGAACGTTGATAGAGAGCCTCTTGAGTTGGGGGTTGTTACATGGTATGTGTAGGGATGGTACAGTGGTTTACAACACATCATAATCACAAGAGGAACTTTTTCCCACAGAGTTTCTCTTTTGAGTTCCAGCTATCTCCTTTTATCACCGTAACTGTCTCAGTTCTACAGAGCTGTCCGTTCCCTGTTTATTTTGTTCTGACGTGTTGTCTCTTGGCTCTTATTGTGCTGGAAACTAATCAAGTTTCCCATCCTTTACATCTGTTTTTCACTTGTGCTTTTAATTACTATTGTCATTTCTTGAGTGACAGAAGAAAATTAGACTTGTCTTTGTTTTTGTTACTAGTGTAGATCTTTAAAGGGCAGTAGTGGATCTTGAAAAATTCATTTAGTTTGGGGTTTTTGTCAGTGTCATTTGCCTGTTTTGTTTAAAGAGGGCAAATATTGTCCTCCCCTCCTCCCCCCATTCTTTTTGTAAAGAATAGTTTTCCACTCATGCAATGCTCTCATACATACAAGAAAAGTAGAAATATATGTCCAGGCCAACATGTTTTCTTTTTTGGTGGATTCTCTATTGAATTGGTTCAAATACATATAGAAATCATATGCTTGTCTCTGAGGAAGGTAGTAGGCATCAGTGTTTGTGATGTAGACTAAATATTTCAATAAGCAATGTTTCTGGAATTTATTTTGTATCAGTAGAATAGTGGACTCAAGAGAGAAGCATAAACTTCAAAGTCTGACTGCACAACTTTGGTGTCTGGTGTACTTTGTCAGTTCTGGGGTGATTTTAAAAGCTGTGGGAAACAACAGAAACCTAATATAGCCAATTTGGGCATAAGTTAGAATTAAGATCAGTATTGTCTATGAAGCAAAAATGTATCAGGTTCTTTTTCTCTAAGTTGCTTCTAGCTGTCTGCCTTCTAATATAAAAAAGTTTATTAAAAGTGGTGGGCTGAAAAATTGGATTCATAAAACAAAATATCACTAGTTTCATAATTTTATCTACAAGCAAAGTATTCTGAGATTTTTATCACTTTAGTGTCCCCCCACCCCCCCTTAGGACTATAGCTGGGGAACAGATACATGCGTTTTAACAGAAAGACAGAATACTAAACAACCTAAAAACTGTTCTGGAAAAACTCAGGTCCAGCATATCGGAACCAGCTGCAAAGTGCTATAAGAAAGAACCAAGTCAGGATTGCATTAAGGACATTCAATTGGGGACTTAGAAGTGGCTCTTTCTTTTCTTTTCTTTTCTTTTCTTTTCTTTTTTTTTTTTTTTGTGGGCACAGCAAACTTTATTGATGGTATTCAAGAATAGGGCTCCCTAGGCCCCTCCTGTTATTATAGGGGTCTGGGATGGAAATTGTGAGGGGCTCAATGTTGGGTGCCAAGTTGGGACAGGGACTCCTCAGCCACTGAGGGCCTCTCTCTTGCTCTCAGTGTCCTTGCTGGGGTGGGTGGTCCAGGGTTTCTTTCTCCTTGGAGGCCATGTGAGCCATGAGGTCCACGGCCCTGTTGCTGTAGCCGTATTCATTGTCATACCAGGAAATGAGCTTCACAAAGTTGTCATTGAGAGCAATGCCAGCCCCAGCATCGAAGATGGAAGAGTGGGAGTTGCTGTTGAAGTCACAGGGGACAACCTGGTCCTCGGTGTAGCCCAGGATGCCCTTCAGTGGGCCCTCAGATGCCTGCTTTACCACCTTCTTGATGTCATCATACTTAGCAGGTTTCTCCAGATGGCATGTCAGATCCATAATGGATACATTGGGGGTAGGAACACGGAAGGCCATGCCAGTGAGCTTCCCGTTCAACTCTGGGATGACCTTGCCCACAGCTTTGGCAGTACCAGTGGATGTAGGGCAGCCCCACAGCCATCATGCCACAGCTTTCCAGAGGGGCCACCCACAGTCTTCTGAGTGGCAGTGGTGGCATAGACCGTGGTCATGAGCCCTTCTACAATGACAAAGTTGTTATGGATGACCAGGGTGCTAAGCAGTTGCTGACAATCTTGAGTGAGCTGTCATATTTCTTGTGGTTCACACCCATCTGGAAGATGGTGATGGGCTTCCTTTTGATGACAAGCTTCCCATTCTCAGTCTTGACCATGCCATTGAACCTGCCATAGGTGGAGTCATGCTGAAACATGTAGACCATGTAGTTGAGGTCAATGAATGGGTCGTTGATGGCAACAATCTCCACTTTGTCAACTGCAGAGCAGAAGGCAGCCCTGGTAACCGGGTGTTCAATATGGCCAAATCTGTTCACACCAACCTTCACCATCATTTCTATGAGACGAGGCTAGCGCTGCATGAGAAGATGCAGCTGTCTCTGGAACAGGAGGAACAGAGAGCTAGAAATGATTCTTGAGTGGTGGTATATGGTGGATATCCATAGCTTAGGTCATGTAATGTTCAGGAGAAGAGTTACTATCCAAACTGGAGCATAGCTTGATTATGTCAAGCTAGTATCAGAGATGTGAGGTATTTACTTGGCACTCATAGTAGTTGGGTCTAGTCACAAAGCTCCAAATACCATTGTAATGCTTTAACTATTTTTAGTATGTTGGTCATGACTCAAGATGGCTACAGTCAAACTAAATTGGTCCCTGCAACAATTTAAGTGAATTCAAAGAAAATATTCTAGTATTGAGTAATTTTAATTATAGGGCTATGAAAATTTGCCTTCTGTGTTTCTGAAAGAAAAGGTAAACAGAACCATTTAAGAGTATAAGAGGAGGCAGATGTTGTGGCCTCACCTGTGATCCTGGTGTGTCAGAGCTCCTGGGAGTCAAGCTTCCTCTAGGTGTTGTAGGAGTGGGTGGGGAGCCACAGCCCTGGGTCTGCTCCCAGTGCAGATGCAAACCAGAAAGACCGTGTACCTCTGACTGGGTGGGGGTTCCTGAGTCCCTGGGTCCTGGGGATAGGGGTTTCCTGTTACGCCAAGCATTGGGGCAGAGGATGGGGCCTTACCTGAGATCCTGGTGTGTTAGAGCTCCTGGGAGTCAAGCTTCCTCTGTAGGAAGTGGGTGGGGAACCGGAGCCCTGGGTCCAAGTCCAATGAGAGAGCATGTCTCATAAAAATAAGGTGGAGAGTGATGGATGATAATGTAAGCCAACCTCTGACTTCCATATGTGGATTTGTTGGTGAGCCGTCTTAGTCCCTACGTATGTATGTGCATGTGCAGATATGCAGAGACTCCCTCCCTCCCTCCCTCCCTTTCTTATACGCGCTCCCTTACATATACACACACAGCTATTTTTAAAAATGCTAACAATGAGCTTAATAGGTAATGTAACTTTAGTGAAGTAATGCATGTCTTAGTGTTTTCCTCTAGGAGGAGGAGGCGGCGTCCTCTGCCGCCGCCGCCGCCTCCTCCTCCTCCTCCTCCTCCTCCTCCTCTTATAAAAGGAAGTTCTTTATCTGAGCACTTACTGTGCTTGTGATACAATAGTTAGTGTTAAGTAGTTGCTTAATATTGTCTGTGAGAACAGGTTCTTAGAGACCTGAGAGACCAGCGCCCTTGCACTACTGGGCCCCGACTGCATGCCCTGATAAAGCTATAATTTGTATTTTAAAGAGTAGTCTTGCCCTTATTATGGCGTTTGTCCTGTCCAAAGCATTGGGACCAACATCTTGGACTCTTTTAAAACTGTAAGCTCAAATATACCCTTTCTCTGTATAAGTTGATTATCTCACTTGTTGGATATATCCAGAAAGCTAACTGACACAGATGTCCTGTCATGTCTAGTCAGTTGTACATTTTGGAGTGAGTGAGGCTGTTAGAGGCAAGTCCTCATATTCAGGATAATAAAAGCCTCTTCTCATTCATTTTGAAACTCTTGCTTTTTTCCAGTGACTTTTTAAAAACACTTTTTGTTTCATAAAGGGAAGCTTTTTTTGAAAGGAGCAAACTGGAACAAGAATTATTCCTTTTAAAAACTAAGAAACCATTTAATGGAAAGCCCACAAATATCTCTAGATTTTTTCCCATAAGGTCACTGGATTCCTGAGCTAGACCCATGTCCCTGGACTATACTGTTTCTCTTACTGACTTTTAGTCTAGTTGGTTAGTTCTTAGTATTTGGAAAATATGCTTTAACATTTTCTTTCTGTTTATAGGCACTGGACTCTTGTATTTTATTAAGAATATTTTTAAATAATCAGAGAAGTTACAACAGTTATATTATTGGATGCAAATATACCTACTATCAAGTTTTATAATTAACCATTTACAAAGTTTCCCTTACCATGTTACCTTTTATTGAACACATTTCTGAATACATCGCCAATGTCATTACATTTTTCTTGTATTTTCCAGATTTCATGGTGTTAGTTGGAGTTCAATATTTGTTGACAATACCTTTAGATATATAAATTTTCACATCATACAAATCAGAATTCTAAACATTTGATAGGTTTGCTCAAATATATCCTTGTGTAGCTCAAACTTCTATTAAAGAAGTAGAAAGTACCATCACCCTGTAAAGTTTGCTCACACCACTTCCTAATGATTTAACTTATTAGTTCATGGTTATATGTTTGTACTATAGTGAGCATATCAGCCAATCTGTCTGATTCCTTCTGTAATTACACAGTGCTTGATGGCAGAAAATCAGCCAATCCAGAATCTTTAAGAGTTTATGTCACCAAGCTGGGTATTGGTGGTGTACACCTTTGATCCCAGTACTGGGGAGGCAGAGGTAGGTGGATCTCTGTGAGTTCAAGGTAAAGATCTACTAGAAGTTAATACTGAAGTTGCAGACTCTAGTGATAGTTAGAGGACGTCTCTGACAGGGCTTTGTGAGGAGAAGCTGCATGGGAATTGTGAGTGGGTTGACGGAAGGAGACACTTAGTTATTCCCCGTGCGCCTAGGGTTTTACACTCAGCACCTTGGGTAGATAAGTGAACTGCCTTTCCACTCCACTTCCTTCCAGTTTAGTTATTTTTCCTTTTTTTCCCCCCATCTGATTACTCTCTGAAGTAGGATAAGGAAATGAGGATGATAATATTTACAGAGAAAGATACATGCATATCTTACAGACAGTAGTAGAGAGGAGATCTGGAGGTGTAGGCACAGCAAGTAAGTCTTCACGCCACCAGTTGGAAACATCCGTCCACAAAGCCATAGGTAGGGCTGAAGATTGGTTGTTTGTCCCAAGGAAAAAATAATTTGAAAAATATTTTTTCTTTGAAGTCTTGTGAGATAGATTGTAGTATATTAATGTTAATATCTGTCTGATAAACAGTTCTCATAAACCTTATATGAATTAAATGCTTGTAGCTTACTAAATATAAACTGGCTCTTTGCCAGAAAAGGTATATAATTAAATACTATAGATTGCACAAATCAAGAATGAGAACTATAAAAAATGTTGCTAGAATACATATATAACTGAAACATTGATGTCAGTACAACTTCCTTGTACTTAAATCATAACTTTGTTGTATGCATTATCTACTTTACATAACTGTATTAGCTAAGAGTTTCTCTTGCTGTGATAAGCACCACATCCAAAAGCAATATGGGCAGGAAAGGGTTTATTTTGTTGTATACCCTGTAGTCCAGGGAAGTCAGGGCAGGAACTCAAGGCAGGAACCTAGAAGTTGGAATTGATGCAGAGGCCATGGAAGGACTGCTTACTGCCTTGCTCATGGCTTGCTTATTGCTTGTTCAATTTGCTTTCTTAGAGCACTCAGAACCATAGCCCAGGGGTGGTGCTGCCCACAGTGAGCTTGTTCCTCTCATATCAGTTATGAATCAACAAAATGTACCACAGGCTTTTCTGTAGGCCAGTCTTATAGAGGCACTGTTTTTAATTGAAATACCTCTTTTCAAATGCTTGTAGCTTATGTAGCATTGACATAAAACTATCCAAGATAATAGCAAATGTGAAAAATTATCTAAAAATATTTTAATAACATCATAAACTATCTTAAATAAGTTGGTTGTTTTTAATTTAATGTGTTTAATTTTAATTTATTCAACATTGACAATGTCTACTTAAATAAAATGTTTTGTTCATACCTAATATCATAATGTAATAGTTGTGCATCTTCCCAAAACTTCTGATCATTCTTTATTTCCTCTTTTTTGCCTTTGTTGAGTGATTCACTGTAGTATAGAATTAAAAGCTAGGAAGCCCACGGTCTAGTATGCTATGAAATTAGCCTGTATCCACTTGACATGAGCCTATCATGCCAAGTTTTAGTTTATTTGTTTATTCTTTTCACAGTCTATTAAATGGTACTAGGTGCTATTAGTATCCTCCATTTATAGAGGATAGTTAATCTTTACACAATTTATAATTGCACAGTTTACCTCAAATTTGCTTGACTAGTATGCCAAAGACTTCTTTAAATTATTTTTATTATTTTAAACTGTGAACTTGTGTATCTGTATGTGGGCATATACAAGGATGTGTTGGTACCCTTGGAGGTCAGAGCTGAAGTTAGAGGCAGTTGTGGACTTTCAAACATGGGTGTCAGGACTGAATTCTGATCCCTTAGAAGAGTAATACTTAACCGCTGAGCAATCTCTCCAGTCCTACACTGAAACCTACTTCTTATTCTGTCCATTCATGTAATAGAAGCTGCATTGTTTTAGTCAAGCATCTCCTGTTGCGAGTAGGGAATTATCCAACATTTCAAAAACATGAGTTATTCCCTGGCACCCACTGTACAAGCTATGCCATGATCTTTTTTGTTTCGTTCCTTAATAGCTTACTCAGTTGTTCATCTAGGATGAGGAAGCAGTGGCTTTGGATTTTTAGTATTAAGCTTTGGTGGTCTTAGAGCTTTAGTTTTATCCCGTGAATGTACTCTGTTAAGTACTGTTAATTCGTCTTGTCTTTGGACTCAGTTTAATTGTCATAGATATTTTCCAGCATTTGGATAGTAAATGTATGTAGCTGACAGAAGAATGTTGAGTTGCAAACACTGTTTTAGTCATTTTGCTCTATGTTTACATTTTCCTAGTCTAGTAAGTTTGCACTTGATGATGTAATAATATGTTTGTTTTACTTGGGAAACAGATTTGCCGTGTGACTGTTTATTTCTTTATCTCATTGTCTCTGGTGGAGCAGCATTTTAAATAGTACAATTTTAGCAATAGAGCAAAATAAAAAGTTTTGCTTAATGCCCATCATAGTCACATTTAAAGCCCTTTCAGCCTTGAGGTAGCTGTTAAGGAAAATGCCACGTAACTCAGTTTCTGGACAGTGGTTTTAGGTACTTGTAATTACCTGTGAGAATAGTAGAGTCATTTTTGGAATTTTTTTTTTTATATTGCAACCATTTTTCTAATTCTTTTTTTTTTCTTTTCTTTACACAGAAAAAAGAACCTTCTAAATCCAGTGTCAAGAAAAAATTAACCAAAGTTGCAGAAGCAAAAAAAGTAATGAAGAGAAATTTTAAAGTGAACAAGAAAATAACATTTACTGATGAAGGGGAGGTAAGATTCTGTAAATATATTATTTCTGAGCTACATCTCAGGGATTATGGAGATTGGCTTTCATGCTGCCTGGCCATTCATGATTTTTTTTATTTATTTATTTATTTATTTAAAAAGCTCCTAGAGCACTCTGCCTGCTTCCTGTTCCTGTAAGCCTTGCATCAGCTGTGTGACTGTGGACAAGGATTTCTTATGCAATAAACCAAAGTCCTTCTTGGTGATGCTTGCAGTGAAATGATGTTAAATTCCATTCTTTATAGAAAAGACTTTCTCATCAATATTCATCGCGTGTTCCCTGGGAGCAAGCACAAGAATACTAACACAGCTACTCACCAGAGCTTCTTTCACTGTGACTGTGTAAGCTGCCTGGTCTGCACTTCCTCAGTTTAATGCGCTGTGTTTTCATGTCCCTCGCTCCGCAGGCTCATGGGGGCATTCTCTGCCTTTAGGTAATTTCAGACTTAGGTGCTTCCCTTTCATTTTTGCCTTTATCTGAGCCTGATTGTAAATACATACTCCATTTTATATCTCAGAAGACGTCATTATTTTAATAATTACTGTTTTGTTTTCAAATGACCAAGAAAGTCTAGGACATCAAATGAATTACCCAAAGGATGAAAACTAATTTCTTGGTAGAAGAAGGTCTTTTCTTCTCTTGTGACCTCATTCTCACCAGCCTCCAAGCTGCCTGACCATCCTGATATATCCCACCCTATCATCATAATCTCATCCTTCCTTATTCATTTATTTTACAGAAATTGTTATATAAACTCACATTCTTATTTGATAATTATGACTTTCTTTGGCATTTCCACAAAGAAAGGTGTTTTGTTCACTATTGGATTCCTAGCATGGTGCATAGTACCTAACATGTATTAAACCCTCCGAATAATGTTTTGGGTAAGTAATTTGTTAGTCCAGTAAAATATGAGTTTTCCATATTGATTTAAAAAAAAATCATTCTATACATCCAACCCTCTTGGCTGTGTTGTTGATATTTGCTGTATCCAAAGGGGTATGCTTCTTTTTCAGTTTGAAGTTAAAGAACTTGGTGTTATTGGGTATAGGAAGGAGCTGAAAAATAACAAAATGTAAGGTATTTCAGAGTTGCTAGAAGTGGAAGATGAAGCCAATATAAATGAAAAATTTAATTGTTATAAAACTACTGTAGAGAAGTAGGCACGACGGGAATGCAGGCCTGTCTAGTGCCCTGTAAAATGAGTGCTCTTACCCTAATGAGCTTAGTGTGCTCCAGAGTTCAGCTGCACAGATTACAGTAATTAGCTCCAGGACAATTATAGATCTCTTAACTGTACAATATTGCAATGTGTGCTTGTTGCTAAGAGGAGCTGTTTGTGGCTCCTGAACTCCAGTTTGTAGGTACTGAACCTCCAAAAGCTGGGCTGCGGTTTAGCCCACAGAAGGCTATACTGTATCAGTTTCCCTCTGTGAATCAAGTGGGATGAGAAGTTTGAGTAACTGCTGTTATCTTTTCATCACCATGGATCCCTTCTATAGCTGTGGAGCTCAGTGATTACTGATATAATTTGTCAATGCAGTTCCTTTTGCCACCACCATTGTCTGTCAAAAGAATAAGATTGTGTATATCTCACCATGTGAAATGGCTTGGGTACAAGTTAGATGTATGAGTGCCTGTGAGATGTTTATCTGAAGATTTCTGTTTGTAAGAAGATTAATTAGCTGGCATACTTTCAAGTCAGAGATGCAGATTTTAAATCCTTTGGAGACCAGGTATAATACTTGGTTAAAACATGGAGACTTTTTTTTTTTTTTCTAAATTGTTCAGAGCTTATTATAGTGTGAGACCACAGAAATTATTGAGCTGCCTCTTCTATATCTAAGGGACACAGGTGTCCAAGAGAATAATAATTGTATTTAGAATGACACACTAGTGAAATAGCCAGCACCCTCAGCCAGCTCTCCTGTTGGATGCATCTGCTTGTCACTTTGTTCCTATCCATAAATTATCCATGTGTTATCAGGAGCAGACCATGAAACCCAAGCCAACTTTTTCCTTTATAGTTATTTTATCCTGTGTAATACTAGCTAGCCTGTGACCCATTGACCAGTTTGAATTATTACATACTGTTATGGGCTCTGGAATGAATGAGTAAGTGATATAGACAGATAACCATAAGGATATTAAAAAACAGAAATGTAAAATAGCACATTTGATGAGCTGTGTTTGAGCATATACAAGGTGCCTGAGTGTAGCTCAAAGGAGAAACATTGTCAGCCAAGGTTCTGCTCTACACAGATGATTTGAGCTTAGTTGTATGGAGAACTGAATATTAACACCAGTTTCGGGAACTGGTTTTTATTATGTAATCACCTTGACTAAATCATTTCATGAAATAGTCTTTAATTATGTTTTCATAGTATAATGGCAGTATTACCTTGGCTGTGAGGGTCTTTTCTATGACATTTTAATTATGAAGTTTATGAGAATGTTTAAGAAATAACTCACTGTAAAGTAGAAGGTGGGTATATGCCCTATCTGAAATGAGTCCACAAAAACGAACAGTTTCTGAAGACATTCTCTTCATCTTACCTTCTGCCCTTTTCTGTCTTTAGTTGGTTCAGCAGTGGCCACAGATTCAGAAATGTGCAACAAACGATGTTGAGGAAGAAGATGACACTGGTGGTATCAACTTAGACAAAGCAAAGGAAAGGCTTCAGGAAGAGGACAAATTTGACAAAGAAGAATATAGGAAGAAAATTAAGGCAAAACATCGGGTAAGCTTTTTAGAAGTGCGCTGATGACATTACTTTGATCCCACTGACACTTCCTTTGTGGCTGGTTAGGCACTGCATTTTTGCTCCCGTTGCTCTTCTGCTGGAGACTATATAATACTGATTTGCCACTTGTATATGCTTTTGACTAAGTGTTTTACAGTTACAGTTTGTATGCCAGTTAATAATATCCATATCAGTCATGGGGCACATAGTTGAGGGTGATTACCTCAGGTTATGTTGTAAGGTTATGTTGTAACCCTCTTGGTTGTAGATGCACTGTATGATGTGTGACAACAATGAAACCATTGTCACCTGATTGTGTTTGTAATTCTTATTTTGGGATAATTGATGTATCACTTGTAGTTGTAGGAATACAGAGAGACCCCACGTTCTCCATTTCTAGAATTTTGTCATCACCAGAATGTTTTATACTTGAAATTATACAATATATAGCCTTTTGAGATTATCCTTTTTTATTCAGCATTATTTTTTTTAAAAAATCCATCAGATTGTTGTATATCAAAACATTTCCTTAAAAAACTTAAGATTTATATTTATCTGTGACTTTGCATGAACGTATGTGTATGTACCACATGTGTGAGTAGTCCCTGAAGAAGCAGAAGAAGGCCTCAGATACCCTGGAGCTAAGTAATGAACAGTTGTGAGCTGCCTTTTGGGTGCTTACAACCAAATTTGGGATCTCTGAAGGAGTAGCAAGTGCTCTTAACTATTACGTCATCTCCAGGCCTCTCTTCTGTCTTTTTAAAAACAAGTTGTAGTTGGTTGCCTGGAATTGGCAGTGATCCCTGCTTCTGTCTCCTCAGTGCTGGAATTACAAATGTGTGCTACCACACCTGTCTAAAAGAATGTGGCTTGTTTTCTTCTTACATAAAAAGTCACCTACTGTCTCTGTATATGCTGTGTTCCATACTTTTTTCACTTTTTATGAGCTTTTTGGGTCATTTTCTCTGTACTGTTGAAATATAGCACACATTTCATACAGTTTCAGTTTGAATAGAGCAGTTCTGGGTTGGCAAAGTTGAACAAGACACAGCCAGAGGTTTACATCCTCCTGTAGAAGCTGGTACCTCTGTAATGAACAGAACCAGTCTTAAAAACAAACAAACAAACAAACAAAGCCGGAAAACCTGAATTTCATGTTTCAGTTGTGTTCTATAGAAGATGCCCCATGACACCCTTTCCAAACAGAAGCTTGGGAACTGCCGTTCTACTCTCTCAGCAGTGTGAGAAAACCAGAATGGTCATTTTCTGAAGCAGAGTGCATGACTGTGTGGAGGATGACTGGTTTCTTGGAGCAGTTCCAGTGGTAAAATTATCTTACATGCATACGTTTTATGCTTTAAGGTAGAAAATGTGTGCATTTTGAGCACTTTGGATTTAATGTTTAATCCAGTAGCATGCCTCAGACACTATATAGATTGTTCTCAGTATTGTGGAGCATATTTCTGCTTAGAAAACACAGAAATAGTTTCTTAACTGGTACGTTTTAATGTTTGGCTGAGAGAGTAATTGGCAGTAAACAGAAGAGGCGTTGCCCTTGAAGATGCATTGCTCATCTAATTGGAATAAGCCGTCACCGACCGCTTGGCTTTAGTTTCCGTATCTGGAAAATGACAAGACGTTTAGTTAATTTCTGATGATAAGCACAGTTTTAGATGTTTAGATTTAGTTGAGAGACTCTAAATTGGATAATAGAATTTTGATTTGTAATTTTTTTCTTTCTGGCAAATCAGGTTACTTGCTACTCAGTGGTTACTTCCTTCTTATTCACCCATTTCTTAGGAGCCACTCAAATCTACTGCAAAAATCGTGTTCCTTTTAAGTCTGAACACATTATATTGTTCTAATTAATTGTTGATTTTGAGCTAGGATTTTTACTTTATATAATTTTGTATATTTCTACAATGTCAGTTTTATTCTTCTAAGGTTTTGGCTTTTTTTTTTTTTTGAACACGTGCCATTATGTCTCTATTGAGGCTATCACTGAAGTTAATTTTGTGATAATATATTGAGAAGAATTTTAAATCTCACAAAATTTTTGAAAATATTAACTTTAAGGCCTATGACTAAACTTTAGTTCGTAAAAACAGAAAAAGATGGAGAAACTTTTGATGGAAAAATAGGAATGTGGATTAACAAAATGCTGTCTTTTAGCTGGGCACATTCCTTGAAGTGATGAACTCACTCACGGCTTATTGGTACACGGCCTGCTCGGGACTGGCTGTTGGTTGTGGTGGAACTCACAGGATCTACTCTTACTGCTAAACTATTGACAGGTTCTAAGAAAGGAGGAGTCCTTGTCTTCAGTTATGTACCCAGTAGTGAACATAGCAGGCTCAAATGGAGGTCCTAAACCCATGACCACACAGGTGGCCCTGGTTTAACTCAGTAGGTCATACATGAAACCAAAAGTCCTATGTTAGACATATTTGTAGACAAAGGTTACTAATGTGTGGGGGGCAGATAAGAGAAGGTGGATGTGATAGTAATAGGCATGCAGTATGCTCATATATGAAACTGTCAGCAAAAGTAATTAATAAGTAGGAAGAAATTATACAGTGGGGGCTGGAGAGATGGGTGCTCTTCCAGAGCTCCTGAGTTCAATTCCCAGAAACAAATGTGGCTCACAACCATCTGTAAAGGGATATGATGCCCTCTTCTGGCGTGTAGGTGTACATACAGACAGAACAACTCATACATTAAAAAAATAAATATATGCAGTAAGAATTAAAGTATAACGAACATTTTTTGGACAGTTATAAATAAATGATAATATTAAATGTACTTACATTGGTGATTCACTAGGTACTGATTTGTATTAAGGAAGTTCAGATACACACAGGCTGTGCGATTGTCTTTCCTGTTGGAATCGGCTCTGGACGGTCACATTATTTGCATGAAAAGCTTGACTGATGTTATACATGGGTGGGAAAGATGCTGGATGCTGGTCAGCTAGTAAAGTGGATTTAGTGTGTGAGTAAATCAAGGACTTTTGTTACATTCTCTCTCACTTTCTCTTGTTCTTTTTCATGAGTAAAAATTAAAAGGAAAACCACCATGAATATAGGATGCCATGGAATAAAGTTTATGAGGAAGGAAGAAACACTGTGGATTTGATCATATGCTTTTGATTTATTTATAGAAGTCATTTGTTGGTTTCATAAGTTTCAGTATTTTTAAAAGCATGTTTAAAATATTTTAGGATGATAATTTTATGTTAAAAGATAATTATTTAAGTGAGTTCAGTTTTAATGATTCACTTTGGCAGTAGTGCTTCCTCTTAAGAATTAATGGTTTCTGTTGGAGATTGGAGAGATGGCATAACAGAACACTTGCTGCTTTTGCAGAGAATGAATTTGATTCTCAGAATCTACTTAATGCCTCACAGCCATCTGTAACTCCTGTTCCAACATATCTAATGCCCACTTTGGGCACAAGGCATGCACATAGTGCAGAACAGAATTCCTGGCTATCACATAGGACTGGAGGGGGCATCTACTATCACTTCAGTATTAGTCATCACCTTTTGGGTGTGGGAGGAGAGAGGACCTGGCTCAGTAAGAGTATGTTCCAGAGAGATAGGAAGATTTTATGATGGTAGCTCCTGCTCTCTAAGGACCAAAAGCCACTACATCTGCACACTCTTAGGACCACAGGATCTAAGTTCTTCAGTGTATCATGTTCTGAGGTGCACCAACTTGTCAGGATTGCTTGATATACATTCAAATGCTGTGTGCTCCCATCATGAGCTAAAAACAAGATATATTTCTAAATCTGCAAATTCCTATATGTGGCCAGAGAATGAAAAGAGATTTGCCCTGACTGCTGACCAAACGGTATTTCATGGCACTTGCTTTTCTCTTCCTCCCTCCTTCCCTCCCCCCCTTCCTCTCTTCCTTCCTTTTTTGAGGGAGGGTGAGGCCCAAAATTTCTGAGATGTCAAAGAAGGATAATAGGTATAAAGAGAGTATTTTGTACCTTGAAATTTGATTTTTCTGTTTTCTTCTTTGTGAATTTGACTTTCATTACTGAATTTCATGCTTTCCTTTTACTTAATTATTTGTAGCATGCCAGAACCAAAGATAAAATTCTGTCTTTCACATGGTATAAAATGGTTTCTTGGTATCAGTATGCTCTCAAAAATGAAATTTAAAAAAGGAACTGAATTAAGGGAAACCTCAGTAATTGAGCATAATAATGTTCAGGTACCGTTTGTACCTGCTCTAGTCTTTTTGTCTTTGTCTCATCACAGACTCTTAAATCACACAGAGAAAGGAACTTCTCAGCATCCATTTCCAGTAATCCTGGATTACTGTAATTCTCCATCCTGTTCTGCTTTTCTGTTTGAAGGGCATTTTTTCTTTCGTGAATGCTAATAGCTTTTTATGATAGAGGAACTCCAGGGAGAGACTAGGAGAACATGTGTACTATAAAAGGTAAAATTTTTACCTAGAAATTTTAAACTTTTTTTTTGTTTCACTCAAATTTTGAAAGATAGCTGTTCTTTAATACACCCCACCTCCACATATGCAGAAACTTTTATGTCTTAGCCCTATGACTTCACTTCCATTTCTATAAGTCTTTGGACCTCTCTCACCTGTCTGATGTCAGTAGAAGAAAATGTCAAATGAAATACCGTGTTGGCATGCACACTGAGTTAATAATTCACACGCTTGAACTGTTTTCAGTTATTATTAACATTATCATTGTGTTGTGGGGAGCACATTTGTTTAGATCAGAGGACATCTTTGTGGAGTAGGTTCTATCCCTTCACTTTATATGTATTCTGGGGATTGAACTCAGGCCATCAAGCTTCTATAGTAAGTACTTTGACCTGCTGAGGCATTTTGCCGCTCTAACCCTGACCTTTAAAATATAATTTAGGGATAGGAAAGATGGTTCAGCAGTTAAGAACACATACTGCTCTTGTAGAGGACATTGTAGAGGACCTGAGTTTTGTTCTCTGACTCACATCAACTGATACACAATCTAGCTCCAGGGGATCAGATAACCTCTTCTGGGCTCTGTAGGCATCTTAACTAACATGTACACCCACTCCCAACCCCAACACATTCATATACACAGAATTAAAGCAAACTAATTTTTTTTTTGGATAGGGTTTCTCTGTGTAACCCTGGCTGTCCTGAAACTCAACCTGCAGACCAGGCTGGCCTCAAACTCACAGAGATTCATCTGCCTCTGCCTCCCAAATGCTGGGATTAAAGGTGTACACTAACATAGTCTGAAAAAGTAAACTAAATATTTATAAAGTAGAATATCACCTAGTAACAATAATGATTAATTTTGAGATTTAATGATGGTATATATTTTTTCTGTTACAGCTAATATGGTTTGGTCAAAAGCCCCAAGAGTCTAAGTTTATGTGAAAGGGTTTTTCTGATGCACACATATCAGTGTTATTCTTTGATGTCTTTGAAGTTCCTTTTTTAGATACTCTTATATGCTAGAAAAAAGCAGGTTACTGAATAATTACAGTAAATTTTATTTGCCTGTTAAATAGTAACTTTGTTATTTTGATTTTTTTTGTTTTGTTTTTGTTTTTTGCATGAAGACCCTGACAAAAATTAAATACATAAAACATTAAAACATTGTCAGGAGAAAATAACATTGAAATGAAAAGACTTTATAATTAATAAAACAGTGCCATTTGTATGTATTGATAAGAGAAGACACTGCATATGACCCTACAGAGTAGTTAACAGAGGAGTGTTGAGCATAACAATGTGCCAGAACCGGCACTGGCTTCACAGATTCAGGAGTCTGAGGCTCATCACTCGCTCACTATGTTACATCCTCAGTCTAGTGGCAAATTGCCTGGCATGTTCTGATAATTTTGAGGTGTTCCTTTTGGCAAGAAAATAATAGTAATGTGCAAACCGATAAATATTTTTGTGGAAGTACAATGCAGTTTTGGGTGCATTCTATATTAGGTTAAGCAAAAAAATTTAAACCATTTTGATTATTATAGAATAATATAAAATATAGTTATTTTCCTGCAAGCCTTTAGGTTAGAAATACTTTTTGGGTAGGTAATAAGATTAAATTGTCCTTTTATTTCAGGAGAAAGAAAAAAGACAGTTACAGATAAATACATCTGCAGGTTAAAGACAGCTCTGGAACTAGTATAAAGCATGAGTTGTTTCCGTTTTTTTTCTTTAATAATATTACTTTTGCTCCATTGTGTCCACATTTAGTCTGTGGCTGATCAGAGAAAATCAGTAACTAGTACAAACTACATAAAATTTTTATATGAAGTGTTTAGAAGCTGTGTTTGTTTTCTTTCTCTTTCCTTTCTCCAAACCCTTAGAGGAAAAAATGATATTCCTTGTATTCTCACTAGGGGAGCTTGTCAGTGACAGCTTCCCCCACACCCCGTGCGAGCGTGTGCGTGTGCGTGTGCGTGTGTGGGTGTGTGTTGGGCTGGGCGTGCTTTCCTGAGATGGGCTAGTATAGGGAGGCTGGCCGAGACGTCTTATCCTCCAGCTGTATCATCTCTGTGCAGCTTACAGACATGGGTCACCATATGCAGCCCAAGGATAGAATCTGATATGAACTCTGCAGGTTTTGGTGCACTCTATAGTTATTTAATATCTGCTATAGCTATAGTTTTAAGATTAGGTTAAGCAGAAAAGTCTTTAAACCATTTTGATTATTATATGGTCATTGATAGGCTGCCTTCAAAAACACTATACATTTTCTTTTGTTAATAAAGTCATATCTATAAATTCTTCAAACACATTTTATTTTTGATTTTATTAGCACATACAGGAAAATTCCATAGACTTGGCACAAAAAATTATTGTTAATAAGATCAAATCTGTTTATGACTATGAGCTCATGATAGTATGTAAATCAAATCTTTCTGAGTTTTTATTTCATCTTAACTTTGTTTATTTGGCTTTGATTTCTAGAACTTCCACATAATCTAGAATATTCTTTTATAATTGTACAGTGGCCCTGCTACTTATATGTTGTGTGTGTGTGTGTCTGTGTGTGTGCGTGCGCGCGTGTGGAGGTGAGAGAAGAGTAATCAATCACAGGGACAGATTAATGGGGTGGTAGGCAGTGGGGGTGTGACACATACCCAGCAGCCATGTGAAGTTGAGCTCTTATTAGTTGTCTTAAAATCTAGTTTTATAGGTTCTTATTTTCCAGTAGATTTCATCTGCGATGCAATCAGAAGCCATTTAAACTGCATTTAAAGAGATGACATTTGTTTTTACTTTAGCAAATCATTTTGTCTTGAACTTTAATGCTGTATTTTTTTCCCCAATTTTTTAAAAACCTATTTTGTGATCAGTGGAAAACTAATGGTAAAGTTATAAAGAAATTTAATAAAATATGTTTCATAAAAATGATCCTTTATTGTTTTCAAATAAATATTGTTCCTAAGAACAAAGGTGAGAAGTTTTTTATATTTTGTAATTTCTGTTCAGACTGAAGATAAGGGAAACACTCATGATTGTATTTTTTCTTCTTTTTTACCCTAGTAGATGACATTGATTGTGTACGAGTCCTGTATCAGATATTGTACTTATAACCTATGTAATATATATTATTAATAAGTACATGTTTCTATTCTCCTTTTAGACTGAACAGGAAATTGTAAGTAACTAAAGGATGTGTAGTGTGGTTATGGAATTGCGTTATCCCAGCTTAGATCTATTTTTAGTCATTTATTTAGAATTATTGCCTGGCAGTGGTGGTGCATTCTTTTAACCCCCCCTTTGGAGGCAAAGGTAGGCAGATTTCTGAGTTGGAGGCCAGTCTGGTTCCAGGAGAAACTGTGTTTAAAAAAAAAAAGTCAGGCTAGTCCTATAGCATTTTGATTACAAAGTCAAACTGGAGAGTGCATGCTGCTGTCTAGAAGTTTCCATGCCTCTAATTCATCTTTTCTTTCTGTAGGAAAGACGCCTAAAAGAGAGAGAGGCCAGAAGAGAAGCCAACAGAAGACAAGCGAAGGTGAGGAGGGCTGTAAGTGTGGGTATGCATCTTCATATCTATAGTCTTTTGTTCTTTTTAAAAAACAGGTCTGTTAAGGTATTTGACAGAGAACTTTATATAAAATAAAGACAATCTATTGTAATATCAAAATTAATTTAAATTTGTACTTTTCCATATACACTTACTTTTTGTGTTTATTTATACCAGGGCGTTCTGGATTTGAACCCTTGTAGCCTAGTCTTTACTTTGTCATTTGTTTCCTTTATAAAGGGTTAAAAATTCTAAGCTAGCTTGCAATCTGGACTTTGCCTGACCCTTCTGACTGCCTTTTCTATTAAATACAGAAGACTTTGTGGGCCAATTGAAGGATTTGCATACTTGTCATTTTTAGGTCAGAAATATGGCCTATTTGTACTCGATTGGATAATTTAATAATAGATTACAGTGAGACATCAGTTGCTTCAGCTCTGAAGACCTAGATGAAAGTACTCTGTAAGCTTCAGTATACCCCAAACATATAGTTCCCCTGGAGTATGTATGTGAAGTTGTAAGGACCATCCATGTGCGACTATTACTTTTAATTTGACATGCTTAACATTGAGAAGGTTTCAGCTCCTGCATTCTGAGGACATTTAATAGAAATGATTTCTGGGACCGAGGGACAAATACTGAATGCTATTTCTCATGCTATATGTGCTTTGCCTGACTATCTGTAATTGTTTTTTCTTGGCAGTAGCAAATGTCTGAGCACTTGAGCAAGCCCACCATGTTCTTTGCTCCCCCACCCTTATACTGGCCATAGCACTTAGGAAGCAAGTCAGAGATGATAATTCTGCTGTAGTTTTGAAGTGGGAAGCGATTACTCTATAGTGTAAAAGAAAAAGACTACTTACATTTACTATTAATTAACACTCTGTCTTTAAAAGTGTATGAAAAATGAAAGCTCCAGAATGTACAGCCTGACTGCTAATGCTTCTGCAGATAGTGAACATGCAAGTTTGAAGTGTCATGGCCTGAAAATTAGGATCATAGGAACTGTAGTGGATAAATATAAATCCAAGAAGAAAATCTGAACCTTAATGGAAACAGTTGATGTTTATGGGTATTTCACGTTCAGCATTAACATAGCCCATTTTGTTTTACTAATAAGCTCTCATTTCCAGATAGGAAATGTCGTGTTACTATATTTCCTTTGTGTTTTTACATTTGTGTGTGTAGTCTTCCTTTGTATCTGTGGGTCTCTTATCTGTAATCTATCGACCAGAATAGTAGTTAAGCCTACATTTGTAATGAACATGTACATTTTCTTGCAGTGATTTTTGAAGAAGATTTTATTTTTAATTATGTGTTTTGTTTGTGGTTGTGTGGGAATATGTGTAGATGACTGCAGGCGCCTGTGGAGGTCAGGTCTCCCTGGGGCTGGAGCTGTTTCAGTGGTTGTGAGCCATGTGCAGTGGGTGCTGAGAACTGAGTCTGCGTCCTCTGGAAAAGTAGCAAGTGTTACCACTGAGCTACCCCTCCGCCTTTGCCATTACTATCATTTTTATTTTTAAAAAAGAATTGAACAGTTGCATACAACTTAGCATAGTACTGGGTATTATAACTCTGGTGTGCTCTGAAGTATAAGGACTTGGGCATCTTCAGGTTTGGGCGTTGAGGATGGATAAGAAACTTGTCTTGAAACCAGTTTCCTGGCGTCTTGAGGGAAGACTACTTAGTATAGTTTGTTTTTTATATTTGTTGATGCTGTGTTCTTAATCTTTCATCATGGTTTGAATTGTAAGAAATTATTTTCACTTACTGGACTGCTTCTAAATTCATTTTCTTTAGTTTCTCTATAGATGGGTGTCTGTATTTAGTTTTGATCTTCTTTCTGTTGGGGAAGTCAACTTATGGCCCAGTGTTACGTTTTTCCAATAGGGCTGATCTTGAATGTGAACTCGTTGATGAAAACCTCCCTCCTCTCCTCCCTTTTCACGTTTTTCCTGTGTGTCTGTTTTATGATAATCCAGTAGAGGACTTCCTTGTCAAGGGAAGGTCTTGTGACTGTGTAACCATGCAGAGAATAAACAAAAGGGAGCAAGACTGGGCCAAGGATGAGGTTGTCTCATCTAGGACCTTTAATAGGTGAGGCTTTGTCTTATAGTTGCTGAGTAGAGTTGGGAAACATCCATATCACAGCCCCTTCCTGGGGTACAGACGTGAGCGCTGTCTCCTTTAAGAGGTGTTTGTTACTTTGGGCAGAGTGGCCAGTTTTTAACCAGTTTCCTGACATTCCCAGTATGCTGAGGTAAAATGAAAGCTTAATGAATCTCTCAGAAACTTGATAATATTATTTTGTTAAAGTTTATATCTGTGGTCTGTTGAAAGAAAAATATGACAGTGAAACTTTCATGATGATTTCCTGAGTACCCAATATTTAGTGATTTGGGAGATACAGGTTTCTAAAATCATTATCCTTCCTTCCAGTCAGTCAGTCAGTCAGTCAGTCAGTCTGTCTGTGTGTGTGTGTGTGAGCATGCATATGTATACATTACAGTGCACACGTGCATGTCAAAGGACAACTTGCTAAAAGTTCTCTCCTTCCACCATATGGGTCCTGAGATTAAATGTAGATTTTCAGGATTGGTGTTAAGCACACTTACCCACTGATCATTTTACTGGCCCAAGATACAGATAGATCTTTTAGTTATGAAAACTTTTTTTTAAATGTTTCCAACGTTTAATTTTTTTATTGGATATTTTCTTTATTATATTTTGAATGTTATCCCCTTTTCTGGTTTCCCCCCTAGAAACTCCTTATCCCATCCTTCCTCCCCCTGCTTCTATGCGGATGTTCCCCTACCCACGCACCCACTCCCACCTCCCCGCCCTGGCACTGAGCTGCCACAAGACCTAGGGCCTCTCCTTCCATTGTTGCCGACAAGGCCATCCTCTGCTACATATGCAGCTGGAGCCATGGGACCCTCCATGTGTATGTACATTTTGGTTGGTGGTTTAGTCCATGGGAGCTCTGGGGAATCTGGTTGGTTGATATTGTTGTTCTTCCTATGGGGTTGCAAACCCCTTTAGATCTTTCATCCTTTCTCTAACTCCTCCATTGGGGACCCTGTGCTCAGTCCAATAGTTGGCTGCAAGCATCCGCCTCTGTATTTGTCAGGCTCTGGCAGAGCCTCTCAGGAGACAGCTATATTAGACTCCTGTCAGCAAGCACTTCTTGGCATCCACAATAGTCTCTGGGGTTGGTGACTTTATATGGGGTGGAACCCCAGGTGGGGCAGTCTCTGGATGGCCTTTCCTTCAGTCTCTGGTCTACACTGTTTTTGTATTTCCTCCTGTGAGTATTTTGTTCCCCCTTCTAAGAAGGACCGAAGCATTCACACTTTGGTCTTCCTTCTTCTTGAGCTTCATGTGGGCTGTGAATTGTATCTTGGATATTCTGAGCTTTTGGGCTAATATCCACTTAATAGTGAGTACATACCATGTGTGTTCTTTTGTGATTGGGTTACCTCACTCAGGATGACATTTTCTAGTTCTATCCTTTTGCTTAAGAATTTTATGAAGTCGTTGTTTTTAATAGCTGAGTAGTATTCCATTGTGTAAATGTACCATATTTTCTGTATCCATTCCTCTGTTGAGGGACATCTGGGTTCTTTCCAGCTTCTGGCTATTATAAATATGGCTGCTGTGAACATAGTGGAGCATGTGTCCTTATTACATGTTGGAGTATCTTTTGGGTATAGGAATATGCCCAGGAGTGGTATAGCTGGGTCCTCAGGTAGTACTATGTCCAGTTTTCTGAGGAACTGCCAGACTGATTTCCAGAGTGATCGTACCAGCTTGCAGTCCCACCAGCAATGGAGGAGTATAGTAAAGAAATAAACTGAACAAGAGGACTGCTTGTTTTTCAGCTAACAAAATAATGATCAACAGAGTACATTGGTTTTGGAGTTAAGAGAAGTTGTTAGTCTTTGAAATACAGCTCATTATTTAGCTCTCATTATTTAGCTAGGTGTCCTGAGGTGCTGGCGGTTGGTCACACGTGCTGATTATGAGAGCTGGTGGCTGGAGGAGTTTGGAGTTATGTAAAGAACGAAATAACAGTGCAAAAGCTTGAGATACGTCCTCAGACTTACCCGGGCTCTCATAGCTTTGAAAAGAAGGAGGATTTATTAAGCACAAGTATACTGCCGATGAAATAGAATATTGCTGATAAAGGAACAAAGAGAACAGCTTAGAACTGAAACACTGGAAAGTGACATTATATTGAAATTTAAAACAATTCATATTATTTTGAGGTTGAAGTTCTACAGTCATAAATCTTTCTAGTTTTATTGCTGGGATGCTTAATTTACTTTGACAATAATGGTCTTAAGAATAGTGTACCCAGCAGGTAAAGGCAAGTAAAAGAGGGAACTAGAGGAGACACACAGTTAAGTAAGGGAAGGAGTAGAGAAGACTATTCCGGAAGAAAGAAGAAAGCAGTAAGAGGCGAGGAGAAAGGAAAAGATTTCCTAAGGACTCGAGTGCGTGCAGCAGTAGGCTCAGCTCAGACAGAAGAGACATAGGGAAAGCATTCCCATACTTGTGTACTGGGAGCACGTTTCATCAGCTGATAGTACGGAACCTTCACTTGATGGACCTGGGCCTGAGCTCAAACCTGTGCAGCCACACATCTGTCTTTCATTGCTATAGAGCATGGATACCTTGAAGCTGCAGCCATCTGTTTTACACCCACAGTGCTGTTACTTCAGCAGGGTGATTAACTCTTGGGAGTCTTGAAAGCATGAAAAAAGGCCCTGTGTCTCTACATACCTCAGTGGTTCTGGTTGCTTCTTACATTCCCAGCACAGTTGGGAAACACCCTCATCTTGAACAGTAGTCACCCTAAGGGATTATGAGCTGGGGAGTTTTAGAAGGGTAAGTTAACCTGCCTAGCCCACAGACTGCAAAGCTATGTGTGACCACCAGAGGCCTCTGCTACACACAGGAAACTATTAATGTGAAAACAGTCTGGCTGACATTATAATAAATGCAAACACCAACATATGCTATAGAAAAGAAAAGTTGGCATCCTGCCTAGGTTTCTATTGCTGTGATAAAGACCATGACCAAAAGCAACTTGTGAAGGAAAGGGTTGATTTCAGCTTACAGCCGTAAGGCATTTGGAAAGAACTCAGGGCAGAAACTCAGGGCAGGAACCTGGATACAAAAACTGAAGCAGAGGCTATGAAGGAACTGCTTACTGTTTTACTCCCAATGACCTGCTCAACCTGATTTCTTGCGCAACCCAGGACCACCCATCTAGGAGCTGTACTGGCCAAAGTGATCTGGGCCCTCATATCAGTCGTTAGTCAAGACAATACCCCACAGATTTGCCAACGGGCCAATCTTATAGAGGCATTTTCCTCAATGAAGATTCCTTCTTTCCAGCTATCTAGATCTGTCAAATTGACAAAAGCCAACCAGCAGAAGTGGCATATTTAAATTTAGCCCCCACCATACATATGATTGGCAGTTTCTAATTTTTACAAACCCATAAGGAAGCTTCTCTAAAATGTAGTCTTTTATACTCCCCCGCCCCCTTTTCTGTACAAGATGTTAGAGTGGTTCGCTTAGACGTCAAATGACTCGTTTAGGGCGGTCGCTATTGGTAGGTGAATATATTGGAATGAGGTATTTCTGCTTCCCTAAATGACAGAACTTTTTTACTGAATTGAATAGAAAATTTTTGTTTAATTTTTGTTTTCCTTCAAGAGTAGTCTGCTCAGTAAGTTTCCCAAAGAGATAAATGTGGTTGCAAATGCCCTTAATCCCAGACATGGTTCTGTGTTTTATCTTTAAAGGAGGAAGGAGGCAATGGGAAATGAAAACGGATAGATGAACACAGCTAACAAAGAATAAGCTTTGCGCTGGTTATTAAGAAGCCTTCTTGGTTTTGGAGGTGGGTGATAGGGCAAAGTGATATCCTGTTTTTAAGAATTTGTGTATGTGCTACCTCTTGTGTTAGTGGCAGTAGGTTTTGTGAGTAGGGAAGACTTTTGAGGACACATTGTCATTTTTTGCCTTGTCATGTATGGGCTGTAGAGTTACAAAGCTTTATTGTTTCTTCCTTTTAAGCCATAAAGACTTTTGTTGGAGAGCACCATAGATTAGTGCTCCAAAAACTCTAAAGTTAGTTACTAGAAAAATTTCTCCATGCAAGTAGTCATGTGTCTCTAAAATACCACTAAGAAGAATCGGCTTTTTCTCTCTGACATGGTTTTTGTTTGTTAAGTCTTTTCTTTTTGGCCCTCTAATGAATTATAGGTAAAAATACTTGGAAGCTAAAATTTTATTGCTGTTATTATTATTATCAACAATAAGTGATTTATCTTTGCTGTATTTTCTTGCTTTGGGGAAAAGATATTGCCAGGTATCTATAATATTTCTTGTAGAAAGATTTTTCTTCTCCATGTTTTTATTATTATTATTGATATATTACAGGATTGAAAGATTTCTTTACTTGAAGACAACTTTTGAGTTTGTTATTTTTTGGTGTGTTGGTGTAGCTATTCTACAACATAGAATAGAGTGTTTTCTTTAGCCTTTCAAAATGCTTTCATCAAGATTATCTTTAAGCAGTAGGTTTATGAAATATGTGGAAGCATTATAGCCATTCAACTACTGAAAGAAGCTTGACTCAGAAAATCTACTCACCTGACTTGGACCAGATCATGTTTAACTGGTGAAATGAAAACATCCTCAGATTTCTGTCTTAGGATCAACAAAGGTCTTTTGGCATTATTTATGAGTTTTTTTGTCTCTTGAGTTTCTACTTTAACACATCCTACTTGTATTGCCTGGGGCAGTGTGTAGGATGTTCAGGAGGGAACAGTAGAGTGAGTTCCTGGGTTTATCTCTGGTTCTTATTCTAAACCATTGGAGACTTATACACATGTGAATTCTTCTCCATCACTCTAGTTCCCCAAGCTCTGCATTAATGCAACCATTTTGGAGAAATGTTGGTGGTCTGCTGTAGTGACTATTTGACTGTTCAATGTGCCATACTTCTGGTCTAGGTATATAACCAAAGAAATGCATACATGCTTTTGCCAAAATCTATTCACATAGCAATACCAGTTATAATAATCAAGCATTGGAAATTAACCAAATGATAGAGTAGATACATTGTAGTGTAGCCATACATTGCAATATTATATATCTGTCATTGCTATTTACTGTAACAGAAACAGATTTCACAAATATAAATTGAGCAGAATAAGACAGAGCCTTAATTTATAATACTCTATGTAAAGTCTTTCTCAAAGCAAAACTAACATTTCAGGTTAGAGTTAGGATACAGGACTGATCTAGGGGTGGGGTATTGCCACTGAAAAGGCAGGACAAATATGGGAGAGATTTCTAGGGAGCTTGAGTTCTGATTCCTGATTTGGTTGGTTATGTGGTTGTGACCACTTATCACATGCTCGTGATTTATGCATGTTACTAAATGTACAGTATACTCACTGCCTTGGCGAATTACCTGACAAGAGCTACTTTAGGATAGAGTTCTTTGTTTTGACTCATGGTTTGAGGGTACAGTCTGTCATGGTGAGGAAGGAAGCCAAAGCAGCAGGAGCTGGAGGCAGCTGCTCACACTGTATTTTTAATTCAGTCAAGAAACAGAGATAAAATGTCCATACTTAGCTTAGTTTCTCCTTTGTATTCAGTCCTGGGCCCTAGCTCATTGAATGGTACCACATTCATTTAGGGTAGGTTTTCTTCCTTCAGTTAACCTAATCTAGAGAATTTCTTATAGATATGCCCAGAAGTTCATTTTCATGGTGATAATCAAGAATAACCACCACACACAGCATACTTCAATTAATATTTTTTTAAATTGAAAATGGAGAGATAGGTTAGATTTCTATAAGTACTGTCAGCTCAGATTAAGTTTGGAGATTCTTGAATATAAGATATTATGAATAACTTTTATAAGTAATAAGCTATAACCCCTATAAAGGGGCTTAAATGAAAGCTCTGAAAGTTAATAATTTATATTCTTCAAAACATAATTTTAAGATCCCCATGTTCCAAGAATTGTAGTGATTCACCTCCTAAAATATATACATTTCTCTCAAATAAGAAAATGAATAGTTCTTGTGGTTCTGTAGCTTAGAAAATGTACAAAACAGCAAAACAGTATGTACGTGACTTACTAGCATCAGAGTGCTCATCTGGTTTGGACTAGAAGATGATTGCTAGTAGACTTAGTATTGATTGTTTATTTTACCCATCTTGATTTTGGGTTGTGTGCATCACTTTCCTCCTCATTACAGGCACATTTCATTTTTACTTCATAAAGACCTTTTTCTTTTTCTTTTTTTTTACATTGGAAATACACACTTTCAAGTCCATCCATTTTTTTTAATATTAATTCAACTGTCTTTGGAAGCCAGAAAGTATATTCTAAGAAGACTTCAGCCTCACTGAATTAAAAAAAAAACAAACCAGACAAACCATGATTGGCATATAAGTTGTAAACATGACTACCACTGAACCTTTGTTTCCTAAAGTCGGCTTACCCTTAAGTGCTTTTCCCTTGTTTGTACAACTGCTACTTGGGTTTTCTAGTGCTCCTTTGAGGAAAACAGAATGAAGGAAGAAAAAGAACAAATATTCCCTAAGCAAAGGTAGAACCATTAGAATGGATGAAAACATCCACGCTGTGAATTCTTCTCCATTGTAATTATCTGATAATAGGTTATGGGTCTTCCTTCTCAAGTTGCTCTCAGAAGAATAGGAGGTTTGGAAGTTCATTTCTGGCCCACAAGTTTTGTGGCCCAGGACATATCTTCTTAGCTCTAGTTTTGCTCTTTTGTAATTATAGCAGTGATGTCACCTGCATTGTCATCCTTCCAGGGCTCCTGTGAGATTTATACCTCTGTGTAGTGAGCTGTGATCACTTTTAAGGATGTGAATGTTGCTATCAGCACTATTATATGTATCGTCTAAGCTAAACTTACTCTGAGATACCTAGGATCAGTGAAAGCGGAGTGTGTTATCACAAGCAGCTGAAAGGTGCTTCAGCTGTAGACATCCAGCATCTTCCTTCCTTTGTCTCTCCCATCTAAATATTTGGGCAGAAGGCATATTTGTATACATTTATACAGTATGCATAATTAAGATACTAGAACCACCCCGCTAAGAGCCAGAGATCGAAGTCAAAATTTCTTTCTTTATAAATTCTTTGTATTAAAGCCTGAGGTACTTTAAAGTCATGAGGTAAGAATCCCTTTTTGGTTCAATTTATGCTTCCATAGGTGATTGTCTATGTGAGCGTAAGTGAACCCTCTTAAGTCAGTTCAAGCTCAGCATCCCTAGTTCTAGTTGTGTTTTGGGATACTTGCCAGCATCTCTTGTTTTTACTCTGTAAAGTTTCTTTCTCTCTCTCTCTCTCTCTCTCTCTCTCTCTCTCTCTCTCTCTCTCTC
>JADRCH010000050.1:8533738-8559091 GCA_019843965.1 Rhynchomys soricoides
CTCTCTCTCTCTCTCTCTCTCTCTCTCTCTCTCTCTCTCTCTCTCTCCCCTCCAGATTGTATTCCCCTCCTGGTCCACCCTCTGACTGCTCCAAATCCCATACTTCCTCCTCGCCCCCACCCCCTGTGCTCATGAGGATGTCCCTACCCCACCCCCACCCCACTAGATCTTTAAACTCCCTGGGCCTCTCCAGTCTCTTGAAAGTTAGCTGCATCTTCTCTCACTGAGGCCAGACCCAGCAGTCCTTTGTTGTATATGTGTTGTAGGCCTCATACCAGCTGCCTGGTTGGTGATCCAGTGTCTGAGAGATCTTGGGGATCCAGGTTAGTTGAGACCACTGGTCCCTCCTCCTCAGCTTCTTCTAGCCTTTCTCTAATTCAACCACAGGGGTCAGCAGCTTTTGTTCATTGGTTGGGTGCAAATATCTATATTTGACTCTCTCAGTTGCTTGTTGGGTTTTTGGGAGGGCAGTCATGATAGGTCCTTTTTGTGTGCTCTCCATAGTCTCAGTAATAGTGTCAGGCCTTAGGGCCTCCGCTTGAGCTGGATTCCACTTTTGTTCCTTTTCCTCAGCCTCTTCTCCATTTCCATCCTACAGTTCTTTCAGACAGGAACAATTATGGGTCAGAGTTTTGACTGTGGGATGGCAACCCCCTCCCTCACTTGATGCCCTGTCTTCCTGCTGGAAGTGGGCTCTACAAGTTCCCTCTCCCTACCATAGGGCATCTAGGGTCCCTCCTTTGAGTCCTGAGAATCTCTCACCTCCCAGGACTCTGGTTCATTTTACTTCCTAAGGTTGGCTGTTTCCATTTTTTTTGCTGGCCCTCAGGGCTTCAGTCCTTTTCCAACACTCAATACCAGATCATGTCTCCCCCCACCCCATGTCTTCTTTCCCTCCCAAGTGCCTCCCTTCCTCCCCCCTTGTGGTTGCTTTCTTCTCCCTCCCAAGAGGGACTGAGGTTGCCCTCAGTTGGGCCCTTCAGCTTGTTAACCTTTTTGAGTTCTGTGGATTGTATCCTGGGTATTCTGTACTTTTTTTTTTGGCTAATATATACTTATTAGTGAGTACATACCATGCATGTGCTTTTGTGTCTTAGTTACCTCACTCAGGATGATATTTTGCCTGCATTTGCCTGCAAATCTCAGGATGTTCTTGTTCTTAATAGCTGAGTAGTATTTCATTGTGTTAATGTATCACATTTTCTGTATCCATTCTTTTGTCATGGGACATCTGGGTTGTTTCCAGCTTCTGGCTATCACAAATAAGGCCGCTATGAACATAGTGGAACACGAGCCTCTATGGCATGGTGGCGCATCTTTTGGGTATATTCCCAAGAGTGGTATTGCTGGGTCTTCAGGTAGATCTATTTCCAATTTTCTGAGGAACCTCCAGATTATTTTCCAGAGTGGTTGTACCAGCTTGCAATCCCACCAGCAGTGGAGGAGTGCTCCTCTTTCTCCACACCCTTGCCAACATCTGCTGTCACCTGAGGTTTTGATCCTAGCCATTCTGATTGGTGTAACACCTTACACAAATCTCAGGGTCGTTTTGATTTGCATTTCTCTGATCACTAAGGACTTTGAACATTTCTTTGGGTGCTTCTCAGCCGTTTGAGGTTCCTTTGTTGTGAATTCTCGGTTTAGTTCTATACCCTATTTTCTGTTTGGGTTGTTTATTTTTTGGTGGTTAGCTTCTTGAGTTCGTTATATATTTTGGATATTAGCCCTCTATGGGATGTGGAGTTAGTGAAGATTTTTTTCACCAATCTGTAGGTTGCCGATTTGTCTTATTGACTATGCCCTTTGCCGTACAGAAGCTTTCCAGTTTCATGAGGCCCATTTATCAATTCTTGATCTTAGAGCATGAGCCACTAGAGTTCTGTTTAGGAAATTTCCCCCTGTGCCAATGAGTTCAATGCTCTTTCCCACTTTCTCTTCTACTAGATTGAGTGTATCTGGCTTTATGTTGAGGTCCTTGATCCACTTGGATTTGAGCTTTGTGCAAGGTGACAAATATATATACTACTGTGACTCAGGTGTTCTGGACTAGAGAGATGTCTTATAGCCTCTCTTTCAGGTTTACAGTTCCAGTTCATTTCCTGTCTACCAGGTAATAAAGTGTTCACTGTCAGTTTTATGTTCTTTCAAACTTTTCTACATAACATTTGTAGGTGCGTGGGCTTATTCTACATAGCATTTCCAAAAGTAGTTAGAATGTAGAAGAAAACTGTAATCATCACAGAGCAGTTTTTGACTGTAAGAATTTTTAGAGAACATAATATTTTTGAGAATATAGAATATATTAAATTTTACTGGTATGCAAAAGGCTAACAGGAGACCTAGCTAAATAATTTGATGAATAATAGAGCCTATTAGCTACCAAGAGGTGGAAGATCCTTTTGCTCTACAGTTCTTGAAGTATCTATCATGTATTAGTCCTGATAATCGTAAGGTAGAATTAAACCTGCTCTTGACTAACTCATAGTGTAATGAAAGAAATTTATCTTTCTGAGCCTGGCTTATTTCACTTGACATGATGACCTCTAGTTTCATTTATTTTTGTGGGTGGCATCATTTCATACTTTGTGGCGGGTAAACTTTTATTATTTATATTACATTTTCTTTATCTAGGTTTTTATTAATGGGTATTTAGATTAATTCTGTAACTTGGTTGTTAAAAATTATGCTTAAATAAACATAATTACATGATTATCTCTGTTGTACATTGACCCAGATCCCTTGGGTTGTATACCCAGGTGTGGTATGGTTTCCTGGAATTTATGACTATGTAAACGTGAAACAGTGAAATGCTCTTTCCCTGTTCAGTTCTTCCCAATCAATGAGCTCAATTGGGGAAGCAATTTTTTCATTGTTTAGTGTTCAAATCTGAAAATACTAATATTTAAATGTCAGAGGAATCTCTTAGAATAACACATATTTGCTATTCTTAAACCTTCCCATTTGACATATTTCATCACATTTTTATTGAGAAAATTTTTGTTAGTATTTGTTTGGGAGTGGTCTGGTACCCTTCTGAAGGTCACTTAATATATAAACATTGCCCTAAATGTGAACATACTGTGAGTCATCACTATGAATATCAAAAAGAAGACTGAAAAAAAAATGCATGTTTAAATATATTTACAGATCACAAAATTTCAATTTTGTTCTTGCTTGATATTCTGTGATTTTGCCAAAAGAATTTTTTATATTAGGAAAAATTTGGTAGTTATTCTAGTTTCTAAAATTATGCTTTTTATGAAGTATGCTAAATCTGTTAAAATATTTTTGCAGGCGTTTTGACAGTTAATATTTTTACCTTCATTGTAGAGAATTCTGGTAAAATGTGGATATATATTAGTAGGCTAAAATTGAAGAATTTCTATAATCATTTATGTGGTTTTTTTCTCTTCCCAGAAAACTGGGAATAATTTTTAGTGTTTGCATACTTACATAATTGTGTGAAATTATTACAATTATATTTTAGTAAATTATCTAAACTACTAAGTACATATCTAACAAGGTACCTTATGTTTCAAAACTGTGACATGGCATGTTCACGTATGAATGTTTTGAGCTAGAATCATAGCAACCATAGGGTCCCTGTGGCCTCTGGGCCACCTGTTGGACACATCTGGCTAGATTCCTTTGACAACTATATTCATATAGGCAGTTGCCTATTTGACATCTCTATTTGGGATTTTAAGAGAGACTCTCAATGTATTTAAATGCAAGCTTCATATCTTTGTGCCCCAAATATGTTATTGCCATGATCTTCCTTATCCCAGGAAATGATACACCTTTCCTTCCATTAGCTGAACAGAAATCTTAGAACTACTGTTGACTTTTTGTTCATACTCTTCCAGAGCTTATCAGAAAGTGCTATTTATTTTGCCTTTAAAATGGGAAATTTGCTATAGCTCAGATATGTCTGAAGTTATTATTAATTAATAGTGATATATCATGGTTAGGGTTTTTCATACTTTATTTTTTAAATTACATTATTTACCTTCTAAATGTTGGCCCCCCCTTCCTAACCCCCCTGTCCGCGAGTTCTTTACCTCATTCCGTCTCCTTTTTAATTCTGAAAGGGTGCTTTCCCCTTCCCTGGGGCATCAAGTCTCTATAGGATTAGGCACATTCTATCCCACTGAAGCCAGACAAGGGAGTCTTCTACTACATATGTGCCAGGGGCCACGGACCACCCATGTATGCTCTTTGGTGGGTGGCTTAGTCTCTGGGAACTCCCAGGGGTCCGGTTAGTTGTTACTGTTGGTCGTACTATGGGGTTGCCATCCTTCAGTCCTTCCCCTAACTCTTCCATAGGGGTCCCCAACCTTAGTCCTATGGTTGACTGCGTCTGTCTCAGTCAGCTGCTGGTAGAGCCTCTCAGAGGACAGCCATGCTGTGGGTTCCTGTCTGTAAGCACAACATGGTATGAACAGGGCTTGGTGCCTGCCCATAGGATAGATCCCGAGTTAGGCTGGTCACTGGATAGCTTGGTGACCCCATCCCTCCACTGGGAACCTCTCTGTCTACTGAAGGTAATCCTTTCAGGCTCCATCTCCACACTAAGGTCATCTCCACTGAGTCCTGGGAGCCTCTCACATTCCAGGTCTCTGGGACTTTTTAGAGGTTCCTCCCAGCCCCCACCCCCTGCAGCTACATAGTTCCATTCATTCTTTTAGCTCTCTGGGCTTTTTTCCTCCTCTTCATACCTGATCCTGCTCCCCTTTCCCTTCCCTCTCCCCTCTCCCCCCCATCTCCTTCCCTCCCTCTGCCTTCTGGAATTATTTTGTTCCCCCTTCAAAGTGGATTGAAGTATCCTCACTTGGGCCTTCCTTCTTGTTAAACTTCTTGTGGTCTATGGGTTGTACCATGAATATTCTGTACTTTTTGGCTAATATCCATTTATCAGTGAGTACATACCATACAAATCAATCTGGCAGTTCCTCAGGAAACTGAAAATAGCTCTACTTGAAGACCCAGCTATACCACTGCTGAGCACACCCAGAAGATGCTCCACCACACCACAAGGACACATGCTCCACTATGTTTATAGCAGCCTTATTTATAATAGCCAGAAGCTGGAAACAGCCCAGATGTCCCTCAGCTGAAGAATGAATATAGAAAATGTGGTTCATTTACATAATGGAATGCTATTTAGCTATTAAAAATGAGTATATCATGAATTTTGCAGGCAAATGGATGGAATTAGAAATATCATCCTGAGTGAGGTAATTCAGACCCAAAAGGACATGGTTAGGTTTTTTAATTATGCTAAATATACCATAAAGTATTAGTCATAAGAAAGATCTATTTAAGAGGTGTATGGTAATTATGTATCTGCAATTTTCTTATCAATCAAAATTATCTGAAAATTAAACATTAAAATTTATATACACAGTCCAATTTTTGATATCTTTTTTATGTCACTGTACTCCAAGTCATCCTCATCTTTAATCATAGGTTGTTAATTTTTAAGAACCCTTTATTTTATTGGTTGTAGTTCTACTCTCTGTCTCTTCTTTTAATATAGTAGTGAGAACAAACAACTAGAAGTAAGTTGCATTGTATTACCCTTCTGTTCAAATCCCAACTCTTAATCATGGTAATAGCGGCAAAGTTCTAAATACAGTTCAGATTTTATTTCCCTCTGTTTTGCCAATTAATTAACTTTAACTTCAGGTCGTGCGATTATTTCCCATGAACAACAAGGAAATTCTGGTCCTTGCCCTGGTGTACTGCCAGGTTGCTCTGTCAGTTGCTTCCTTAATGCCTTTAGATGTCTGCTGAAATGCCGCTTTACTGGTGAGGCCTTCCTGACCACCTGTTAGTTGAGAACTGACCCCACCCTTCCTTGACCTAATTTTTTTCTCCTCATTATTTGCTCCTCTCAGAAGATATATAACTATATACCTGGTGTGGTTGTTTGGCTTACTTACTCTTGTGGGAACCTCTGTTCACTTTTCTGTGTATGCCACACAGGCTGGAACCCAGCAGATATTAAGTGTTCAGTGTTGCAGTGAAGGAAGCATTGTCTGTTTAGTTTACTTGATTTTACTGTGAAAAACAATAGTTTGTAGAATTACATGGAACTGTCTATTAGAAGGTATAACTTTGGAGATGTACTAGCATCATTTGGAGTAAAGCCAAATGAGATGAAAGGGGTGAGGAGAGAAAATGGTGTTACTGCACACAGACAGACATTACTGCCTCTAGGCAGTCTTTACTGTGATGCTTCCTACCCCATGGAAAAGGTGCTACATATTGTGGCTAATTTCCATTGCCGTTTGGTACCATAAAGTACATGCAAACAGCACTTTGGAGAATAAACACTTTGGGGTGTTGGCAACCCAGGCTGCAGTATCACCCTAGTCGTATGACTCAGATGCCACTGATTGAACCTGCGAAAACAGTCACGGTGATCCCGGGGAGCAGACACCCAGAGTGCATCAGTCCTTGTTGGTAGGAAGTGGGCTTTTGATATAATGCCTTATTACATCCCAGTCAGCTCTTTTCCTAGTACTTTCCTTTCTGTATTTGTCACAGTAGCACAGAGGAAAGAAAACACCCCTTTCCCTTATTTTTCTAGAACTTAAAATAAATTGCAACTTTTTGTTTTATCAACTTCTTCCTTACCAGTCTTATAAGTTAGTAAAACTAAGAGGTTCCAGATTGCTAACAGGGCTCTCTCCCCTTGTTGGTATAGTTAGAGGTTGCAGTGCGTGTGCATTGCCTCATTAACTCTCCCAAACAGTGCTATGAAATGGGCACTACTACCGTTATTGTAGCAGTGGGGACACGGGTTTTCAAGATTTACAGGAGTTAAAAGCCACACAGTTAAGCATGCTAGACAAGTACTTGGCAACAGAGCTACATTTCCAGACCCAAACTACTTGGTTTAAAACCTCTTCTTAACTGGTATCCTGTTAGGTGTGGCCATTGAGGGAGGGTTCCAGGTAAAATGTGTTCCTAGGCACTGGGAGCTGACCCTTAGAAAGGGATCTGTAGAACAGCCAGAAGCTGGAAACAACCCAGATGTCCCTCCACAGAGGAATGGATACAGAAAATGTGGTCCATTTACACAATGGAATACTACTCAGCTATTAAAAACAGTGACTTCATGAAATTCGTAGACAAATGGATGGATCTTGAAAACATCATTCTGAGCCAGGTAACGCAGTCACAAAAGAATGAACATGGTATGTACTCACTGTTCAGTGGTTATTAGCCCAAAAGTTTGAAATACCCAAGAGTCACTTGCAGCAACAGTAGTTCTGAGTGTGACGTCCCAAAGGGAGGGCTTGGAGAGAGGACTGAAGGAGCTGAGGGAGTGTGCAGCCCCAGAGAGGCAGCAACAGTGGCAACTGGCCTGACACCCCCCCCCCCCCCATACTTCTGGAGACTGATCCACCAACTAAAGAATACACATGGAGGGACCCATGGTGATCCACCAACTAAAGAATACACATGGAGGGACCCATGGTGCTGGCCACAAATGCGGCAGAGGACGGTCTTGTTAGACATCAGGGGGAGGAGAGGCCCTTGGGCCTGAGGGTGTTAGATCCCCCAGTAGAGGAGAATGCCAAGGAGGAAAGATGAGAGTGAGTGGGTGGGTGGGAGGGTGGGTGGGAGAATATCCCCATAGTGGCAGGTGGAAGGTGGAGGGGATGGGGAGGTTCCAAAGGGGAGAGCTGAAACATTTGAAATGTAAATAAAATATGAAAAAAAAAGATGGAGATAAAAAAAGAAAGAAAGAAATGGGATCTGGAGGAGGAGCCTAGGGAGTTCACTGAGGATGAAAGCAGGGTCTTTCAGGATTTGCTTAGTTGCCTGGGAACTGGAAGAGAGTGCGGAGAGGTACAGCAGCCGGTGTCCTGGGTGTACTGCTAAGATGCTGGGGATTGGATTTGAAGAAGAGAGTGGAGAGCTGAAGCTCCCTCCCTGCTCCCTACCCTACTGGCTCTTCTGGCAGAGCTCACCAGCGGGATCCTAGAGAATGACTGCTGGGTTGGGGGATCAGACAAGGGGATGAGTAGGAAGGAAGGTTGGGGATGAGATGCTCATGATTCACCAGAGATGGGGCAGAGGGGAAGAGGAGCCCGCAGGAGATGATCTGCTAGAGTTGGGGGAACTGGATTTGGAGGGGAAAAAAAGAGATAGGTGAAGATCTGCAGGTACCTTATCTGATCCAGGGTTGTGTGTGGCTTCCCAGGGAAATCTGGGTTCTGTTTTAGAGGAAAAGACCGGCTGATTCCCCTCCTCTCCCCCCTTTCAGGTTATGATGGTTGTCTCTTTGCACAACTATTTTCTAAGCTCCTATTGCATATGAGGTTTTTGTCTCTGCTGATAGCATAGCGAGCCATTGTTTCAAAGTGCCCATCCTTGTAGAAACATGATCCAGAGCATTTGAAAGATTGTGGGTAGTTCTAATCCTGTTTTTAGACCTCCCAGTCCTTTTTCTGTCGTTAAGGAAGATCCCTTTTAGGGGTTGTAAACTCAGAAGGGTCTGAGCAAGAGTTCCATTACTGTAGCTCTCACCAGACTGTCTTGCAGTTGCTGGTGAGTGAAGATGCAGAGTAGCACCTGCACCATTCCTTCCAGTGCTCATTCAGAACAAGTGAGTGGGTGTCCAGGAGAACAGCCGCAAGAAAAGAGGTTTTCTGTTTTTACAGAGGAAATTCTGTAATAGCAGAGGTGGCTCAGGGCTATACCAGTCTCCAAGTTTCCGAGGCACTTTGACTTGTCATGGTCCTGTTGTTTAGCTTCCCATTGCTACCCTCTACAATAAGGTAGGAAGCTTTACTGTTCTGTTAGAGGAATTGAAGGTGGGCATTCAGATTGGAGAGGCCAAATGAATTTCCAGATGGTACTTGCTTTCTTTATTATTTTATATGTGATCCATATGTACTGGCCTCAGGCAACTGCCTTAGCACAGCTGAAAAGTGTAATATGCTCTGGGTCATATAATGCTTTCAACATTTGCTCTCCATGTTTTATGCATGGAGATAGCAGAGCCTATGTTAACTATTAGATTAATGATTTATAAGTTGTAAATACCTTAACAGTTTCTTTCTTTCTTTTTCTAAACATTTATTTCATGTATGTGGGTACATTGTCTCTGTCTTCAGACACACCAGAAGAGGGCATTGGATCCCATTATAGATGGTTGTAAGCCACCATGTGATTGCTGGGAATTAAACTCAGGACCTCTGAAGAGCAGTCAGTGCTCTTAACCGATAAGCCATCTCTCCAGCCCACCTTAACAGTTACTTAATGGCAATACCAGAGCACAAGATAGTTTTGTTTTAGCAATTTGGGAGAGTCAAGACCATATATATGCCAGGCATGTATTGTACCATTGAGCCACTCCTCTCATGATGGATTGAATCTCATAATTTATTCAGTAATACTTGTGTTATTCCCTGTGACAAAATATCTGAGAGAATTAACTTAAGGAAATAGGTTTGTTAGCCTAGGCTTCAGGGTTATATGTTTCACTTGGTCCTGTTGCTTGTGGATTTGGCAGCATGACATCTCAGGAGCTCATTGTCAAGAGCTGACAAAGGGGACTGTTTGCCTCATGGCAGCTGGGAAGTAGTTAAAGAAAAGAATAGATTAAGTCTCTATATCCTCTTAAGGGCATATCCCAATGACCAAACCTCTGTCTCCTAGGCCCTGCCTTTCAGTAATAGCTCCACAGGCTAGAAAACCAAGTTGTTATATATGAGACCATGGGGAACATTTAGAGCCAAGCTATAAAAACACTAAATAGGTGTAATTATACATTTCTGATGTTATCCATTTAATAGTTTGGTTAATTTATTATTAAAGGGTCAGTGTTATTTTTCTCTTATTTTTTGGAGGGCTGTGTGATACGAACTTTCTTAGGCACATTTCTGTTATCATTGTATCATATCTCTGAGATGTTTCTCCCCTTGTTAAATGAGTTTTAGTTATGTACCAGATAAATTCGCAGATTTCAAACCTCTTTTCCTTTACCAGTCAGTAAAAAATGTGCTAGTAACTGAATGTGATTTCCTGACTAGTCTATTTTTAGAGATCTGCCTAGACTTCAGGCAAATATAGAACAAAAAATTGTAAGGACCTAAAGCTAGCTATTTTCTAGCTGTGTTTTTGGGAGAAGTTTTCTTTTATGCTGTGTTGAATCGCTTTAATAATTGCGATGGTTCGTGTCAAGAGGATGGTATTGTGCAGCCCTTCATTCTGTCTCCTGGCTCCTGTGTACTTCCTCCCCCCTATTTCACAAAGCTCCCCAGTCTCAGAGAGGTGATGCAGATGTCTGGTTTAGGGCATATTCCTCAATTGTCACACTTCAAGCATCTTGTGCTCTGAATTCATTGCTCCTTGCAAAGAGAAGCTTCTCTGATTAGGGCTGAAATAGCCTTTGTTTATAGTATAAACATGTCTCTTTAGAAATTTAATGCTGATTTAGTTAAACAATAGTAATAAGATCTCTCCCCCTGGGCCTACAACCTTCCCAGAACATTAACTTGTGGGGGAGGGGCTGCTGTTGTCATGGCAGGGAAGCAAACCTGCAAAGAGATGAGAGTGAAAACTCCATCCAGATTGAATTTGTCAACCTAGATCAGAGTAATGCCAGGTGTTCATTGTTAACATGTTTCCAACAGTACAACTGGAAAAGAGTCTCCGGCAACAATAGTTTCCATAATCATTCCAATTCCAGGTACATGATAAAGCTAAGGTGTGACTACATAGAAACTCTTTATAAAACATATGTGATCATGAGGGGCGGTTTACAGCTAAAAGGCTTAAAATCTAATGTGATTTCTGACTGGTAGCATAGAGGTCAGCAAGCCATAGAGCAGGAGTGATCGCTCCCCTAAGGATAGGAGAGAAGAATCTGGGAAAATCATTCTGGGAAATTCGGGTGAATTCTACCTCTATAGCAAAAAGTGGGTGAAGTCTGCTTCTACAGATAGCAAAAAGGTTACCAGATTGCTAACACAATTCACTCCCAGACTTCTGGGCAGGAAAACAGGTATTTAATCTCCTGATAAATAAGAGGACCCTGTGTGTTTAACATTCCTGGTTTCCCTAGGGATTCGTGGATGCAAGAACCTTTGTGCCCTCAGTCACACATGCATGAGTTGTAGGCATGAGTTCCCTCCCTATGAGCAGGCTTCGTTGTTGGCTCTACAATTGCTATGCCACTATTGCATAGGTCAGTATATCTTACCTAGCAGGTTGGGGTTTGGTTCATAGACTTCACAGCTCAGTAACATCGTTGATAACTTTTCTTCCCCAGCAGCTGGCACAGTACCTTTTAGCTCTTTGGATGCTAGTCAGCAGGGAGGAAATTTCCAGCTCATCTCCTGCTTGGTTTTTGTGTGTCTTACTTCTGAATTATATGGTTTCTTCAGCAATAGGTTCTCATCCTCTAGTTCTGATGGGCAACCAAGGGGGCTGAGTCTGTCATACTTGGGAGGCCCCACTGATCACAACTTTATCGGAAGTATTCCACATCTGAGACTGGGATTTTTTTTATCATATTTTATCTTTTGTTAACACATTGCTTCTAGCAGCTACATTATTTAGCTATGCAAGGTAGTGCCCTTCCCTTTCTTTTTATTTGATTTTAAGATAGCATGTTTCCGTGCCTTTTCATAGTCTTTAGGTAGTCTTCTCTATCCTTGTCTTCTGCCCCCAGCTCCCCCTCAGCACACCCCTCTCCACTTTTTTATTAACTTATTGTATTTACATTCTAAATGCTGCTCCCCCTTCCTGGTGTCCCCTCCCAGAGTTTTTCATGGCCCCCTCCTCCTCTTTGGCTCTGAGAGGGTGCTTTTCCTCTTACCCCTCCCAACCCTCCCCAAGTATCTCTGCTCCCTGGGGTATCAAGTTTCTACAGGATTAAGCACATCTTCTGCCGCTGAGGCCAGACAAGGCAGTCTTCTACTGCGTATGTGCAGGCCAGCCACAGACCAGCCCATGTATGCTCTTTCGTGGGTGGCTTAGTCTCTGGGAGCTCTGATGTGTCTGGGATAGTTGATACCTTTGTTCTTCCTATGGGGTTGCCATCAGCTCCTTCAGTCCTTCCCCCAACTCTTCCATAGGGGTCCCAGACCTCAGTGCAACAGTCTGGCTGTGAGTATCTGTGTCTGTCTCAGTCAGTTGCTGGTAGAGCCTCTCAGAGGACAGCCATGCTAGGCTCCTGTCTGCAAGCATAACATGTCATCAATTATAGTGTCAGGGTTTGGTGCCTGCCCATGAGATGGATCCCGAGTTGAGCTGGTCACTGGATGGCCTTTCCTTCAGTCTCTGTTCCATTTTTGTCCCTGCATTTCTTTTAGACAGGAAAAATTCTGGGTCAGAAAGTTTGAAGGTATGTGGGTGGCCTCATTCCTCAGCTAGGGCCCTGTCTATCTACTGGAAGTAGTCTCTTTGAGTTCCATCTCCCTACTTACTGTTGGTATTTTGGCTAAGGTCATCCCCATTGAGTCCTGGGAGCCTCTCACATTCCAGGTCTCTGGGACTTTTAGAGGTTCCTCCCAGCCCCCACCCCCTGCAGCTACATATTTCCATTCATTCTCTTGGCCCTCTGGGCTTCTTTCCTCTCCATACCTGATCCTGCCCCCCTTTCCCTTCCTCTGCCCCCTTTCCCTCCCCCCAGCTCCCTCCCTCTCTCTGCCTCCGGTGATGAACTTCTTTCATCTTCTAAGTGGATTGAAGCATCATCCTTACGTGGGCCTTTCATTCTTGTTAGACTTTTATGGTCATGGGTATTCTCTACTTTTTGGTTAATACCAACTTATCAGTGAGTACATGTCCTTTTGGGTATGGGTTACCTCACTCAGGATGATATTTTCTAGTTCCATCCATTTGCCTGCAAATTTCATGATATACTCATTTTTTAATAAATAGTGTTCCATTGTGTAAATGAATCACATTTACATTTTCTGTATCCATTCTTTGTTTGAGGGACTTCTGGGTTGTTTCCAGCTTCTGGCTATTATGAATAAGACAGTGGAGCATGTGTCCTTGTGGTATGGTGAAAGATCTTTTGGGTGTATAGGAGTGGTAGCTGGGTCTTCAGGTAGAACTATTTTAATTTTCTGAGGAACTGCCAGGTTGATTTCCAGTGTGGTTATACAAGTTTGCACTCCCACCAGCAATGGAGGAGTGTTCCCTTACTCTACATCCTCACCAGCATCCGCTGCCGCTCGAGTTTTTGATCTCAAACACTCTGACTGTTGTTGTCTCATGAGAGCCCATTTTTTGATTGCTGACCTTACCTTTTCACTTCTATATTCCTGTTTAGAGTCTACCTGAGCCTATGTGTTGAAACATAACCCTTTTATCTAGTACTTCAGGGTATTCTGTCTTATGTTGTGATCATTTCCATTTAGAGAGTTTTGTGAGGTAAAAGAGATAAAGATCTAGTTTCATTGTTCTGCATGTTGATATCTAGATATCTTAACACCATTTATTGAATATGCTGTCATTTCTCCAAAGTATATTATTTACCTCTTTTCAGAAATTAGGTAGTTGAAGTTATGTGGACTTATATATGGGTCCTGTAATGCTATAATACTATAATACTATATATATAATACTAATCTATATATCTGCTTTTGTGCCAGTCATGCTGTCTTCATTACTATGGTTTAGTAATATATCTTGGAATTGAGTGTATTTTTCTTGTAATTTTTTTTTTTTTTTGCTAAAAAAAACACCCACAAAACACACTATTTAAATGAGGAAGTGTGCATACTCCCTCATTGATTCTGACTCAATGAACTTTTATATGACATGACCTCGTCTGACAATCCAAATATAAATGTGCTTGTTTTTTATACTAAAGTTATAATCCTCAGAGGACTCGGGAAACTCAGGATGACATCTGTAATAAATCACGAGTAAACCAATATATTTACAAATGGGAGACTATGAGGATACTGAGTGAATCAAAGAGTTAAAAAAAGGAGAAAGAAAAGACTGTGCCTTAGGGGGACAAATTAAAGCGTAGTTCTGACCTTGTACATATGATAGTTTTCTTCCTGACTGTCTTCATGGTTGGGGACATTTCTTCATGCAGTTTTCTTTCCATGTTTCTGTCTACTGCTCAGTAATCAAAGGTCATCGGACTCACGCCCTGCCTTTCATGAAGACACCCTACATGCACCATCTTCCCAGGATGCCTCCTGAGCTCTTCTGATTGCAGGACATTGTGTTCTTGTTACCCATTTCTTGTGGTGGCAGGAATTGCATTTTAGGCCGGCGCTGCTCTGAATCCACTTTATGTACTTAGAGAAGTGCTTTAATCGTAAAATCTGGTAGCATGGCGTAGGATGGCATAGATGGCGTAGGATGGTGTAGCATGGCGTAGATGGCGTAGCATGGCGTAGATGGCGTAGGATGGTGTAGGATGGTGTAGATGGCATAGATGGTGTAGCATGGCGTATTCCTTCATTCTCGACCCCAGCAGCTCCTGCAGGCTGTCGAGGACGTTTCACTTCCCTGGACTCCTCACAGGAACGTACCTGATTGACATTAGACTATAGTCAGTGGATCACAGGCCTGACAGACTATAAAGTCTCTATGTGGAGAAAATTCATGAAGGAACAACCCTTTTTAATGCCTAGAATCTTCCAGTACAGACTTTCTCAAATTACATATAGTTCAGTAGATAGCCTAACCACTTTCTCAAGAAAATCTAGACATCAACAAAATGTTCCAGTTTTGTACTTTTTACCTCAAAGTATAGTGTGAGTCAGTTCTCGTCATAGTGCCGTACTCCTAATGTTATATTCCATATTCTAGTTTGAGAACCTCAGGGAGTCTCAAAACACAACTATTAAAACACACTGTTCCAGTAAAACTGACTATATAATCATGCAGTATTATAATAATTTATACTTAGGATTATGGCACTAGTCACTTTAATTTGGCAAATAGCAGGAATTTGGCAAATAGCAGGTATGGAATCAGAAATCTCCCCAATACTTGGTGGTAGGTCTCTAGGCAGGGAGAAAAGTGACCAGGACAATTTAAAAACAAAAGTCAACCAACCAGCCAAACTACCCAAAACCTTGTAAAATGAGCAAACTCGAGTTTCTCACATGCCTTGAAGCAGTCGTATATGTGTTACAAATTTAAACATATATGTAAGTGCTTTCGAACTAGAAAATTCATACATTTTAATTAAATTAAAAATGTTTTTCATACAATATATTTTGATCATTCTTTCTCCTTCCCTAACTCTTCCCAAATTTTCCTTACCTCCTTTCCCACCCAACTTAAACCCCCCTCCCAAAAAAGCTCTGAATAATGAAAATTAAACCAACAAACCAACAAACAACAATAACAACAAATCCACTAAGACCCAAAACCAACCAATCAACCCACCCACCAACAAAACACTGAGTTCATTCTGTGTTGGCAGCTGCTGCTAGGCATAGGGCCTGCCTGGAGTGTGCTTCATATACCCAGTGGCATTCCATCAGAGGTAATGGATTCCTCTTTCCCAGCAGTATCAATTACAAATAGCTTCTTGAATTAGGAGTGAGCCTTTGTGTCTACTTCTTCATGCCGATACTTTCTGGTTTGAACTTATGCAGGTTTTGTGTGTTCTGCCAGTGTCTGTGAGTTCATGTGTGTATCAGCTCTATTATGTCTGGAAGATACTGTTTCCTCAGAGTCATCTACCACCTTTGGCCCTTACAATTTTTCTGCCTTCTTTTTCCAAATAAATCCCTGAGCCTTGAGGGGGGAGGGGTTTGATAGAGACCTTCCATTTTAGGATTGGGTACTCCAAAGTCTCCCACTCTGCACTCTCTGCGACACTGTTCAGTTAACTCTGTGTTAATTACCTTCTACCACAGGAAGCTTTTCTGATAAGGGCTTAGTGCCGGTACAACAATACATCACTAGAAGTCATTTGGTTACTGTGTTCCTTTAGCAGAGTAATAGTAGTAGGTTTTTTGTTTGTTTTTTGCTAGGACCCATGACCTGTCTAGTCTCAGGTTCTTGGCTACTTTAGTAGTGTCAGATATGGGATCCATTTCATACCCAGTGTGGGCCTTGAATTCAATTATAAAGTTACTGGCTACTCCTATAACCTTAGTAGCACTATTGCACTAGTATATGTGCAGGCAGGTCACGGTTGTAGGTCAAAAGGTTTTTAACTGGGTGATAATGATTACTTTTCTCTTCTGGCAGTATGCAAAGTACCTTTCAGTACCACGAGTACTAGTCAATAGGGGTGAAGCTTCTAGTTGGGCTTCAGCTTAATTTCTTCATGTTTGATGGCATGTGTAAGGGGTGTCTTCAGCTTACCATCAAGCTGTGGAGAATGACCAGTAGCCTTGGTAATAGCTTCGATATTTGATATTTGTGGAGGGTGTGTGTGTGAGAGAGAGAGAAAGGGAGGGGGTGGTGTTTCTTCACCCTGGAAGTTTTATTTAGTGGCATACAATGTCTCATTGGGCGTTGTCTTCTCCACTGTGGTGACTCCATTTAAATTCCCTCTTATATATTTTAGGAAGCTTTACAGTAGTAGGTTTCCACTTAGCTTTTCAAAATGCCCTCAGTGTTAGTCGTCCCTCCCATCCCCTTCTTTGTTTCATCTTGTTTAGTTTTTCCTCTATCACTTTCTAACACTGTATTCTGTTTCCTCTTTCTTGGAAGACTTCTTCCTCTTGTATGGCCTCTCACTAGCTACCTAACTAACCTCTGTGCTTATTCTGATTGAAAACAAATATAGTAGTTCTTGTCATTATGTATTATTTCTGGTTTGCTTTTTATGGCTGTGATAAAATACAGACTAAAAACAACTTGGGGAGGAAATGGTTATTTGGCTCATAGCCTGTCATCAAGGGTAGCCAAGGCAGGAAACTCAAAGCAGTAACCTGGAAAAATTAATGAAGGGTAAAAGATTTCATATGCCAGGTATGGTGGCTCATGCTTTTAGTCCTAGCACTGAGAAGGCAGAGGCAGGAGGATCTCTGAGTTCAAGACCAGCCTGATTTACAAAGCAGGTTCCAGGACAGCCAGGAGTGTTATCCAGAGAAACCCTGTCTCGAAAAACCAAACCAAAAAACAACAACAAATGGATGTGTGTGTGTGTGTGTGTGTGTGTGTGTGTGTGAGAGAGAGAGAGAGAGAGAGAGAGAGAGAGAGAGAGAATTTTATGCAAATATATACAGTGGGTAAGTTAGTTATGATTTTCAGATATATTTCTCCTGTGTGAGCAAAACATGCTTGGTTTTTTGGTGTTGTTATTTTATTTTGGGTTTTTCTTTTTGGATGGAAAAATATCTTTATTGTATCCATATCATACCTGTTTATAAAAGATTTATGGAAAAATGGAAAAGGAAGGGTGGAAAAATTTAGCACTTAGTCATCATTGTACAAATGATCAAATCCTAATTAGCCAGTATTAAAATTATAAACTGCGTTAATTGACTTTTGTTAAAAAAAGATATTGTAAGTGCGAACATTTTTTAATGATAGCTGTAATGAGCAGTTTTATAATGAACAACAAGACTGAAAGTTAGAAACTAATAAAGCTGATGTGTTTTAAAGTGTTGTGTTGTGTTTGTGTGCCCATACTTGGGTGTGAGTGCAGATCTGTGTGCAGGTGCACAGTGTGCAGAAGCCTGAGGTTGACACCGGGCATCTCTAAAGTGTTGTGTTGTGTTTGTGTGCCCATACTTGGGTGTGAGTGCAGATCTGTGTGCAGGTGCACAGTGTGCAGAAGCCTGGGGTTGACACCGGGCATCTCTAAAGTGCTGTGTTGTGTTTGTGTGCACATACTTAGGTGTGAGTGCAGATGCCTGGGGTTGACACCGGGCATCCTTCCATTTCAGTCTCCATCTTCATCTTTGAATCGGACCCACAGAGGTTAGGGAGCTAGCAAGCTTTCAGCTTGCTGACTGGCTGGTCTGGCTGTCCCTGCCTGTGTAATTGCAGGTGCACTGTCATGGTTGGCTTTTATGAGTACTATAGATCTAATGCAGGTCCTCACTTTACCAACTGAGTCCCCTGTTGTTATCTTTAAGGTAAAGATAGGAATTTGCTACTAATTGAAAATCACATCTGTTCTGGGTATGCAGCACTTAAGGTGAAGAATCTAGTCGAATTTTAAATGTGTATTTATTACATTCTTAAATGAGACTTATCAGTCTTTTTCCTAATTACAAGCCATTGTTTATCAGGCTAAGGATCATGGATTTTTCTGATTTTAATGTTATTCAGATCAGTTAAATTTGAAAATTTCAGCCTAAAATTTATAGTGGAACAGATTTAATAAAACATTAAGACTGATTAGCAAAATTAATAGGAATCAGAATGCAAAATAGCTTAGAAAATGTTTTGTTCTCGTAGGCATATTGTTTTATAAAATATTTTTCTAGTAAAAGCAACTGTGATATTTTAGTAAAATAGTTGTGAAATTTGAAAGGAAGTTTAATTTTCCTGAAAAAATCTGTATTTTTAGCAAGAACAGTTCTTTTATTGCTAAAAAGAATGTGGAATAAGTTGTCCCTTTTGATTTTTAGGATGTATTTATTTTTATTTTATATGTGTATGTGTGTGTGTGTGTGTGTGTGTGTGTGTGTATGTATGTATACCATGTGTATGCGTGATACCTGTAGAAGCCAGAAGAGGGCATCCAATCCCCTGATACTGCAGTTGCATATGGTTGTGAGTCACTGTGCCGGTGCTGGGCACTGAATCTGGGTTCTCTCTCAGTTCCTAACCACTGAACCATCTCTCTAGTGCACCCTTCCACATACCTTTTATTGGAAACTTCTTACTTACCCTAGATAGAAATCTTTTAGAAAAATTGAATTATAGCTGTAATTTATATTCTAGGGTCTATTTTACTTTTTTTTTTTTTTTTCATTTTTAAAATTAGGTGACAAATGAAATTTTAGACAACTTGTAATTTAAATTTAACCAGACCTGAAATAGGTACTTTTCAGTTATGTTCAGATTTCCTTGGAAGATAAACATGATGAAAGCTTACTAGTTTTATTATACAAAATTATTTCTTTGCAATAGATAGTAAAGATTCACTGTTTTGTTGTTAAATGTTATAAGGGAGTTGAAACCAAATTTAGCTTCAGATCAAAAAAATTATATATCTTTGTTGAGATTTCTTTTGATCAGATCCAAATAATAAGGCATGCTGACTCATTATTGTTATCACCAGAAATATTTCAAGGGATTACAGTTTTCACTCCAAGTCCGTTAGTTCTGGTTAACAACAAAAATTAAATCAAAGTCTCATTCTAATAGAGCAGCCACTCAGATGCGAGCTATGCGCGGTGCTTCTGGTCTACCTGCTTTCTTTCAGCTTTATAAAACTATAGACCAAAGTGAGCTTGCCATCCAGAATACCATCTCCATTTCTGTACACAAAAGGCAGTCACATCAGTATACTTTTAGCTGCAGTTCATCATTTTCTGAGCACGACTAGAATGTTTTTTATATATCATATCACCCAAATTTAATGATCCAGAGACGTGATTCAGAGCACTAATGTACACATTAATTGAAAACGACTTGAGGTAGGTCTGGAGAGAAAATAAGCAGCTTGCAGCTCTTTCAGAGGATTTGTTTGCAGTTTCAGGTTCTCACATAAGGTAGCTAACAATCACTTGTAATTGCAGCTCCAAGGGACTTACCATCCTTTTTTTGTCTTACATGGGCACATAGGTACCCCTCACTCCTCAGGCATAAGCACACACATAGAAACACAAAATCTAACAAACAAAGCAAAACTGGAAACAGAATGAAAGTGGCTTGCATAGATCTATTTGGCTATGACTTTTCTTTTCTTTTTTTTTTTCATAAAGCCATATGCATCAAAAATAGCTACCAAGAGTAATGGCTGTAGAGCAATTCTTGTTAGTTATTTATTTTTAAGTGTATATATGTTGGCCACACTTAAATTTATTTAAAAGATGAAACTTAAAGTTTTTTTTTTTTTTTTTAATTTTTCCTGTGTGTTTCAGCTTTTGTATGTCTGCAGGGAGAATTTGGTTTAGGTTTATTCCTAGGGTATGTTACTGTAAGTACATACCACTTAATACACGGATTTAAATATACGTAGATTCATATCTGTCTAGCCACCAGACTTCCTTGTTTAAACACTAAGATATGTAGATTTTGAAGTTACCATCTCATACTAGAATACAAAGTAGAGTTGGGTTTATTGTTACAGCAACACCGTAGTCTTTACCAGAATTATCACCATGTTCTCTTTAAAAATTATATCTATGTAATGACTAATGTGTATGAAAAGACATGGCGTAGTATCTTCTTGCAGTTGCTTGTTTGAGATAGATAATTTTTGAATTCCTAGTCTTGCCAAATATACAGTAGTCATATAATCTTATCATGAGAATGGTGTCATCTGACCTTGGCTGGAAGACTTAAAAAGACTAACGATCTTAGTTTCAGTTTTCCTATTAACTTGCTCTACAACCCATGGGAATGTGTTTTACCCTGCCTCCCCAAGACCTGTATGTATTTCCTTACTTGTGTGCGTGTTTGAAATCTGTAAAATAAGGGTTTTAGCTAGGCCTTTTTGTGTGTATCTAGTAAAAGGACATAAAATGTACCCAGTATTGAACGTACAACATGGTCGTTTTAACCGTTGTTAGACAACGGACCCTTTTCATCTTGCAGAGCTACCCTAGACCCACTGACCGTATGCTTTACCCCATATTCCAGCCCTCTGGCATTATGATTTGGATATAATGTTCCCCAAATGCTCATGAGTTGCAAACCCCCACTGTTTCGGTGTTCGGAAGTGTAGGGAAGTAATTGGACATGGCTTTTAGTCTCATGACTGGATTAATCGATTGAGTGTGCATGATTTGATGAACTGATGGGCGATGATGGGAACTTACAAACTTGGGTAACAAAAATTCGAAGAGGATCAAAATAATGAAAACTGCGACAGAATATTCCGCTTCTTTGTAGGCCGTCCTTCAATAATCTACATGACAGTACTGTATACTATGGTATGCACAGATAGTGTTCAGTACAGAAGAACAACATTGTCAAAGTATGTTTGTACTTACTAGTGTCAGGGGATAAATGCTTATCAGCTCCTGAAATACACCAGTGAAGGATACAAGCATGCACATGATTTATATGCCATATAATATCAGCAAGTTTGTTATTATGCCTTGATTATGGCTGAATACTACAGTTTTATAGATGAACTATAATCGGGAAAATACAAGTATAATTTCTTAGACGATATGCTCAAAATATATAAAATGTATGCTTCACTGTTACTAGTGAATTTAGTTGGCAGTGGTACAATTGCAATAAAATTTTTCATTATCAAAATGTAAAGGGAAATTATAACCAATCTAAGATTGTGCTTTAATCACCAAGATAAAAACCAAAAATCTTTAGTTTTTTTACATTTAATACATTTTGAGAGGTAAGTGGGAGTGGGGGATCTGTTTGTTATTCTCTTTTTCAAAAAGCAAAAAGACGTGATATTTTGATGAATTTGTGATGTCTTGGTTCACTTGAATACCTGAAGTCCTCATATTTGAGAAGCGTGCTCAGGATTGAGTCTCCAAATGCCTTATCCCTTTATTCTGAAAAGCTTGTCAAAGTACGTTGTGCCCAGTTATGATACTCTTAGAAAATTTGTGTTCTCTTACAACTGTAACACGCATGTCATTACATCAGTGGCAGCCACAAACTTGAACAGAGTTGGTATATGTGAAGTAGATGAAAAAGCCTTATTTCCTGCAGGTGCAAGTTAGTCAGAAGGTAAAGTCAGCCTAGTACTTCAGGAAATAACCGTTGTTGGACCAGTTAGACCACCACATGCAGGTGACCCTCACTCAAACCTGCTGTGGTGTCAAATGAGATAAGATTACATAGTTTGCAGATGAATGTAATGCCTGATTCTGTGAACTTGGTTCTACAGAAGTACTTCTGTAATTGTTGACAGTGTATACGTGTGTGTGTGTGTGTGTGTGTGTGTGTGTGTGTGTGTATTAATCTTAATTACTTTTGAAGGAAGACACCAGAATAGTGCTGAATATGTTTCGGACACAAAGGTTCAGATTTTCAGTCACCAGTTCTCACAGCAGCTTCCTCATCAGTGCTTCAACCCATGTTGGCATACCTCAAGTTTCTAATCCTCAGAAACATGCTGGGCTGAGTCAGTCGTTTTTTCTGAAAGTACTTTTATTATGCTTTTTTCTTTTTACTTTGTGAGATTTAAATTATTTTGACTTCTCTAGTAGACATTTCTTCCCAGTAAAGAAAGGGCTAGAGAAAGAGGAAGTGCTTCCTTGGGGAAGGGTAAATTAGCACTAGCCTAATAACTGAGCCACTGTTGAAATTGCGTAGTGATGTTAATAAGCTTTACCTATGAGTACTAAATCTGACTAATACAGGTGTTATGTAGCATTTCCTCCCAGTGGAAACATTCACCCCTGGAGGATAAGAGAGAAGCTCCTAGCACGCAAAAAGTAAACAAAATTCACAAAATTCAGAGTTCCTTCCCGCTCCTCAGTGCATACAGTAAGCAATTAGTAGAGAGAGAGGTTCTATTCCTTAGCAGGGAGCTCCAAGGATGCAAATTTCTGAGTCTTTACCTGTGTTGGAATGAACTTTTTGGTGATACAGCTGCCTTTCAGTCATCTACCCTCCTGCAAGTAATCCCTCATCTGTGCTGTTGTATGTAATTCCACTAAAATTACTGGTTTTCTAACTGGACTTGGGTGGAATAGCTGTTTTGGTCTATCACCACTGCCCTGTCTGGGGCGAATAGACAGCTGTTCTGTTCTCCCCAGAAGTCACACAGCAATAGATACTTGATTCCTCAGAAATTTGAAAATATGTCAGCTCAGGATTTTAAGTCGTCTGCCTGTCTAGAATTTTAACAGTCCTATTATTTTCTTCCTGTTACATAAAAGCATTACTACTTCCATCGTTTGTTAAGAATCTTCATTGACTACCAAGCTTTTTTAAAAATTTTATTTAATCTTTTATTTACAGTCCAGGTTTCTCCCCTGTCCACCCTCTGAGTTCCACATCCCATACCTCCCCAGCCCGGCTCCATGAGGATCTCCCCACTCCCTGGGGCCTCCAGTCTCTTGAGAGTTAGGTGCATCTTCTCTGGCTGAACCCAGACCCGGCAGTCCTCTGCTGTATATGTGTTAGGGGCCTCATATCAGCTGGTGTATGCTGCCTGATTGGTGATCCAGTGTCTGAGAGATCTTGGGGATCCAGGTTAGTTGAGACTGCTGGTCTTCCTACAGGGTCCCCTTCCTCCTCAGCTTCTTCCAGCTTTTCCCTAATTCAACCACAGGGGTCAGCAGCTTCTGTCCATTGGTTGGGTGTAAATATCTGCATCTGACTCTTTCAGCTGCTTGTTGGGTCTATCGGAGGGGAGTCATGGTAGGTCCCTTTTGTGAGCATTCCATAGCCTCAGTAATAATGTCAGACCTTGGGACCTCCCCTTGAGCTGGATACCAATTTGGGCCTGTTGCTGGACCTCCTTTTCCTCAGGCTCTTCTCCATTTTTGTCCCTGCAGTTCTTTAAGACAGGAACAATTATGGATCAAAGTTCTTGACTGTGGGATGGCAACCCCGTCCCTCACTTGATGCCCTGTGTCTCTGTTGGAGATGAGCTCTACAAGTTCCCTCTCCCCACTATAGGGCAGTTTATCGAAGGTCCCTCCCTTTGAGTCCTGAGAGTCTCTCACCTCCCAGGTCTCTGGTACATTCTGGAGGGTCCCCCACCTCCTATGTCCTGAGGTTGCCTGTTTCCATTCTTTTTTGCTGGCCTTTGGGGCTTCAGTTTTGTTTCTCCCACCCAATACCTGGTCATGTTTCCCTCTTCTCCTCCCTCTTTCCTTTCCCACCCAGGCCCCTCCCTCACTTCCCCCTTCTGTGATTGCTTTCTTCTCCCTCCCAAGTGGGATTGAGGCGTCCTCACTTGGGCCCTATGGCCTACGGCTTGTTAACCTTTTTGAGATCTGTGGATTGTATCCTGGGTATTCTGTACTTTTTTTTTTTTTCTAATATACACTTATTAGTGAGTACATACCATGCATGTCCTTTTGGGTCTGAGTTACCTCACTCAGGATGATATTTTCTAGTTCTATCCATTTGCCTGCAAAACTCAGGATGTCCTTGTTCCTAATAGCTCAGTAGTAATCCATTGTGTAAATGAACCACATTTTCTGTATTCATTCTTCTGTCATGGGACATCTGGGTTGTTTCCAGCTTCTGGCTGTCACAAACAAGGCCGCTATGAACATAGTAGAACACGTGCTTCTGTGGCATAGTGGGGCATCTTTTGGCTATATGCCCAAGAGTCACTACCAAGCTTTGTATAGAGCACTCTATATTATTTTTTCATTAGTCTATAGACTCCCTAATTAGACATTGCTACTGTTTTAATTCCCAGTAAATAAAATTGTATAGTAAGGTTAGAATTTACCTGAAGTAAAGCTACACAGGTACAAGGGTAGAGTCAGTGTTTCCTAAGTTTCTTAGTGAATGCCACTGTTCCAGTGTGTTCTCTCCATACATGTTCAGATTTGTGCCACATGTATATCAGGTTGTTAGTGAAAAAATGCCTGGGTAAGGGAACCAGTGACAGTTAACATCTAGCTGGCCTTCTGCTTCTTAGGCTGTGAACTTAGGGACTCTACTTGCTTGGAGAAGGGATAGGTAATGCTGTCTAATAATGTTTGTAGATTCAACCTTGTACTACATTGTTTGTATTCTTTGTCTTTGCTTGTGTTATGCTATCTTCAAAACACCCCTTTGAGGCCTCTCTGGGTGTCCCAATCCCCTTTTTGTTGTTTCATTAACCATAATTTAAATGATGTTTCTCATATGAAGCTTGCTTTATTATGTGCCACCACTACAGTTCCAATGCTAGAGCTTGCCCTCCACTGGTTAAACTTCCATAGCACTCCAGTAGAGCATGTAGTTCTCTGTTCTTTACATTAGAACTATGTATGTATATTATAGACTCTATTAATGGAGAAATATGATTTAGAACACAGGCCAGACTTTTTCCAGAGTCAGTTACTATGTGTTCATATGTGTTTATTGTACATAATAAACACTAAATAAATAGTTACTGTATAACTTTAATCTAGAATATGATTGTGGTACTTACTTTTTTTTTAATAGCAAGTAAGATTTGAGCATGTGTTCCTTTCTAAGCTAATATTTATGTCAGAAGACATTCATATGCTTCAAAGTTTATTTTTCATATCTAAAACTAGTTTTTCATTATAGGACTTTTTTTCCTTTTCTTTCTTTCTTTCTTTCTTTCTTTCTTTCTTTCTTTCTTTCTTT
>JADRCH010000050.1:8559101-8641278 GCA_019843965.1 Rhynchomys soricoides
TTTCTTTCTTTCTTTCTTTCTTTCTTTCTTTCTTTCTTTCTTTCTTTCTTTCTTTCTTTCTTTTGGTTTTTCGAGACAGGGTTTCTCTGTATAGCCCTGGCTGTCCTGGAATCCCCAAACCGTAAACAGTGTACAAGAGTTTGTATTCAAGATACTAAAGTTACGTACTAGAGTTCAGACTTTCAGTTTGTGACTGTTTTGGGGATGTTGGAATTTTTCCACAAATTAAGCTTCAGAAATCATCTCTGTTCTAAATAAACTAGAAACTCAAACATATTGTAGCAATCTTAAATTTCCTTACTTGTTAATAAGCAAGTACTGTGTATAAACTTTTTCCTCTTCTTCTATCTACATTATAGACAAAAGGGAAAATAAATTTACCAGTCAGCAAAATATCTGAAAGAAACAATGGTCTCATTAGGAATTATCAAAATATTAGGGCTTTTAACATCCAAGGCAATAAAATATCATTATGGAATTTAAGTGACTTAAAATGTGTCAGGAAATATTGTTGAGCTCTGAAAAAATGTAGACAAAACTATGTGGGAGTTTGTAAAGAAGGGTTAAGCTTAAATAACTAGTAGGTTTGATTTGTGTTTTGGGAGGGAAGGTGAGGATATAGAGAGGGGTGGAGGAGAGAAAAGTAGAGAAAGCGAACACAGGAGAGCTGTGCTGCTCTTAATGTAGACAGATACTGTTCGTAGTTCAGGCCTCCTCACCAACGGTGGGTCTGGAGTCATCTTCCAAGTGTGCTCTGTGACGTGGCCTGTTGTCTAGAGTCAAGAGGTAAAGTCTCTAGTCAAGAATATTGAAGATTGTTGGGCATACAAGGATATGGTCCATAAGCCTTAACACTGCAGACAGTAACATATACCTAGATTTTCAGCATAAAATGATATAGGTGTTGGAGACAAGTGTTCAAATTCTGGCCTGTTTGTAAGATGTCTTCACTATATTTCCTATACTGCTACCATAGACTATATTTAAGGATTCATATTTAGTTTTGGATCTGATATATACAACTATGTTTTAAGCTTATTGTTTCTGTTAAAATGAATTTTGTACCTCTTTAGTCACTTTGGGATGGTAAATTAAAACTATATATTGGTAATTTCAAACTAAACTTTTTTTTAACAATTGTTGAGACTGGAAGTCCAGTATTAAGGTGGTGTGAGAGCATTGAGTGTCTATTGATGATCTAGTTACTGGTCTGAAGATAGTTGGCCTTTTGCTATACTTTTATGTGGAAGTGAGGGAGCAGGAATGAGATTAACTAGACAGACAGAGAGGGAGAAGGGTCAGAATATAGCAAGGCAGTAAAGATGCCGAACCTCCAGGATTGTGTGTGTGTGTGTGTGTGTGTGTGTGTGTGTGTGTATAGACTTCCTCACACCTCATAAAAACCTTTCTTCATAGGCTAATTTTGTCTTCTGAGTCTGAGAGTTTCCCTGCGACTGTGATTTAGATTTTTCCTGCCTTTTAATTTGTGAATGGGCAGAGAAAATGAATCTGATCTAGATCCTTCAATGGTACAGTAGAAAAAGCTTGCTAGTTCTCAGGTCTTTGGTTGGTTGGTTTTTGGAGACAGGGTTTCTCTGTGTAGCTTTGGCTGCCTTGAAACTTACTCTGTAGACCAGGCTGGCCTCGAACTCAGAGATCTGCCTGCCTCTGCCCCTACCTCCTGAGTGCTGGGATTTAAGGCATACACCACCATTGTCTGCTCTCTCCTTTTAAAAGTGCTTTATCAGTACTGATGTCATCTTCAAATTTTGTATTCTTCAGTGACCTTTTTTGTTACATTTCTGTTGTACCAATTTAGTTAATTACTTCCCAGATATAGTACTTAAGTGCTTTCCCTCAGAGAGCTTCTGCTAACACAGTGACATTTCACAAACAGTTTTGAGTTGATAGATCCACAACAGTACACTTGTGTTGTCTCTAATGAAAATGAGTCTAAAAGGAAATATAGTGATGGTATTATATTTATAAACTATCTTTAAAACAATTTATGAAATCACAAAAAGCCAGAACAGCTAGAATATACATTTTCTTTGCTGTTATAGCCAGAGAGAATATACATCCAAGTTAAAACTTCCCAGAAATTTAGGAGTAACTTTTATAGCATAATTTTACAGTAAAAATTGTGTTTTAAAATAAAAGCATTAGATGTGCAGCATACCTTTTCGTACTGCAGGTATTATACATTTTATAGTTTTATATTTCTAATCTTCCTAAGAAGAGACCAAGAGACAGAAAAGATTAGTATTAAAATGTCTTTTATTCTAATTTTTCTAAATTGATAGTAGTTAGAAATTATATTTCTGAAAAAATTTGCTACCTTGAATTCATTTGTCATTGACAGTATGGTGGGTATGATCTGACTGCCCAGAAGGTAGCAGGGCCTAAGTACTGATTATTACAAATCCAGATAATACCAGTTTGACAGTAAAATTTTATTCTGAATTACCACTGTCTTATAAATATTTGCATTGGAATATCAAATGAGATCTTATTACCACAGCTCACCTACTAATATATTCCTGTTTTATTAAATTAAGATAATGCTAAAAGCCATACTAAATGGTAGATGTTATATAGTTGAACAAAGTAACTTATTTGAACTGTTAAGATTATAGATGATCCTCAAAGCCAAAAGAGCAGCTAAAAATTAGAGAAACCCCCAGAAGCCAGTTGGGGAGGTAGGACCAACTGCCTCAATATTTGGTCAAGTTCCAGACTTTACAGACTCAAGAGGGACCCTTAGAAAATTTTGCTTTAAAAGCACTACTCAGAAGCTTGAGAACAAAACAAATAAGTACATACATACTATGGATTAATTCATATTTCATATAAACTCAGGCAATGGGACAAAATCTAGTGTTTCTGTAGTATGTTCTTTACAGTACCCTATTATTTATAAAAATATCAGATATGTAATTAATAGCCGACATGATATATAATTCATAAATAAGAAAAAGGTAATCAGTAGAAATTGCCTCTTAGCTACCTTGAAATTTAGCATAGACTTCAGTTATTTAAAGAAATAAAGAAAAAGGTATTCAACATATTAAAGAAAAGTAGGATTCTGTTGAGTAACAGGTAATCTTCACAGAACAATGCTAACTGTATAAAGATCATGAATGAAAACAACAACAGTTACAGCCAGGACAGCCTAGAACAACTAAATGTGTAATTCCTTATCTATATTTCTAGATAACAACCAGGACAGCCTAGAACAACTAAATGTGTAATTCCTTATCTATATTTCTAGAGAGCTTGAAGCACGGGATCAGGAGAAAAGGATAGGTCACCTGAAGATCTCGTACAAATAAGCGCATTCGAAATTAGAATGAAAAACGAAGAGCAATGAATAGAGCTTAGGAGACTCTTGAAGTCCAGTACACATTTGTATATAATCCTATTTGTACAGGTGAGAAAGTGGCTTAAATATGTAAAGAAATAATGGCCAAAAACTTAACAAATTTAGTGAATTAATCAGTTTATTCATTATTAGCCTTAATCACCTGAATAAAAAAATCATTAGGTTTGTCATATTTGGTCTGAAAAAGATTTATAAAGATGTTAAGTGAAGGAAGCTTATTTAGACTTTGAAATCTGAATCCTATTTATATACATTTTCAATTCATGTAGCAGCATTTGTGTCTAAATACCAGGTGGCCAAGCTAATGTTCCAGAAACCAATTTTATACAAATGATGCTCATCCCTTGAATGTGTAGTTGCTCACTCTTGCATTATTCAGTCCTTGCCCACTCTGCTCGCAGGAGACTTAGTGCCACTTTTCCTTCCCTTTATAGCCTTTGTTTTGCCAGTCTCTTAGTCACGTTAATTCTACACTTACATTCTAGTGATATAAAGACATTTCTTACAGATCTGAGTGAATTTTAAAATTTAGACATTTGTCATAAAAATCAGGCAAATAGGTTCTCACTTCTGGTCTTTGATATTTTCAACTAATACTTTTGGTAGTTTGGAAATCCTCTCTCTCTCCCTCTCTCCCTCTCTCCCTCCTCCCTCCTCCCCCTCTCTCTGTCCGGGTGTGTGTGTGTGTGTGTGTGTAAGAGAATTAGACGACTTTGTGCTTTTTTGATAATTAAGTTACATGGAAAAAGTAAGACTGATAACTTCTTGTAAGTTAAAGGAGCTCAATAAAGTTATACTTTCTGGATTATATTTTATAGTAATTTTGAAATAATACAGATTTTCTTTGTCTTTAGAAATGTTGAAGTCTTGTTTTGAGGCTTTTATAATGAGTTCTTCTAATTTGGGAATATCAGAGGAGTATTTGAATCTGTACTGAAAGTTAACTGTTGTCAGCTAACCTTTTATGTCATGATTCTCCCATTACCAGTTGACTCTTTACATCATGACTCTCCTTTTGTTTTCTTAGGCCAGAGATGAAGAGGAAGAAGCCTTTCTGGACTGGAGTGATGAAGATGATGGTGGATTTGATCCAAGCACACTTCCAGATCCAGATAAGCACAGAAGTTCTGAAGAATCAGAGAATGAAGATACAAAACATAAGATGAGGTGTGTTCTTACCCTTAATATCATTAAAGACAAATTTCATAATAGGCCCTTTCTATTTTAATGAATCCAGTGACTGCTGAACTATTACTTCAAGTGATTTTTTTTTGTATCTTTAATGCTCTATAAAATCCTATTTGTGCTTGTTTTGCCTGCATCTCATACTCTTCTGATCATTTAAGGACTTTGATTAATTTTATTTATAATTCGTAATCATAAATAACTATGATACATGAGTTTGAGTTTTTCATTCTTTCCCCTTTTTTCTCCTCCCTCATTCTTAATCCTTTCTTTATACTTGAATAATTTATAAAGTAGTAAGTACAAGCAGGCAGGGTTTTATTGACATCAGCTATCAATGGATTTTGATGAGAATGCTACTAAAAATTTTCTCTGACAACCTGATTCTGGTGGTACATACCTGAAATGTTACCACTTAGGAGGCTGAGAAAGGAGAATCACCATAAGTTAAAGACCATCTAGGGCTATACAAGTGACTTGAAGACAACACATAAAGTGAAATCTTGTTTTAAGAAACAAAAAACTGGGCTGGTAAGGTGGGTCAGCAGATAAAGATACTGGCCGTCAAGTTCCAACCCAGAGACATGCATGGAAGAATGAGAGCTGTCCTCTGACCTTGACGACAGTAAATTCTTCTGACTTCTTATTGAACAGTTTGGAGAACAATCTACAATGTTATTTCTGACACTCTTCTTTAAGGCAGCCAGATGAAGTTCCCAATAGGGAGAGTCCAAAGCAGGACTTAAGTAAATAGGGGAAGTCCTTGGGCAGGACCTCCAAGTAAAAGAACAAATAGCAACAGATAGTAATAGTGTCATCAAATCTGACCCTCACAATGTCCAGCAGAAACAATTGACTGGGGAAGTTTAAGCAGTCAGCTGGAGTTCTTAATTGCCCTTTCTGTCTGTAGATGAGCTGCTTTTCTACTGCAGAAATTTTTATATCATAGTTATAAACACTACTAGTCTCTGTTGGAAATTGTTTATCTTCTACCTGTTCTCAAGGGCAATGTTTTTTTTTTTTCTTGGTTTTCTCTTGGGTTTTTTCTATCATCCTTTTCTGTCATAGAGTTCTGGTTTGGGGTTTCCATCGCCACACAAAGGGTGTTGGAGAGAGAACACCTGACAAAAACATGCTTGGGTCTGAAGCGAGGGGACCAAGTTACTTCCGGCTTCTCAATAATCTCAGACCGTATCTGACAATTTTCCACTATAATGTATATTACAGATCTCCACATGTGGACACATCCTCTATAACCCCTAGACAAATATATGAATGAATGGACATGTAAATAAATGTAATTTTTTAAAAATCAAAAGTTTCTGAAACTTAAAAGAGGAAGTTATTCTTTTGTTGCCTGTAATAATTAAGAAAATTCAATCTACGCTGTCGCCAGCTACTCTATGGCCATGGCAGTCTTTGCTTGATGCTGAACTCTGTACCTACTCATCCAACACCCGATGCTAGCTGCTGCCAAACCAATCAGCAATCCTAAATTTCCCAGGCTAGCTGGAGGCACATCTCGCCAACCCATGCTCCACTGAGGTTACCTTTCCCCTGGAGCTCAGTTGAGTTACAGCGAAATGGAAAACACCAGATAATCTTAGTGTAGAATCAGCAAGATAACACAATCTCTGGGCATGGAATCTATCATCCTAAATTCATCAACTATTCTGTTAGAAATCTTCTGTTAATGGATCCTGGTGGATTCTGCCACCAGATTTAACAGTCCCTGACCTACATCCTGTCTGCTTTGCTACCGCCTCTCTGTCCAAAAGGGCTTGTTCTTTTCCTGCTCTACTCCTCTACCAGACTGGAAGACCTGCCTCCTTCTCGCCCAGTGATTGGCTTCTTGTCATCTTTATTACCCAGTCAATCAAGTAGGGAAAAATTCTGCTACATACTTTCATATTTTTTTCATATTACCAAATAGAATAATAGAAATGTTCTATGTAAACAACCAAATTTTTCCCATTTAAAACCTGTTCATTTGTCTGTTGTCTATTTGCCTCTATGCCAAAATTAAATGAAATGTGGTAAATTAAATAATAGTATGAGTTAACATAGTATTTTTTTTCAGAGTACTGTGAATTATAATAACCTTGTATTGAATATTAAGTTTATGGGTTTTCAAAATCACTGAGTAGAAGTTAGGTAGCAATGACGGATAAAGTTAATATTTTTGATGTGAAGACAAAGGTTGGTGGGACCCCTCAGATAGCCCATGGAGTCTAGAGTTGAAGACTAGTCCACAGAAAATACTAAAGATCTCAAACAAATTATCTTCTTGGAAAACCATGCCGTAGACAGACACTGAGTTAGTCTTTATACAAACTGTGCTTATTGGTAAAAAGAAAAATTTACTTATCCAAAATGTGGTTATGTTAGGACCTTCAACAATTTGCTATTAAGTTTAGGCCATGTTTTTAATATTTAGAAGTGACTTACAAAAATTGATCAACACACACTGCTTTATAAGGTTCCTGAGTGCTCATGTGTGACATCTGGATGGTCCACACGCTGCTTTAATGCTCATATTGAGCACTGCCCCCATCCCCATCCATTAAAGACTGGTGTATGGGATCTCTCTTTTGATAACTTGGTTTACAGCATGAATTCAGATGTTTCTGTATAATTTAACTCTGTAGGAGAACATCATTTGGTTCTTACAGTTTGTTCTGCAGCCATATTTTATATGTTTACATGACATTGCTTTAAAAGGTAGAACAAGCCTTTAAGATATCAGCAATCCTTATATATCTGATTCTAATCTTCTATATCTAATTTTTTCCTGATTTTTTTTTAAAGAGATTCTAAGAAACATCTTGGGTAGAAATAATTTTATTAGGATTTTAATAATTATATACATGTTTGTGCCACCAAAGTATGTGATCTCGGTTCAGTTTCTAAGTCATCATGCAAAAGGCATTGTGTTCCATGTTTCTGTCATTGTTACCATTTCCTACTACAGATGATGTGGTTTGTTCTCTCATAGTCTCATATTATAATAGTTTTATGCTCTTAATTATCTTTAGAAAGCCCGACTTTACATGATTCTGTTTTATAGTAACACTTGCAGCTCCAGTTTCTGTTCTCACTGTCAGTATTAATGACATGAATATCAAGGCCTTTAAATATTTGAATTTCTTAATCGATTGATATGTAAGTATACATTGATAAAAGTATAAGGTTAAAATGTGCTACTCTTTACAGATACATCAATAAACGTGAAAGGATAAGAGGTTATGTATTTGGTTCTAGGAGTTTGAATAATATAAGAAACAGCAGAATATAGACGAGTAGAAGAAGCTAGGAGTGGATAGTGATAAAGGAGATAGGGTACCTTGAAAGATACCAAAGCATTTAATGTAAGATGGAGTTTCAGATGGAAGGTAGTGAAGTGTTACGTGAAAACTAGGACAGTTTCATTTCAGGGGCAGCTAGTCAACTCTGGAGGATTAGTTACTTGATAGTAAATATTCTTTGTTGGACAGGATTTTATTCCTTCAATATATTTAAGAGTTCTCTCTCTCTCTCTCTCTCTCTCTCTCTCTCTCTCTGTGTGTCTGTGTGTCTGTGTGTGTGCAGCCTTCTCTCAGATGAAGAAATAAAACTTTTAAATAATTTATGACCATGATCACAGAAAATATTAGTGTAAATGAAATGGATTTCCTAGTTCTAGCACTTCAGCCACATTACATGCAACTGCCATGACTCTAAGAGATATCGGTCATGTCCTGACTAGCTTTAGGATTGTTGATATTCTGGCTCAGGTAATAGGGACAGTTGGGGGCTATAGGTTGTTTCACATTTTGTGTGGCTACCAGGAGTAGCACATCCTCTCCCCTCTGAGTTGAGACTAAAATGTCTTTAGTTATTGCTAGGGGTTGCTTGGGAGTTGGGGCAGGGGTGTTTATAGTAATTCAGAATCACCGCACTAGGTTCTAGTTGGCAGATCCATCATACCACTGTTGTTTCATGTCCTTATGGAAGCTAGGTTTTATTTATATTCCTTTCCAAGTAGCCCAGGTCATGCTTCTTAACATGTCCTCTATCAATCAAGATGAATTGATACACAAAGTAAACCCTATTCATCATCCCTAGAATAGAAAGCAGGATTTATGATAAGATACAATTAGTAGTCTGTAATTTAGTCTGTAAAATAGTAGTCTGAATACTTCTGAAAGTATTCAGAAGACCAACCATGGTAAATTTTAACAGTAGTAATTGCTGCACCTACCACTCTTTACAGAAGTAATGTAGGCACAGGTGTCCTGTGTTGCTCCAGTTGGGCTGCATCCTTTCTTTGCCTGTCACAGACTTAAACATTTACTAAGGTTTTGTGATGTCAGCTCACTGCATGTTTACGGTTTTGTTTGCTGTGCTCTTTCTGGGTTCCATTTGGTATAAACTATTCTCATGTTGATCCTGGTTATCATGACTCTCCTAGCAGCATATTCTTTGGCTATAAACATGGTGTTCCCAAAGATGAGTTCAGTCTTAAGGGAATAGATAGAGCAATTAGAAAATAGCTGTGAATCTTGAACTAGTATGAATTGGTTACCTTTGAAGGTTTACTTTGTTGCTGCTCATAAATATTCATCATAAATAAATAACACTTTAGAGTATCTACATGGAAAAACACTTTGTCAGTAAGAAGGTGAGCCAGATTTAGTGAAGAAAGACCGAATCTGTGCTTGGTAGTTCTTCCTCAGGGAAGTCTGACAGGGTTTAAAAAGCTTGTATTTCTGTCCTCTTCAGTTCATTGCACGGCTGCAGGAGAATTTGAAGCACCTGAGGCCTCTGTGGAGTTATCCCCAGTGCTGTCTCTTGTGCTGAGGTTCCAGAGGTTCCAATGCTCGTCATTTAACCCCTTTAATTCACACAGCAGAGACAGACCTTGCCTGTAGTGGTCCTACTAACAATGAACATTGTGTGGCCCTGAGTTCTCGTTAAGGCTCCTACATGGGGGGGGGGGGGGGGGGAGTAGAAATGATGAAAATACAGTGTATGCATGTGTGAACTTTAAACAAGAAAGCACCCTAGTTTATCCCCAGAAACAGCAGAAACGGGGGCAAGGAGCAGGAAATGTGCTCATGGTACAGGCAGGCCAGTGCCAGGTGAGCCAAGCTTTGCCTCAAGCCCCAGGCTTAGTGTCTTCCTTTTCAAAGCAAATCCAGACAAAAACGCTTGTTTTCTTCTCTGATTATTTCCTCATTTTCATTTGTTTAAAAAAAAATCACTCCAGTTTTCTCTTTCCTTTTTGGTCCTGTGGAATAGAATTCATAGATGTTAGGTTTTTTTATCATTATTACTAAAATAGAGACAAAATAAGTTCATAGGAAAAGTTGGGCTTTGGTTATCTTTGTGACATCATCGTTCATTGGTCTGTTGAGCAGTAAACGGTCATTGTTCTTTTTTCTAACAGACTTTGAAGCTTGTTTATCTTTTAGCAGGAAAAGACTGACTTATGCAATTGCCTTTGGGATCATACATGATTTTCATTTCAAGTAGCTAATATATTGTAGTCACAGTGCTTGAATGATAAAAGTATTTATCTCTGTGGTGGAAACATCTACAGTAAGAATGTTTTGCATTATTTAATCCACATTGTTCTTAATTTATAATATCAAAAGTGCTTGTAACTCGAGTTCTAGGATATCTGTTGTCTTTGTTTGGCCTCTGCCAGCACCTGAACTTAAGTGGTGCACACACAAATAAACATACACATGCGCGCGCACACACACACGCACACAAATATAAAATAAAGTAAAATAAAATAAAACAAAATGAAATACCAGATTTGCTTGTAACTTGAGTGGCTGTAATTTCTTTCCATATATTCTTTCTACAAAGAATGACTCAGTACCAATCATGTGCTGACTATAATAAATTCAGGCACAGAGTACAAAAGATTAAACAGAAAATACCATTCCTGGCTTCCACAGAGCTTTTAGTTCAGTTGTGGTACACAGTATTGCAATGGATGAATGCTGTGATTTGTATGCCCAGAGATGTGGTAGAAAGGTCAGTCATAGGAAATGATGGGTCTCCCTTGAGCCTAGTGGATGAGGAAGTTTCTTGAAGAGAGTAACAGCTAAGCTACTCCTGAAATCTGAAGCAGACAGGGGTGGGGTGGCAATTGTCCTTTTTAAGTCTTTCAATAAGATTGTTTCTTTTTGAGTGTGTCTTATAAGCTAAGAGATTGACTGTTTACATGCAGTATATTAATTTTTTTATATACAGTCCCATTCATCATGTTAGGTTTATGGCCATCCTTATGTGAATTGTAAATGATGTAGAAGTTTTCCAAATATTAAATGTGATTAACAAGTAATACCTGGATGTTCTATATATTCATTGTCCAATATAATTGAGTATTTAATATTTATAACCTTAATATTTCAAACAAAAGTGAAAATATTGGATTCTTTCTATCTTCCTTCAGTCTTTTATTTGTAGACTACAGCCTTGAACCAAGGCTGATTCCTTTATAAGAAATTGCCAGGCTAAAGTGGAGTGCTTTCCTAGCATGTGCATGGCTCTGGCTGGGCCTGGCAGATGACACAAGAATTGTCGTATGGTGGGTGTTTGATGGGTTACTCCACGTAGCATATAAGGACAGTTAGATTATACCTGTGCTCAGGCTATTGTCGCAAGTTAAACTTGATTTCTCTATCAGTAACAACTTCGGTGTCTGGTGACACCTTAGCCTGTATTGAATAAGTGGGTCCAATTCACATGTGATTAGCTGTTCTTTACCCGTTCTTAATACTAGTCAATATATACTCTTGTCTTTGGGTTTTTGTTTTGTCTTTTGTGTGTTTGGTTTTGCCTTTAAAACATGTTTGATGCTGGTTTTATTTTTGAGTAAATTTGATTGTCTTTGTTAATGTCTAGTAACAGAATTACTTTAAATCTCTGTAGTTTCTCTTAGTATTGCGTTCTGTAGCATCTCTGCATCTCTGCAGTCATTTTTGCTCAGGAACTACTATTTCAAGGTTTTCAGTCAGCTTTATAATATACAGAGGACTTTTCACAAGTATTTATGCCTCAAAGAGGAGTTTCTGAGGAAGAAAGGATGGGCAGAAACATTTTTCGTAGTGTGTGTGTGTGTGTGTGTGTGTGTGTGTGTGTGTGCATGCACTCGTTGATGTATATGAGTGAGGGCGTGTCCATGCATAGTGCACTGATGGATGTCAGAGAACAACCTCAGGTCTCTTAGGCAGGGTATGATTATTGTGATAAAGCACCATGACCAAAAGAAACTAGGGAAAGAACGGGCTTATTTTGTGTATGCCTTCCTGTTATAGTCAACCATTGAAAGAAGCCAGAGCAAGAACTCAAATGGGGCAGGAACCTGGAGGTAGGTAAGCAGCTGATGCAGAAGCCATGGAAGTGTGTTGCTTACTGGCTCGCTCCTCATAGACTGGCTCTGTGCCTGGTCTCTTCCTTTTAGAATCCAGGACCACCAGCCCAGGGGTGGCACCACCCACAGTGGGCTGAGCCTTCCCTCATCAATCACTAATTAAGAAAATGTCCAACAGATTTGCCTACAGCCCAATTTTTAAATTTTATTTTATTTCACTTATTCACTTTACATCCCACTACTGCCCCCCCCGTCACCCCTCCCACAATCCTTCCCCCATTCTCCTCTCCTCCTTTGAGCGGATGAGGGCTCCCTTGGGTATCCCCTCACCCTGGCACAGCAAGTCTTCAAAGCTGGGTGCATCCTCTCCCACTGGGTCCAGACAAGGCAGCCCAGCTGGAAGAACATATCCCACAGACAGGCACCAGCTTTTGGGATAGCTCCTGTCCAGTTGTTCTGTACCCAACAAAGACCAAGCTGCACATCTGCTGCACATGTTCAGGGAGGCCTAGGTCCAGCCCGTGTGTGTTCTTCGGTTGGTGGGAAGAAAGATGAAGGGGGTTGTTAACTACAGTTTTCATTTACCTGGACCTCTGCTTGCTGATTAATCTTATTGCAGCTTGGCAGATAGGGAAAAAGTCAGGTCTGCTTTTATAATATAAATAATACACTTGCTTTATTGTAAACCTGCCATCCGTTCACTTTATCTGTCCTCCATCTCTGAAATATTTAAAAACAGAACTATTTGGAGGTTTATAAAACTGCCCTCTTGACTTTCTCTGGGTCTGAAGTTTTGGTTGTGCTTTCTACTCTCATTTTTAGTTACCCAGCATCCATGGGTGACATTGCTGTATGTTAGCAGCATTTGTGTTTGATACTATACTCTGTGTCCTGTCATGCCCTCACATCTAACTTCCATTAATGTTATAATAATATCATAGTCCATTAATGTTCTTTCCCTTTTAGAATTTTAGATTGTGTCCATGCATTTGATTCTTGTTTGGCTTATCAGTGTAAGTAATTGTTTAATGAGCATCTTTGAAGACTTGAGTTATCTCTGTCTGGAAGTCATTTGAAGATTAATGAAGAATAATACTAAATCGTAAGACTTAATGTTTTCAGATAGTTGGAATGCCAGGGATATGTTTGGGTGCATGCTGATCGTTGGTGTGAAAACAAATCAGTTGAAGTAGCTTAAGATGGAAGCTGATGTATTTCTGTGGGGTATAAATATTCTACATGTAGATTAGTAGCAAGAAGATGTTCTAGCTGAAACTTAGATATGTAAATTTTCAGTATGGGAGGAGAAATAATTATATGTTCAAATTTTTCTGCAGAGCAGAAATTGATTTTATTCTTGACTCCCAGATAAATGTTAGAGGAATCTCAAAATCTAGAAATACCATACAAAATTATGGTGCAGGTATGTTTGTCTGTCTGAAAGGAGGCTCCTGGCTTTTTACCAAATTCCCAAATTATTTATGAGCAGCAACAACAAAGAGATTTGCCAGTTTCAAATAATATGTGGATGTTTATGAAATACACTGCAGTGATCATTCTCCATTACGTCTATTGCCATGGTCTTATAAATTAATATTTATAAGGGGAAATATCTCTGACACAATTTTATTTTAAACTTTAATTTTAAAGTGCGAATACTTGGGGATAAGTACAAAACTTTTGAAGATTTTTTGAAAAAAATAAGTTATCACATGCTTGCTTATTATTAGTTGTAAATTATGTAGAAAAAAATGTCCAGGCTGCATTTGTTGGTTGAAAGGTACAAATAAAGACCCAAACTGGGCATTGAGCTGCTGAACTTCATCTACAGTGGCTTACCATAGACAATTCAAACATCACGGATTTTTGTATAAGGAAGTTTTTCTCTAAATACCCACCTCATTGTCTCGGCAATCAGACCAGTCTGCAATTTTACCTGATTCTTTTCTGTGCCTTCTGAGAGAGAGAGAGAGAGGGAGGAAGGGAGGGAGGGAGGGAGGGAAAGATAGAGAGAAGAGGAAAATCATGGAAGTTGAAGTCTGTACTGTCACTACAATAAAATCTGTTCCCTCAGCAGCCCTTTGTGTTAGATTTCTAAGGTGTACAGTGATGTTGATCTTCTGTTTTATGCTGTCACTCACACACACACACACACACACACACACACACACACACACACCTCTCCCCTCTCCCCTCCGGGCAGGAACTCGGATGTATTACATCCTCTTTTCCAAAGTTAAGCCTATATGAACCACTTACCCTGATATCCTGGGGAGTTCACCCCACTCCACTGTACCCTGTAGAGCACTGCATACAGCAGACCTTTTGTCTTCTAGCCTGGATCACAGCCATATCTTACAACATTGAAACCTTCTGAAGGCTTGGTGTAGTAGTTTTAACTGCAGCAACTTTGTAGCCCTGGTAGTGTAGTTTTCAAGTTAAAAGACATTCTGATGTTCCCCTCCCCTACTCCCCGTATTATTTCAGAATACGGTGTTTAATCTGAGCACTCTACTATTGGTGGCAGGTACCAATTTTTGTTTTGATCTCGTTATTATAATATATAATTGCCTCCCTGTTCTGAACTCCTGTAAGTGTTGGCTAAAGCTTCCTAAGACCGCACTGTACTAAACCTGTTTCTCATTGATAGAAGAAAATATCATATAGTCAGTTTCTCTCTTTTTGCCTTTCCCCATTAATACATGGGTATTTAAACCTCTTGTCTGGTTCTGCAGAATGATCTCAAGAGGCATTGCATTGATAGTACAAAAGTAGTTGCTCTAGTAAGGGGTGATGCATGAGCTACCTGAGGTTCTGGGGATCAAGAGACTACTGAATGTCCCTGCCATGTCGTTTTGGGATATTGACATAAACTTTGCAACATGAGAAGTATGGGTTTGAGAAGATGAAGTCTATGTTAAAGCCAAAGTTTGGCTTTGCTGCAGTCAAAGCTTTGAATAATTTCTTTTACAAGTTGTGGAACATAGACATATTACTTAAGATCTCTTTAGTTTTCATGGTCAACCAAATGATAACGCGTAACTTGTAAGACTTTTTTTGAAGATGTAATGAGAGTAAAAAGAAAGCCAGATTTGAAACACAGTAGGATCAGTGATGTTAGTGATACAGTGTGATAATCCTTGTAATTAGTAAAGGTGGAGCTGGTAGGAGTTTCTAAATCAGCATACATTGATAAGAATATAATGCTTTCTGGAATGTCTCTTTCTATTACTTTCCTTTCCAGAATCACTTACTAAGTGCTTAATATCCAAAATGTCGGTTCCTACATTTAAAATATTCTGCAAAAGTGTTATACTGCCTTGGCTGAAATGCATAATGTAGTGAAATCAGTGCCGTGTGCTTTATTTGCACACAGAGACATCCATATTATAAAACTAGAGCATGGGGAGTGCCCTTCTCTGTTGGTTCTTCAGCATTTACTCTCTGTGTGTAGATAGCTGATCTGCTGAGAATTGGCTCTCTGGCAGTGAAAAGGAGAATAGACCCCAGTTTTCATAGAGCATACACTGCTGGCAGATAGATAAGTCAGAAGGAAAAAAGCAGGAATGTAGGACACAGTTGATCATGAGGATCTTGAAAGAATTGGAGGCAGAATTGGGAATTGACTTCAGATGAAGTAGTTAAGAAAGCCTCACTGAATAAAGGCTGGAAGGATTGTTAAAAATCCTTCTCTAAGAAAATGGGTACTTTATCCTGGTATTTGAATCACTCTGGACAATCATTGCAATTTAAATATGTAACCCAATAGTCTAATAGTGATCTTAGAGTTATCTGTACTTCTGCCAGATGCTATTCTTGGCTACTTTTCATCCCAACACTCTTCTATATATCCTGACCAATGCTAGCTTTATGGCAGGTTATAGATATAAGAATCTACAGCCATTCTAGTCCATCACAGCATCCTATTAGAAAGGAGTAAGCTAAACGTGGCACAGGAAGAAGATGGGAGTAGGCCCTAAGCAAAGACTGGGAGGTAACTTAACTTATATTTTGGCTTCCTCCTGTTGTTTATGAGACAGAATCCCGGACTGGTCTCCACCTTGCAGCGCTACTGCTCTGTCCTCCCAAGTGCTGCGATATGATCATGGGTGTGTGTGTGTGGGTGTGGGTGTGTGTGTGTGCACGCACGCACGCACGCACGCACGCACACACACACACACTACAACTCCTCGCTTTTTAAAGCCAGTGACCGCCGTAACCCATCACCCTTGTGTTCTCACCCACCAAGTCTTACCCTTTCCCCATTTCTGTGCCAAGTTAGGTTATCAGTGGAAACAACTTTTTGTTTGTTTGTTTGTTTGGCTTTTTTGCACACTGTGTGCTTTGAAACTTTGTGGAAGTACAAACAATAATTAAAATGAACCTAGATACGTAGAACTTTGCATTAAATTTTTATTTCAAAGACTAATATAGGATGGTTACAGAAATAGCAGAAGATACATGCATTAGCAAAAAGAACATTTAAAAATAAACTTCCAAATCTTTTTCCATACATCATATTTTAAATGTTAATGGATCTTCATTTTGTGTTGGTTTTAAAAAATTTTTTAGTATTCATAAAGAAAAATATTCAGTAGATACTTAATATCTTATGTTTATCTTTATAATGTATTTAATGATTTAATCCTTTAAATCATTTTGGGGTTTTTAACTTTCTGAAATTAAAAATAGCTCTATCTTAAGTATCTTTCTTAAGAAATCGTTGAGCATATCTTTATTTTCTTGGGCAAGGTTCCCAGAAGAAAAATTTCTGGGCATGCTTACTTTAAAACTTTTGAATGGTGCTGCCAAATGGGATACAGGTGAGAAAAGTCATATTAGTATCAGTAAGTAGCAATGCTAAGTTCCACGTGACTAATAAATAATTTGAGCTGAATTGCATTTAGAGGGAAAAGATCCCTATTGACAGGCTGGCTGTGTACCTTTCAGGGTCGATGATAAAGCAGAGATGAGTCTTCTACACAAGACACAACAGCTAGGGGGAGATGCCTTACTCCCGTTAGAGACACAGACTTGGGTGTCACCCCTGTCTTTTGTTCCTCTTGAATTAATGCAGAAGCTGTTTTTGTTGTGAGAGACACCATTGCAAGTATCTGAAAATAATTTAAATGTTGAAGTCAGAAAATCAGAACTGTAGGAAAGTAATTTCAACATCTAGAAGATTTTTAAGTTTGGGGTTCAGAGAATTTAGGAAATAAGAAACTATGCCCCGCTTAAAAATCAGTTTTTAACATATTAACATTTAATATTTCAAATCCCATTTTTCTATTTTCTTCATTGTTTACCAGTAAATAGTTGGCTCAGATCTTTGCTTTAGATACTGTGACATGGTTTGTATTACTCTTTTCAGTAAAGTCTGTCATTGAATTTCCCTCTTGCTGTCTGTTCTTATATCTTAAAGATGTTTTCACCTGTACTTATATGATTTATTCTTTAAATGCACAATAATGAAATCTCTGTGGTTTAGATTATTAAAAGACTATCTCTGAATTTTTGACTTTGATAGTAGGGGGACTTTGGTGCTCTTAGTTAAGCTTTGCTTTTATTTGTAAGATGGTGCTTTATCAATATGTATATTGTTGTTGAGTTACTGTAATATGGCCCTTTCTGACACTTGGCTCAAACATTTGAACACTGAGAAGAGCTTAGCACTTTAGGTCCTATAGGAGTGCTAATAGAAAGATAAAATGTGGAACTCAAACCCAGATATTCTACACCCTGAAGGCCACTACTTACCTGTCAGCTATGTGTCACTTTACCCCCTTCAGCTCAATGGGGTTTACTTACTTTATGAAGGGAGCTCATAATCATGACTTTGTATTTTAGAGTAAATTACATTTTCTTTTTTCTGGCCTCAGTATCTTCAGAATGTTTTACCATCTACTTGCTAAATGCCACTAATGATGTGTTGCTGGGTTAAGCTGTGATGTTTTATTTTCTTCTTGTTGCTGTGACCAAATATGGGACAAGAAGCAACTTAAAGGGAAGAATGGTTTGCTTATTAGCTTTGGTTCTAAGGGACACAGTCAATTATGGCTGGGAAGAAATGGCAACAGGATCATTGGAAGCTGGTCACATTGCATCTGTAGTTAAGAAGCAGAGAGATGTCGGAATACTGTTGCCCAGGTGATGTTCACAGTTGTATTCAGTGTAGGACGCCAACCCATGGGATGTACAGTTGGTGTTTAGCGCAGATCCTCCCATCTCACTCAGCCCAAACTAGAGGCTTGTAGATATGCCCAGGTGTTTTGTCTCATAGGTGAGTCTATATCTGTCTACTTGATGTCAGTATTAATCATCACCACTACTATAAGCTACCTGATAGATGGAACTCTTGGTCACAAACTATAGTTCTAGAATTTGTAGAAAATAATTTAAGAACCAAGAAATTAATTAAACATGGCCTATTTTAGTCTGCTAACTGATGAGGATTTCCCATTCCCTCCTTAGATCCAGTGAGCTCCCACACATACCAAGTGCACAGAGGACAGAAGCCATTGGCTTAATGCAGCGGGGTGTGAAACAGCTGAGGGCTTCTAGCATGTGGCATTGGAAAGAAGCTTTTTTCTGATGGAACTGGATCATTGCTTTTCTGGTTACTGTTTTTTGGGTCTTAAATTGTGGCAGTTATCTATAAAATTTCCATTCTATTACCAGATGATTCGTTTTTCATAACACTGCTTATTTGCTTTCTATAGAATGTAGTCATAAAATGCCTTCCTAAAATTTCAGTTGCTAATTGAACATAAGCAATATTCATATCTGATTTTCTTTTGGGGAAACATGTGAAGCTGCTATTTCTGCAGAGAATATAATGTGCAAGAGCATAGTAACAGAGGAAGATACGTTAACAGAGAGCCTACTAATTAAGCTTTCTGTGAGCCTCTCCAAGGTGCACTTGATGTGCAAGATGAACAAAACCCGTGGCGTCTTCCCAACTGTTTATGGCACTACCCAGTGGGTTTGGCAGAGAAGTAGCCACACTCCTAAGCACATTAGAACCAAATATCTTTTTTTAAAAGCTTAAAAAAAAAAAAGTTTGCTGGCTGAATTCCTTTTGAAAAGTCATTCATGTTCATTGTTCCAGGCTCTCTTTCAAGATTCAGCAATTTGTGGCTTTGAATAACCACATCATGTCATCTAGTTTGCCTTTCCTTTATTGGTGAAAGAAAATGGCTGAGTCAGAGCATTTGGGTACTTCTGGGAAGTAAATGGGAGATTTAGCTATAGTGTTGCTTCCAGCTGGTTATAAGTGGATATGCTGATTAGGCATCTTCACTTTTATATCCGGCTATCTTCTCAACAGTAATGGAGTCCATTCAAACTTGAACAATTTGTTCTTTTTTGGATACATCATGTGGTTGGAAAAATAATGTAATATTGATGTAGCTTCTTTCTTTTGCTGATTATTGTATACAGCCAGTGTGAGAATTTTTTGAATGGGTGTGATTTTTAGGCAGAAAGTTAGTGTGTAAAGTAAGTGTGTAAAGAGCCACCGTGTTTTTATTTATCTGGTTTCTTTTAATTCTCAGAACAATTCTGAGCGAATAACTGAACTTCAGAGTTTAGGTGATAGACTACAGTTTCTCTCCGCGCTCCCCTGTCCCGCTCCATTCTCTTTTTACTCCTGTTTCCCCCTTGTTTCCCCCTTCTCCTCCATTATTCCTTCCTCCCTCCCCGGTCATCATGGCTTCACATACATTTTAGGAATCTTTTCCTAGTTCCATGTAAATTTTGGGATTGCGTTCCTTACTTCTGTTCAGAATGACATGGATACTGTGGTAGAGACTGTTGACTGTGGAAGTCACTGTGGACATTTTTACCAATGTTAATTCTTATAGTCTATGAATATAGAATGTATTTTTTCTTTCTTATTTCCTCTTTAAAATGTTTAAATGTTTAAAATTGTTGAGCTGCTTCACCTAGGTATTAGTCTTAGACGTTTTATTTTCATAATTACTATAAATAGGATAGCTTTCTTGATTTTATTTCAGATAACTTACTGTTTGACATAGTAATGTTACTGGGTTTTGTATGTTGATTTTACATTCTGCATCTTTGCTGAATTTACTGATTAGTTATAATATTTTGTAGTTATTTGGGGGATTTTCTGTATAAAATATCTAGTTTTGCTGTGTTTATCCTTCCTGTCTCTGTCTCTTTCTCAGTCTGTCTTGGTAGTTAAGGGAATCACTCTGTTACTGTGTTTTTGATTTCCTGTTATTGTTTGTCATTTGTCAGTTACTGATGTCTGCCTTGTGGTTACTGTGACTTTTTACTATATTGAGCTCTTTTGAAATGATAACTGACTTCTTTAGTTCTGTTTTGATCAGTTAGTTTGTAAATAGCTCTTCAACTTGATGTGTATGTGGGAGGGGAGATTCTTTGTCATTTTTACTCAGCTGGCATCTTGTTCCATGCCCTCGATTGAGCCATCTTGAATATGCTATCTCAAAATGTTTTGAAGATTTTTAAAAATACACTTATTGATTCATGAGTATTCATGGCCACTTGTAGAAGTCAGAAAATATTTCTGCCATGTCAGTTCTCAGGATTGAACTCAAGTAACCATCTCGCCTCCCCGTGTTTTGTTTTTATTTAATGCGTTTAGTGATTTTTTCCCCCCCTTCTTAGAAGTTAGTTCTACTTTAATGGTCAATGTGCAGGATGTATGCGGACTTAGTCAACAGTACTTAGTTTCTTAAGACTGTATGTGCACATTAGGTCCACATTTTTAAAGAAGGAAAATTTGGTACTTTTGACATTTTAGGCTCTTTATCATAACATAATTCAGTTAATATTAGAATTAGTGCATGATACTCCTATCTGTATCTATAACCCACATAACCTGCTACCTAAAGGGTAGCTTAGAGATAATTTGATATGTTGAGATACTAAGGGACTTCTCAATGTCTTCAGATCATAGATAATGTATCCAGAGCTTCCTATTATTATTATATTGGATGCCATATTATTTATATAATGCTCTGCATATGCCTGGTATTGTGGTTTCTTTCTGTCTCACAAAATATCAGTTTACCCACTACCTGCTCTACATTTGGGTTATTCTGTCCCATTATAAATGTCTGACTTCATGCTAATGAGTTGAGTATTTATAAAATGAATCATTGGATTTGTTCCCACCAGTGACACCAAGAAGAAGCAGGAAATGAGGAAGAGAAACAGCACTGAGGTCGATGATGTAAGACCAAGAAGTCGTCATGGAAAGAAGGCCAAGTGGGAAATGTTAGAACCTTTGGATACAGGCCTGTCTTTAGCAGAGGATGAAGAACTGGTGTTACATCTTCTCAAAAGTCAAAACTAAACATTCTCTGTACCTTTGTGTACTTTGATACCTCTGGACATTACTGTGTGGGCAAGAAGTTGAAAACAGCTTTGAGTTTTGCAATATCAAGGAACATAATAAGGTCCTTATTCCTCAGAATAAGGACCTATTGTATACTTTGTTAGAATTTATTCCCCACCATTGGAAATGCTTGTTTTGTTTGTTTTCACAGTGCTGAAGATTAAACCAAAGCCCTGTACATGGTAGATAAGTGCTCTACACCTGAGCTGTGTATCTAATCCCTGCTTGTTTGTTTTACAGACAAGGTTCTGGATCCATTGTTCATTTGTTATTGTTAAGTATACATAATAATTTTGTTATTTCATTATCCTCAAAGAAAGAGTATAATGGACTAGCCCTGACAAAGAGTGAGTATTTTTTAATTGAGTTCATAAAAAATAAACATATTTCTTATAAAGTACTGTTGTTTTCATTGTGTCCAGTGATACGAAAGACACTCAAAAATAGTCATAAAATTAAAACATGACAAATTCCTAAAACAAGTTTTTTGTATTGTTAATTAGCCTGCTCAAAAGTAACACATTACACTTACACTTGGAGATCAATGGCAATTATTTAGAAAATCTCTAGACGTGTGAAGACATTTTTCATGTGCTCTCTAGTAGATGTCATGGGTCTCCACCTAGCTCCTTATGAGAAAATGAGATAGAACCTCTGTTTTGTTACCAATTCTATGAGCCTTCAAAAAGAAAACATGGAGAAATCTGGGTAGTGACATGAAATGATTGATTTTAATGTAGATGTTACACTCAGGATTCTTTGCCTAACCCTATCTTCCTATCCCATTCACTATCAAAACTAATTTTCAGTAATAGCGATAAATTCAACTTCTTAAGGAAGAGGTTGGGTGGTAACTTGGGATCTCAAGACTTCCAGTGTAGCCAGTCTGTATTGGTCTCTGAAAAAACGTATCATGTTCCTTGTGTATGAAGAGCTCTCATGAACAATCATCTTCCCACAATTAAAATGACTGCCAGCTTTTTGCATTCTCACTGTACTGCTGCTGTTGATTCCTCCTCTTTAAAGACAAGAGCCATTGCTTTATTCTCAGAGCTTCAGCCTTTACTCAGTTTAGAATCTCATCAGGACTTGCCCAGACCCTTGAGGTTCTTAACTAGTCTTTCTGCTTCTTCCAGTGCGTTTTCCAACCTACCTTTCCTGGGAGTTCTCTCTGTAGCCTGTAGATCCGAGCATGTTTCCCTCCTCTGATTCCTTCAGTTACAACATCTATCATGTGATACAATCAACCTTTGCCTCTAAGCCTGTTGGTTTATTATGACATTTTCCTTAGGAACAGGATTGTGTTTTATCCATCCTTTACCCCTGTGGTGGTTTGGCCTCGGGAGTGGCACTATTAGGAGCTGTGGCCTTGTTGGAGGTGGTGCATCACTGTGGGATGGTCTTTGAGACCCTCCTCCTAGCTGCCTGGGAGATGAATCAGTCTGCTCTTGGCTTCCTTTGGAACAAGATGTAGAACTCTCAGCTCCTCCTGCACCATGCCTGCCTGAATGCTGCCATGCTCCCAACTTGATGGTAATGAATTGAACCTCTGAACCTGTAAGCCAGCCCCAATTAAATGTTGTTCTTTATATGAGTTGCCTTGGTCTTGGTGTCTGTTCACAGCAATGGAAACCTTAACTAGGACAATACCTTATAGGCCAAATACAGCACCTTATCATTCATAATTAAGGCTGTGATTTCATGACTACACCTTGTAAACCAAGAGAAATTTGTTTACTTTTTAATATATATATTTTAATTTTTAAGAATTTCATACACACACATATTTTAACCATATTTACCCTCCCTTCCCTCCAGCACCTCCTGGGCACCTCCCTTTCATAACCCTCTCCCAACTTCATGTCCTCTATTTTTTATGACCTACTGAGTCCAATTAGTGTTGCCTATATCTATATCTATCTATCTATCTCCATGGACCTGGTTCCATCCACTGGGGCATGGTAAGGGAACACATCTGTAAAGAAAGCTGGCTTTCCCTCCCCTGACAGCTGTGAGCTGTAAGTAGCTCCTCAGCTCTGAATGGGGTCTCAGATACTCCTTCACTAGCTGTTCTGTACTGATGATTGGCTCAGTCGTATGCAGGTGGCCACAGCTGCTGTGAACTTAGTGTGCAACAGTCTTGTCCTGTGGTCTAGTCCTCCCCAAGCTCTGCTCTTACAAACCTTCCACCCTCAACCGAGAGAACTTTCAAAGGTATTTCCAGTACGTTGTTCTGTCACCTCTGTAGGAAGGAGATAGAGTTTATGGACAGAAATACCTGTTGTAATTACTTTTAATAGCGAAGAAAGGATAAATAGAAAAGGAAATCGGGGTTTAAAAGCCCAAGATTTTGGAGTTAGGATTTCTGACACAGTGTCTTGTTGCTGAAGACTTGCGAAGGTCACCAAGGGCAAGCATGCATGAACTGAAGGCTTACCATTGATCTTATGCTGTGTCATTTTAGTTGCCCTCCCCCCCCAAGAGGAATTAAAGTTATCGGCTGCCTGTATATAACTATTGAATAAATACATTGCAAGGCATTTGGTTCATAAACTACTTTGGATTTTAATTTATCTATAGAATTGAATGAATCCTTATTAAGCAGTTCAGGGTATTCTTTGCTAATTTTGAAAACTATCTAAAAGTCAGGTGATTGTGCATGGTAGATGTTGGCTCTGTCAGCTCCTGTCAGACCGACCCACCCAGATACTGTGGACCAGAGACAAAGGTATTCCTTCAGTCTGGGCCCAAGCTGGAGCAGATTAGGTGCCTCTATACCTGCAGAACAAAAAACCATGCTGAGAAACGTGTAACAAATGAGAATAGCCATTGATTCAGTGAGCTTGCGAGTCCAGCACTGCTACATCCTCTGTACCTGTCCTGTGAGAGACTGCCCCTTTGCCGCCTCCATTTAAGTAGCTGGGGGAAAGGACCAACTGCGTAATGTCAGTTATCATAAAAAGAACGATGGAAAAAGGATGGCGCTTGTTTGGGGCAGGGAGCTATTGCAAGGTATTAGGGAAGAGAGGACACAGTTTGTCTGTTCTAGGACCCAGAGACTAATTCTTGCTGCTAAACCAAAGTGGAAAGGCCATTCATCAGACTCACTAGTGTAAAATAATCCCTAAAATTACATAAGTCACTGAAAGCAGAAGCCTTTGGAGCGCTGCCATCTCATAACCTTACACGGCATTCTGAATTTGAGGCCATAAAAAATGGATAAGTTTAATTAAACGTAATTAATTTTGTTATACAACACTTGAAATGCCCTGAACATGAAGTAATCTCAGAGCCTTGATACCAGAGGCTGCCAAAGGATGCAGATGTTCCTGGGAGGTGATACTGTAAGGAAAGGAATCTACAACCAAGATCTGAAACCCTGCTTTGAATCACGTAAGACATAATCCTGGTAGGATTTTCTTTCACCGCCCCTGCTGCTCAGATAGCCCAGGGCAGATATGTTTCACATCATACTACCTAGTGCCTGCTGACTCAGCGATTACCATCTAACCCTTCCTTTAGTATGTGAGAGACCCTGATGCAGAAAGCTTTGCCCAAACAGACAAATTAGACAAATTTTTATTCTCAACTGAAATTTAGCTACTAAGAAAAAGTTCACAGGACAGAACAGGGAGTATAATGATGGGCAAGTAAATTGAGCTCAGGTTATGAGTTAAGCAAATAGATAAATGAAGGAGAATGCCTAAGAGATCTAGTAGAGGTTCTTGGGAGCCAAACCAATGCAAAGAATTATGGTTAGAGATGACTGGGCAAGGCCTGCCACAATGATTCATCTTTATGAAGTGGAAACTTCTAGTTTCTTTGGAAAGTTAATTCCATCAAGTGCTTTGCTGGGGCACACAAGTGAAAGGCTGTCTTGCTAAAGCAAACACATGAAAGACTTTTCCTAAAGCAGACACAGATAAAAGGATGTTTGGACATAGTAAACACGTGAAAAGACACTTGATGAAGGAGTATAAATAACACCCCAGAGACAGCGGGAGACCAGCACTGAGCGTTGGTTTGGTTTGCTCCACTTCACTATTTTTTTGCTAACATACAAGTATTTCGGTCACCTTACACAGTGTTGTTGAGCTCAACTCATGGTAATGCAGCCATTGAGAGAAACTCACCAAAGAACTGTCTGTGAGGTTCCCATGGCAGCTCACCACTTCCAAGGCCTTGCCTCAGGCCAGTTGTCGAGCCTGGCTGTTCCTTTAGGATTGAACTACAGCTGCTGGTTCATGCCTGGTGTCTGCCTTCTGAAAGTACTGGACTGAAGCTGTTGCTTTGTGCCTGGTGTCTGCCTGCAGAAAGGACTGGACTGGAGGATGCGTCTGCAGCTGCTGAGTCATATTTGGTGTTTGCTACAGGACTGAACTGCTGCCAAGGAAGATGGAGCTCGCCTCTCAAAGAACTATCGCTTAACAGGTCCATTTCCTCCACATCCTCCTAACTTTTCTCTTCCACTACCTCTGCTGGGTGGTGGGCTAGAAGAGAGGTTGAGCCCTTATTAAAAGTAAATTGCAATGTATGCCTACCTCTTTATTCAACTTGACTGGATTAAGAAGCTTCTACTTAAGTTAAAGCATACCTCTTAGCATGTCTTTGAAGATGTCCCCAAGGTTGACTAGATTATAAATCATTTAAATGCACTGATACAGTAGGTCTACAGAGGACGAGATCTGTTTAGAAGTAGGTCTCTGGGCCAGTTCCGGCCTCTTCCTGTTCGAGTGTGACTGCTGGACCATGATGTAAGCACCTCTGTGCCACCTTCACATTAGGATGGACTGAAACCTTGCAAAATATGAGCAACATAGATGATTCCTTGTTTTTGCTGGACATTTGCTCACAGCAGCAAAACTAATACACCCCTTGACTCAGGGCTCTGTTTGACATCTTGGACCCTAAACTGACTCTCTAGTATTTGTGTTCATGAAGCTTGATAAGAGGAAAAATTTGACAATTTTCTAAGATTAAAATGAGAAGGCTTTGTAGGAGGGAAATAAGACTGGAGAAATGGCAAAAGATGATTTGACACTTCTTGAACGTGTACTAAAACCTAACCCCACACCTTGCTTGTTCCACCAGCCTATCCAGAAACCATGTTGACTTCTCCATGCTGGCTGACCTCCCTTTGCAGGTTTTCCTTCATGTAACCGTGTCCTTCCTTGCTATAGTCAGTGAGGGCTCAATGCAAGCCATGTACACCTTCCTTTAATCTTTTAATAGAAGATGCTCTTTTTTCTTTTGGTTTAACAGATACTTTCCAAATACTACTTGCCCGTACTGCTGGGAGCTCTGGAACCCTGTCTCAGAAGCAGTCCTTGTGGGGATAGCATCAGCAATGCTTCAATAAACTATCTTATTTCCGGGACCCCTTATTCTCAAGAGTAACAAGCTAAACCTTTGGTGGGTTCCTGTTAGATTTCTGAGACGGAATCTGACTCATTTATTGATGTGAGATCCCATCACTTAAACTAGTCTGAGAAAATCTTTTATCCCCTCTCCCACCTCTCTGAAAAAAAGGCTTTTAAAAAGTTTAGAAAAATGTGCTGTTTCTTGGGTTGCAACATGCAAAGGAATCACTAGGGAATTTCCAGATACCAGGCTTGGATCCAGCAGGTCTGGGGTGGGGCCTGGAATTGCATTTCTACAAAGCTCCCAGAAGATGGTGATGCTGTTGGCACATGGCTGTTTTTGTATTGAGGCTGTAATGGAATTCAAAGTTATTAAATCATTGTTCACAGGCAGGTGAACAATCTATCAAGAGTCCCAGCAGGAAACAGATGGTACACACAAATTAGTATAATCCTAAAGGTGGGGTGAGTGTTAATAAAAACTTTATTTACATTATAAGAGGGTAGGGTAAATAAGAGACTCATAAAAGCTCATCTACCTTAAAGCTGCTAAGAGGTGTTACCACCTGTCTTAGAGTTTTACTGCTGTGAACAGACACCACGACCCAGGCAACTCTTATTAGGACAACATTTAAGTGGGACTGGCGTACAGGTTCAGAGGTTCAGTACATTATCATCAAGACGGGAGCATGGCAGCATCCAGGCAGGCATGGTGCAGGCAGAGCTGAGAGTTAAGCTGCTAGTGGAAGACTGGCTTCCAGGCAGCTAGGATGAGGGTCTTATGACCACATCCACAGTGACACACCTATTCCAACAAGGCCACACCTCCTAATAGTGCCACTCCCTGGGCCAAGCTTATACAAACCATCACACCATCCCCACCTTGAGACTTGAAGAGTTAGTGACTCAAACCTAGAAGAAGAGAGTAGACACACAGCTACTCCAGTTGAAATATACAGTCAGCAGGTGGGTGCTTGGCTGAAAAACACCAAGAGAGTAAACGCAGGCACCTGGCTGTCTGCACTAGGCTCTACTTGGTGTTCTTCATTGATGCCACCCTACTGGAAGTCTGAGAGCAGGTTGCCTCCCAGGAAACAGTGGGATGAAAACTGGTCTATGGGGATAAGCAGGAGAAATGCTCATAGATGGTGGTCATAAATCAACGGAATTATAACCAAATGCTATAGGTGTGCATGCTGATGAGTACAAACCCAAAACAAGTATGGCCAAGAGGTAAGAGTGGAGAGGACAAGCAAGCTAGAGAAGCGCCTGAGTTCATTCCAAACAAAAGAAGCTCCTGTCTATCATCCTGAGCTCCATGGGAAAGCACTCTGGGGGGCAGGCACATTCCTGAGCATTTTCATCTTTATATGCACATGACTGAGTGTGCTAGTTTAAGCTCAGAGTTTGGGTGCCAGGGAGGGAAACTTTGAACATGCTTACTTCATATCTGAGGTGGTAGATAAGAACTCTTCTGGGCATACTTAATCCCTTTTCCCAAAGAAAGATTGTTAGCCTCAGCCACAGGAAGGACACTTTGAAGGTGCATCAATATTCATAGTTTCTCCTGGGAGTGTCTGCCTCACTTAGCTGCTCACAGACTCTCCTTGAGGAAGGAGGAAAGTGCTTCTTGTGCCCTCTCTCAACATCTGCATACCAGGCATACTTCTCACTATGGGATGCAGCAAAGATGCACAGGACACATTTGTAAAGGAAAATGAAGCAAAGTTACTGAATAGACAACAGGGGTGTGGAGCAAGGGACTGTTTGGACGAATCTGATGGATTAAAGTCTGAAGGGACAGGCTTATTTTGCAGACACATTGGCAGCAGTGTTCAACCATATGGGCTCTCCTCAATGTCAAAATTCATGACCATGGTCTTTCAGTGAACCTTTAGTATTTCCTCAGCTTCATCTTCTGCTCACTTCTTCCCTCTCTTGATGCAACTTGCAAAGCTTCTCCCTCATTCTTGGCTAGTGACCTTGCTTTGGGTTTTGCTAAAAAAGGATGCAGTCTAAAGAGCCTGCCCAGCTGCTACTCCACATCCACCTGCTTCCAGTATCTGAGCTGTACACTACTCTCTGTTCCCTTCTTCTGCTTGTATGTCAGTCCCCCTTTCTTAGACTGCTCGAGGTTATCACTGCTATAGGTGTCTCCTTCACTGCTAAGTTTTCTTTCCTACTCGGTTAGTGGACAAAAGTATGAGATTGGAATTCTGAATCCATACATCGATGAAGCCATATGTAGTTGCCCTCAAAGATTTTTCTCATGCCAGTTTGTACACTCCACCTTGTGACCAGCCTTCCCCTGCTCTCTCTACTTTCTCACCAACCATTGATATACTTTCCAGCACAATTAAAGAGTCCACGTGTTTTGTAGGATTTTCTATAAATGGGATCATAGATTTGACTTGATTTTGCCTTGTTCCTATTACTCAGCATCATTATCTAGTGGCCGATCTATGAGGAGAACTTAATAGCATATTCGTTTTTGTTGCTGAATAACAACCTACGTATGGGTCATACTACAGTTAAAACATTTACCTGCCAACCAACAGATTAACTTTTTACTTTTGGAACCTGCAGGTCCAGCGGCTATGAACCATCTTTGTATGATGCCTAGAAATAGAACGGCTGCTGCATGTGCAGTGTATACTTACCTTTAAAAAATTTCAAATGTTTTCCTTAAATGGCTAATATGATTGTATCCATAGTTTGTGAAAGACTCATTTCTCCACCCACTATCTGATATGGTAAGTCATTTTAACAGATGCTTAATGGTTAGCATGACATTCATTGTTCCAACATCTGAAAACAGCGAGTGCTTTTCCACATGCTTTTGTGTCATCTGTGCATCTTTCTTTGAAGTATCTGTTTCATATTTTGCTAATTGTTTTTTATTTATGAATCTTTGAGAACTGAGAAGTTTGATATTCTAAATGCAAACTCTTTATTGCATATATGACTTTAAAATATTTTCTCATAGATGGAGTTTCTCTTTCTCATGTATTTATCTGTTTTTATTTTTATTTTGTATTTAGCTGTTGTTTGGAGAACAAGAACTTTAATTTTTGATGTTCAATCTATTTGAATTTTACTATGTGTGTCAGAACTCATATCATTTTCTTATCCTAAGATCACATCTTCTGTCTTTTTCTCTAATATTTTATAGTTTCTATTCAGATTTCAGCTTTGTTTAGAAATAATTCTTATGTATGATACAATTTGTCAACTAAACTTCAGTTTTTAGATATAACTATCTCTTTGACCAAACATTGGTTGGAAAGACTACTCGTTCACACCCAATCATCTTTGGAGGTTTTCCAAACTCAGAACCGTTGAAGTCTCATACAGTGTCAACCAGGCACTTGAAGGATGTTGTTGCGCCTCCATTAGGCATGTGCTCTATTAGCAGGCATGGATGGGCAGGAGCTTAGGTGCTCCTGGTGGTTCTCTGGGGACATATTCCTTTCTCCAGCCCCTTTTTCTACATTACTGTGACAGGAGTTTCATGGAAATGAGGCTTATGGCCAGCACCTCTTGCCGGTTCTTCTCACTGTGATTGATGATCTTCATCTTTGTTGGGATGATAGTCTGTCAGCTTTCTTCCTCAGTCTACCTGTGATGTCAAAGGATGTTTTTTACATCACTCTAGCAAAGTGTAATTGCCATGTGATTTGTACCGTAAGGTTGCCATGGGAAGATGGATACTGGAAGTCATTCCATTATTGAGCTTTGGTTTTTTTCTTTGATAAAACACATTTTGTTGAATTGTCATGGACTTCTGTGTTACTATATCCATGATCAATTCTTGGGGCTCATTCAAATTGATTTATCTGTAGAATTTTACTTTCTCACCATTTAAAAATACTGACTTCTCTTTTCAGTCTCATTTTCTGTTTGTTTCTCATGTTCTTTTGTTTGATTCTATTTGTCTTGTTTGTTTTCCTAACTGTATATCAGTTATACATAATTAAGCTTTTATTATGACATTTTCATATATATATATGTATATATGTGATATATATATATATATATATATATATATATATATATATATAATTTGCTCATTCTTTACTTCCCATTAACTCTCTTGACCCCATCTCATTCCTACTGACTTTCTTCTTTTAAGCCAGTTCTGTTTCTACTTTGATTTCTCTCTCTCTCTCTCTCTCTCTCTCTCTCTGTGTGTGTGTGTAGTGTTGTGTATATTCCAATAGGTTTAATTAGGGCTGCTTTCATGGACATGAAGAGCAGCAATTTACCATATCATGAATAGTTAGCCAGTGTCTGTACCACCAAAGAAACAACTGTCATTAATTCTTCAGGGAGGTAGGAACTCATGATTCTCTCCTTCTATCTGTGATAGAATGCTGATGGGTCCAATCTTGTGTAGATAATCACAGCTCTTGTGAGTTCATGAACAGGGTAGCCTGTCACACCAGGGAGACAGTACAGCACAGCACTCCCACTTTCCCTCCAGCTCTTATGGTCCTTCTGTCCATTCTTCCATGGTGTTCTCTGAGCAGAGGAGAAATGTTCCATTTAGGGCTAATAATTCTTCACTTATTGTCATCATCTTGACCATAGGAGTCTCTGCTGCAACTACTACACACTAGGAAAAAAAAAACAAAAAACTTCTCAGGCCAAAGCCGAGGGCAGCACTAATCTATGGGCATAAACATATTTTAGGAGGCAATTTGAAAGGCTTAACATGGGCCTTTGATCTCCCCAGCCATAGGTTGAAATCTCCCCCTGTTGTACACTTTTGGTCTCTTTATCATCTCCGTTGATTGTCTCTCAGGCTAAAAATGTTGAGCTGTTCATGACTTATCTCTCATACCCTTCATCTAACCCATTAGCAGATCTGCTTAGTTCTTGTTTTGAAAAATATCCAACAACCAGCTCATCACTGTTTCCATTGAGTCCCTACTGCTCTCCAGGCCTCTGCCCCCTGGGATGTTGCAGTCACCTCTTACCTGGGATCACGGCTACTGCCTTCCCTGTGATGAGCAGCTCCAACCATCCTTGAGAATCACCCATTGGCCTGTGTGATTTTTCAAAACTGCATTGGCTTTTGTACTTCAGATAAAATCTCAAGCCTTTTCCATAATCCAAAGGGCCCAGCACTTTGTCTCACTTCTGATATCTCCTACTTTCCTTGACCTTGGTCCACTTAAGCCATTTTAGACTTTGTAGTTCCTTCTGTCTGGAGTTCCCAGCCCTGAGGTCCTGCATGGCTGAAGCATAGCCTTGTGAGGACCAGTAGGAAGCAGTAGTGTCTTAAACTCCAGGCCATTCCCTGTTTTTCACTTTCCGCCATTGGGTTTACTAACATCTGACATTGCTTCTTGCCGGTCTCTATGCTCCCCATTCTGTGTCAAACAAAGTAGGCTAGACACTTACTTAAGGCTAGAGGCTATCTCTATTCATTGCCTTATCCACATCCTGGCAGACAGCATGTAAGAAATGCTTGACAAATTCGTAGAGAATGGAGTGTATGTCCTACCAGTTCACACATACCGTTGAATTGATAAGATTTTATCTAAAAGGCTGGTAGGCCTCACAAGAGTGAACCTTCCACTCATTTCATCCTTAAACTTGTGGATGACGCCTCATGGGCTAATAACCAGCCAAATATGGCTCAGAAATCTAATCGGTTCTACTCTAGGCCACTGACCAAGGCATGTAAGTGGGTTGTGTTTCTAGGCATCCTGGAGTGGGACAAGTCCTAACAGGAGCTGGTTATTGTGCCACAGCACTAAGCTTCATCATGTCACATCCTTAAGAGATCAGTGTTTCACTTTCTCATTCTTTTCCCTTCTTTCCTTTCTTCTTTTGTCCTTTTCATATTAGGACTTTGAACTCATGGACTACTGTGTGCCAGGCAAGGTCTACCACTGAACCATATCTTCAGCCCTGACATTGTGTCTTTCTGAATGAACCTCTTTCAATTTTACTATAAAATGGAATAATAATTGCAATAATCTGTGCTTCAAACGGCTCTTCTATATGAGGTAATAATATGTGGCTGGGACCTAGCAATTACTTGTGAGGTTATCACTAATTTTCAATTCTTGGGATCCATCTAGAAAGACTATACTCAATGTACTCGCACTGTATGTCCTCACAAATAACTCATGTAGAAATTAGACCAACTCTTAAATAGATTCTCATATTATCAGTAAGTTAATGAATAAGATGGCGTGCTTTCTTTTTAACGTAGGGAAATGTTAGTTTATTTTAACTGACCTAGTGGCTGTAATGGAATATGTGGTATGATTTTTTAACTATAAAATTTACAAAATGGTTTTATGCTTTTTACATTAACATGCCACCTGTGGGCCTAAGTCCTTGGAGAAGCAAGCACCTTTGAAGACCTCTCATAAGAATTCTATAGAAAATGTGTTTAATTCTAGCTATTCTAAAGAATTGTTGGTTTTGTCTGATATAAGAAATTACCTTACCTTGCTTGATTTATAAACAACAGAAACCTATTGCTCACACTTCTGAGAAAACTGAGAAATCATGATTAAGTCACCAGCAGGTTTATTGTCTTTATCAGAGAGCCTGCTCCCAATATTGGACACTGCCTGTATATCCCCGTGCAAAGGCATAAATAAGATCCTTGGTCCCTTTAAGCAAGGTGTTAATCCTGTTCACGGGGAATGTTTGAAGGGTGTAGACACGTAGACTATAACAGTAAGGCTCCCTGGGTCTGCCCACCTTAAGCATAACTATTTGAAGCTTTCCTCTGCAGTTGGGAGGTATAGTCCATGTCCCTCTTAGAAGATAAAGGGATCTTCGAAAATATATTTAACATTCATGTAAAGTTTGGGCTTTACAATTTGGTAGTTTTAATTTTATTTTATTTCGTTTATTTGAATGTTGTTTTCCAAAATGGTTCATATGTTGGAGATTCGCTTCTCAGTGTGGTAATATAGAGAAGGCCAGGCTTTTACAGGACAGGGCCACGTCATTGTGGGCATGCCCTTGGGAAGGATTAAGGGAGTTAATGAGATAGCATTAGTTCTCCCAAAAGAGAGCTATTACTGTACAGTAATGTGACCCTTGTTCTTTACACTCCCATCCTGTCAGTGCTGTGCCGTAAGTCCCCAGATTATAAATTAAACAAATCTCTTTTCTTTGCAAAGTACACAGGCTTAGGTATTTAAATAGTTACAAAAAGCAGACTGAGACATTTGGAGACAGGGAATGGCATTGCAGTCTCTTCAGTGATACACGGTATCCAAGTCTTCACCTTGTTCTATTAAAGGTAAACTATCCCTCTCCAGCATGTGTGAGTCCCAAGCTGTCTTCAGTTTGCCCTGAGGTCAGCTACACCCTGGGTCCAGTGTTGTGGGAACAAAGCTGGAGGAGACTCCTCTGACTTTAGATGCCAAGTCCAGCTCTGTCAATAGGCAACTGCACGACCTTGGATTAGTCATAAGTAGGTACTTCCTAATGAACTCATGGTAACTACAAAAACCTTTAAATTGTAGTTATACAAGATGAAGGAAATAAAAATTGCCTATCATTGGATGCCCTACGATAGTCATTAGTGCAATCATGTGCCACATAATATCTTAACAATCATGGATCACATGTACAGCAGGGTGTGCTGTGTAGCCTGAACATAGTACACTATTCCATCTAGGCTTCTGAATATGTTCTATTCATCATGTTCACACAATGACAGATCCCCTAATGATGTGTTCTTGGAACATACCCACTGCTGGACTTTAATATGTTTTCTTCCATATATCTGAATGGAATCTATTAGATTATAATGTTTTATAAACTACTTATTTCAATATTTGACTGCTTTTTTTTAATGCTTTGTTAAACTCAAATATCTTCTTATAATTTTTGATGGTGTATTAAAATTTGTTGTCCTGATACCTCTAGGTACACCTAGCATGCAAATACTGGTTTCTGATGTTGTACTACAGGGAAAAAGAAGAAAAAGAGGAGGAGGCAGAAGAGGAGGGGCTGGTTTCTTGCAGAACTGGCTGATTCTAGGCCTGTGGAAAGAAATGCATGAGCCTGGAGCATCCTGAAGCATTACAAAGAATGAACTTGCTAAAAAGCCACGAGCAACTTAATAAAGGAGGACCGAGTCCTAACAGTACTGCACTAGAGGTGTCCATGAGTGAGTTCAGGCCGATGCAAATAATGCCGGAATAAACAAAGGGCAGGCAGCAAGTCTCCCTTGAACAATTAAAGATAATCCATGTAGATGTTCTGTCTTTGAGAAGTTGGAACATGATTTCCTGATGTGCGAACTGAGCTTACCACCTCTCCTCCCAAGAGTGCAGTGTGAAAAAAAGAGCAAAGAAGGGTGCAGCTGTATGGTGGAAAACCCGGAGTGACTCTGCCAAGTGGTCAGAATGACACTTGCCAGCACCCAGCTGGGCTGATAGTCGGGGCTTTCCAAACATATCTGATAAGACTGGCACTTTACCTCTGTGAGTCTTCTCAGAAACACACAGCCTCAGTTTGATCGTGAGAAAAAGCCCAGGCAAGCTCCAGCTGGCAGAGGTTCTGCAAAGATACCTGACTGTTGTTACAATTCTCAAGGTCAGAGAAACAAGGTCTGAGGGTGGGTTGCAAAAATGTCAAATATCATCCTGAGTGATAAGGGAATGTTGCGTAAAAAGCAAGGATGTCAGAGCAGAGTATGGCATTTAGTTAATAATTGATGAGTATCGATCCGTTAATTGTGACACATATGTCACAATAATGAAAAGCGTTAATAAAAGGAGAAGCTGGGTGTGGGTACCTGGGAGCTCTTCCGGCTTCATGGTGATGTGATTCTGTAAGCCTAGAGGCTTCTTAAATACATGGATTATTTACAAAGTGACATGAAACACGTGTACCAACCACATTACCTTTAACTTTTCATGATGAAACATCCAAGTGGTTTCTACATTTTTGCTTTTGAGCAAATTGTGATGAACAATCTTACGATTAAACTCACAAGCACATCTTTTATCTTCAGAGTATGTTTCTGGGAGGGAAATTGTGAGGTAACAGGCAAGTGTTTTAGAATAATATCTCAGGGTTTTACTGCTGTGAGGAGACACCATGACCATGGAGACTAATATAAAGGAAAACATTTAATTAGGGCTGCCTTACCATTTCAGAGGTTTAGTCATGGCAGGAAGCATGGCAGCTTGCAGACAGATACGGTGCTGGAGAAGGAGCTGAGAGTTCTATATCTGTATCTGAAGGCAGCAGGAAGAGAATGAGACACATTTCAACAAAGCCACACTTCCAATAACACCACTCCCTATGAGTCTATGGGGGCCATTTTTATACAAACTACCATAGATAGTACTAAGGATTTTAATACAAAATGCCTGATGGAACACTTCAAGTGACAGATATTTTAATTTCAGATTAGAGGTTAAGACAACAATGGATGCACAGGTTTCCTGAAAAGATGCTTGGGTATTCTTTATGAACAAGGCCCTTCTGAAGTACCAGGCAGCCAGACTCTGAATATGATAGATGAGTGGGCCTTGAAGTGTGGTCCTCAGACCCAGTAGCATCAGCACCAACACCAGCACCAGCATCAGCATCACACTTGTGGAAAGTGCAAATACTGGCTTGTAGGGCTGATCAACATGATGAATTTTATTTTGAGAAGTCTATATACTTTTTAAAAAAATCTCTGCACTGTATGAGATTAATTAATTAGCATACCATACAATTTTCCCATTCAAAATATGTAACCGATTTGTTTACCATGAATGCAAAAATGTTTATATTGTTATCACCTCAGAAATCTACCCTGTCCCCTTTAGCCATCACCTTTTCTCCTGCCATCCACACATGTGACATGTAACAGACACATCTCCTAAGGTTGCTTTCTGTGTCTGGTGTCTGTCCCTGAGCCTAAAGCTATGCATATCATCACCTATATTAGCATCTCATTGCGTTCTATGTGCAAATAACAGTCTATCACTTAGCTCTATCATAGCTGTTTGAGTGGACAGACATTTGGGTTGTCTTCACTTTGGGCTAGTAGCAATACTAAATGTGAATATACTTTTGAATAACATTGTAACTAATTCTTTGAGACTTTCAGACAGTATGCTTTGACCATATTCCCCTCCCCCAACTCATCCCAGATCCACCTCCTCCCTACCACCCAATTTTGTGTTTGTCTCTGTCTCTGTTTCTCTCTTTTAACTCAAAATCCAGTTTGTGTTACCCAGAGATACTCTTGAATGTCAGGCTTGGCCTGGTCTGTCCTGAGGAATAGTTGACTACCATGGGTTACATCCTTAAAAATCCAGATTCTTTCTCAACCAGCTGCTATTAAATGCCAATAGCTTCTTCAGCTGGAACTGAGAGGTCATTCCTGCACCCCCACTCCATGATGGGATTTTGTCTGGCTTGAGAATATTCTTGTACAATCCATAGTTTCCAAAGTCTCTCAAGTGTTCTCTATAACAGGCTACTGTTCGAGAGCCACAGCTAGATCAGGGTGTGTGTGCATGGGGTGGGGGTGGGGCACACCCAGAACCAAGTTCTTTTCTACTCATAGAAGTCAGCCTTTAGCTGATACATCAAGGTAGAAAAGCATGAAGGTGGGTAGTGGATCTGATGGTGGTGGTCCATGATGCTTTCACTGTGAGGATGTGGGCATGGCTGGGTTGAGCTGGCTAAAGGAGTGTAGTCCCAGCTGTGAGAGAAGTGCTCAGTTTGACCATGAGACACTCCCACTGAGTGATCGGTCTGTCATAGTAATCTGAAAGTCATTTGAGTCATTTGCTCTTTATCATCCATCATATGTGCAATGTCCTTAGGTACAGAGAAGGCCACTGAGACTTAGCTGGTGCTATTCGTTTAAGTGTCCTTGGCAAAACTCATGTTAAATTTTATCTTAATTGGGAGGTATTAAGAGGTGGATCAGAAGGGGACTGTTCGGGGAAGATTATGAATAACTAATAAATTCAGTTATAGATTAATGGTTTAGTTATCTCAGGAGTGGGTGTGTTATGCAAATCAGGCTGGCTCTTTTTTTCTAGAATGCAGCCCTGCCACCCTACCAGGCCCAGTACAGCAAGAAAGGCCTCAGCAAATGAGCCTTAAAAGCTGTGGCCTAAGTCACCCTTTCTTCTTCATAGGCTACCTAGTCTGTGCCATTCAGGGTTTACGACAGAAAGCAGATGGACATGTGATAAAACGGGAGAAAGTTCACCTACCCCTGTCCTCACCATGAGAAGGATCTGCACCCTGGCTAGACAGTAAAATAACCAGAAGGGCTTTATAAGAGCTCAGATCCAGACTCTGTAGTCAGAGACTTGAATTATTGGTCTGAGGTGCAACTCAAGCATTGTAGGGTTCCTGGGTAATTCTCTGGCCCCCATTACTTCCTTTTACTTTTTTCCATTTAGAAATAATTTCAGACTTAAAGGTACCAAGTCATAACCCTTCCCCCAGATTTCCCAAATGCTAACATTTTAGTTAGCCACCGTGCAGTATCAGGTAGAGATATCATCATCGATACAGTAGCATTTGCCAATTCACAGATCTCTTTCACATTGCACTGACTGTAATTGGAGAGCAATCCTGGATAATTCTGAATAATGTTGGATGCTTATTCCTTGCTCATTTGCTGGGTATACTCTAGTCCTTCCTGGTGACTTTAATGTGCACACAGATTGAGGACTGTGGGCTGGATGCTGGAAATGTGGGGTTGGGGCTGTACCTGCAGACATAATTGGCTATATGGTACACTTTTTCTTTCCCATTCTCTGACATGTAAGAGCAGTGTCTGAGAATCCTGTGTATTGCTAAGCTATTGTTTCACTGCTGATTCAGTTGAGGGCTTCTGACCATTTCTATGAAATATCAGCCTACCTGCTGGGAGGAGAAATGAGGCCTAGTTATATTCATAGCAAGATTAGTTACTGACACCTAAGTAAAAATAGAAACTGACGTGCTGGTAAGGGACAAGTTAAAGAACATTCAAAAAGTGTCTCACAATTCATGGGGCCAAGTCTTTGCTGGACAGAATGCCATTCTCTCTATGTGCAAGTCTTGAATGCAATTTAGATTTTAATTAGAGATGTGCTGGACCTAAGGTAGAAGCATTTATATAGGAAGGCCAAGGGTGCCAAACTGAAAAAAAAAAAGTCTTTGCTACAGATGGCTTATTAAATTAAAACACATCCCTTAACCTCTAGTCCCAATCCTGCCTTACAAAGATGACTCATAGAAACATCAGGCTGCCAGTTATCCTGAGTGACAAGGCTGAGTGCTATAGCCAGACGAAACGCCCAACATCGTGCTAGGCTGAATTCTTTCAAGGTTTTTATTTTTATTTTCTCCTTCAGTCAAGCTACCTTTAACCAGTTAGAATTTGGGTCCTGCTCTGTTTATCTGCCGCTCTTGGTGAAAGCAAACCTGAATGTCTGCTGTGTGCAAATTTGCAAGTGTATGCACTCGAACACACAGCTCCATCCCACCCTAGCTCCTCCCTATCCCCCCCCCCCCCCCCCCCCAGTCATGGATTCCTCTCGGCCACAGATGCTCACTGTCTGCAAGTCCTTCCCATCTGAAGCAGCAGGCCAGAAGCATTTGAACCTAATAGCACTTACTACATCTGTGTTTATATCAGCCTTGTGTACACCAATCCATCTACAGCCCTCAATGTCACAGAGCTGCCTCCCATAGTGGGTGAGCATTTGTTTGGTTTCATTTTTTTTGGAGACAGAATCTTCTTTAGCTTAAGCTGGCCTTGGACTGGTTTTGTAGCTCCAGATGACCTTGAACTCTTGATGCTCTTTCTGTCTCCTACTAGAATTTCAAGTGTGCACCTAGAAGTATAAAGCACTTGTTGTGTTTGTGTTGGAGTAGATCAATACTGCACGGGAGCTATGTACACAAACCAACCAATGTTTCTTCTCTCTTTTCCTCTAGGTAAGGGTTCTGAAAGGAAGTATTATTTTCCAAAGACTACAGATAAAGAAGCAACCCAAGAGGTGAAATAATTTGCTTCCACAGCACCTAGCACCAGGATTTAAACCTGACCCACCAAATTCCACAGCTCATGCACATCAGTCATTGGTCCAGCTGAATATGTATGGGGGTTATTGGAGCTTCTGATGGCCAATAATACTGGTTTAGCGGTCTCTGCATAAGGCATTGAGCTGGAGGACCCCAAGGCTGTGTTTCTGAACCTCAGTTCACCTCAGGAAGTTTTACTATCAGAGAGGCAGTGTGTTCAGCCCTTGAGAGGCAGAGTTACCTCTCTTTGATGATGTCATTGGTCATTCCCAGCTCCATGGTGTTTGGTGGAAAGACAACTTGGAGTTGTTCACAAGGGCATCTAGCCCCATACCTCCAGCCAGAGAACTGAGTACATGTGGAGACTATTAGCAGAGAGTGTGGCTACTCAGGAAGGCCTCAGCCTGAGTTCCTGACTCTTTAAACTTTATAGTCAGCTCATTCATCCTAAAACCTTTTAAATTCAAGGACAGGACATCTCTCTGGAGAGAGGGACACACTGAGTGTACCTCTATCAAAGGAGGAGCCAAGGGAGTTGGGCTCTGTGCTGCAGGTCTATAATCCCTGCTGAGACTGAAGAACCATGACTCCGTTCAAGGTCCACATGGCTACAGAATGAGTTCAAAGACAGTTTGGGCATCTTAGTGATAAGGCCCTGTGCAAAGAGGGCTGGGGACATGGCTCAGTGGGGGAACATTTGTCAGGCCATGGATGCTACCCTAGAGCCACAGAAGATGTTGCCAGGGAACAAGAAACAGGATGCAAGCTGGTTTTCAGGTTGTTTCTCCACGAGTGAGCACTCCTGTGGGGATAAAACCTAGCAAGCCTCAAGGTCTTCAAGAAGAAGCCTTGCTAAGCACCTCTGCAGGTGAGTCATGATCAGCTCCAGCCTCCTCCCAGGCACACATCTCAAAATGTTCTGGAAGAAAATGCCAGAGATGGGTGAGGGGAACAGCCTTTTTTGTATGTGGAGTTTCCCTGGGAGCCCACTCCTGCTTCCTGGGTTTTCTGGTAAACAGGTGCTTGCATATAGAAGTCACCCAGACCCACTGAATGTTTCAAAGACTCAAGGTTAGAATTTCTCTTCTGGAAGGCCCTGGCTTTTCTAGGACTCATCTCCCTCTCTGTCTCTTCCTTGTGCCTTCAACAACTAAGAAATAGAACTTGCATGGAGTGGGTCAGGCACCAGCCTGGATTCTAGGCTATATTTTGTTCCCTCTCCTTCCCATTAGACACTTTTACAAAACCCACAAATATCTTCCAAGTAGCAAGATCCCTTCCACCTACCCTTCATGTGGAAGTGTTGGTCTTCTAGGGACTTCTGATTTCCTCATTCTTTGTGGCCCCAGCCAACCAGGCAGACCACTGCAAGGCCTACTATGAGGCCCACAAAGTCCAGTTTGGCTGATGTAAGAGAACAAGATATGATATGATCTGTGTCACAGTCTCTTGGCAGGATGTCACAGAGGTATGGTTGTGGAGCTGTGAGTGCATACATGTGCGTACACTTGGAAGGGAAACCAACGCCTAGTGTGAGCTAAGCAATGGCTCCCACACTGAGCTACATCCCCAGCTCATGTCAGCTTTGAGAATGAGAAGCTTCTCATTGCCCCAGGGTCTTTGCAATGCTGTTTTCTATGTCTGGACCACTCCTGGATGCCAACACCTTTGATTGAACTTTATTCAGTTCCTCAAAGATACTTCTCTGTGTCTCTCAAATCCAGTTACATCCTGCTGTACATTTCCATTCCCCTCACACCCAGAACTCCCATAAGACTTGCAACTCACAAAATCATCCCATATCCTACCTATAAGGTGTAAATCAGCCTCTCTCGCTAGACGCTGGCTCTGGGCATTAATGGAGCATTCATATTTTTTGGAAATGTTGGAGTTGTTTTAAATGAATTTTAAAACCAGGTAGAAGTTGTCCTGGGGAAAAGATATGAGCTCAAGGAGAGAGAGGTTTTCCATAAAGAGTGTTAAGATAAATGAGATGTCCCTGGCCTTAAGGGAGAACTCCACTTTAGGGACTGAATTGTAACTGAGGGAAGCAGATATTCCAGAAAGTACCAAGGAAGCGTGTGTCTGACCTTGGCTTCAGAGTGTTCCTGGCCTCTGGGATATTTGTGTATGCAGATGCCATTTCCTATTTATAAACAGTCCGGGGGGGGGGGGGTGTTTGTAAGTAGGAAGGTGGACTGAAGGTCAAAGGTGAGTCTATGGGGTTAGAAGAGAAAGCCACTGTGGTTGGGAAGCTAATGGTGTTTTGTGCATGCATTTAATCACATTTGATAATGTGCTGATGTGCCGAGCTCTTTGGGGGTATGGGGCCAGGTAACAGATAGAAGCTCCAAAGCCCAAGGTCTTTAGAGAACAGGGGGAAGAAATAGTTTGCCAAACTAGGTGGAGTGTGTTGTCATTGAGAGGTCATGGAGCAACCCCTCAGACAGAACTCGGGATTTCCTATCAAAAAAGAGGGGAAAGGCATTGCCAAAAAGGGGTTGGCATGAACTTGAAAAACCTGTATTTAGCAGTAGCAGGAAGCTAGAGCACAACAGGATCCCAGGCTGGAGATCAGCAGCATCACCAACAATAATAATGGTCTCCATTTAGCAGACACATCTAGGCACCAGCCATTGCTTAAGTGGGGTACCCGTGTTAGTGCAACATGAATTTTGCAGAATTTGGGTTTTGAGCCCAGGAGTCATCTGACGCCTCACCACCACAAAGTATGCTGCACATTGGTAAATTAATAAAAAAACTTTATTAACCCAAATACTTTTAGATTCCCCGCCCCCCACTCTTTCCTTTCCTCTCTTTCATTCCCACAGACTCATTCTCACCCTTCAGTTCACCTAATTACCCACACTTCTGGGCTAATTTATAAATAGGAAGCGACAAGGGCATATCCCTGATACAGAAGAGGCCAGGTCTGACTGCAGAGTGGACGCCCAGAGACCCAGTGCTATGCCCCTTCTTAAGGAGACGGAACGCCATGTCGGCCTCTTGGGAGAGAAACTTTTCACCTGGAAAATGACACTTGCTTCAGAAGGTCCATCCTGAGAGCCGTGTGCAGACTGCATGATGCCAAGAGAGGCAGAGAGCAGGGGCACTGTCTGCTGTCAGGAGTGTAATCTCCTCAAAAACTACCCCTCCGGGTGATCTGATGCCGTACAGGAGTTGTAACCACTGCGTGAGGACGAGAGTTCTAGAAGAGTTCAGGAAGGCAGGGCAAGCCAACAAGGAAGCTAACTTGTGGACAGAAGCAGCAGTGGATGAGTCTACGTCTAGACTTCTCTGCAAGCGGAGCGGCTTTACTTTTGTCTTCATGTACACTGACTTGAACTGTGCCACCCCCTGCTATCATGCCCACCTGGAACCACACAGTCAACACCTCCTCATTTGGAAATAGGAGGTTTTCATATGAAATGAGCTCAGATCGGGACATTCTTGAGAAGAGGGTGTGAGTCTGTCACTGAGTTAGAGGTCTCCAAACTTAATAACTGCTTTGCGTAAGAGGGGAGGAAAGGAAGCTCCGGTAGTGGAGGCAGAGACTGAAGAGATGCTTCTTGAAGTCAGGGAAACCAAGGACTGACTGCCAATCACCTCCGGAAGCTTAAGGAAGAGGAAGGGTCTTCTCCTGGAGGAGAGGGAGGGGCTGGGGGGGGGAGAGAGAGAGAGACAGAGAGAGAGACAGAGAGAGAGACAGAGAGAGAGAGGCAGAGAGAGAGAGACAGAGAGAGAGACAGACAGACACAGACACAGAGAGACAGACAGAGACAGAGACAGAAAGTAAGGAGGGAACAGAGACAGACAGGAGCGCGCGCATGCGCACACACATGCGACACAGAGGCTTTTCTGGTACTCTGATTTAAGAATGTGAGAGAAAGCATTTAGTTTGGGCCACCTAGTCCGTGGCTGTCTCAGTAGCCTTAGAGAACTGGGGAATTAATTTATATATCAGGGAAGATGTAAACCTCCAAGCTGAGGCCCAGCTCTGTGTGCTGGATTTGAGGGACACACTATAGCCGTACCTTTCAGGCTAGCCAGGCTGGCAGGGTGATTAAAAGACGTTGACTCTGGTTCAACTCTCCTCTCTGCTGTTCCATTATCTTGGATGATTGTCAACAAGTAGTTTAGCAGCTCTGCACCTCCAACCTTGCCTGTAATGTGCTATTAGGGTAGTCTTAGCTTTGAGGGGGATGCTTTGGAGATTGAGATGCTAAGCATGAATAATTAGAGGAGTTGTTACCCTTGCTGATGTCATTATTTGTATGGACTATGGATGGGAAATAAAATCTTCCAGACCCTCAGGGAATATATAACCTAATCTGACCAAGCATGCCCCTGCCTCCGTGTATCATACACCCAGTCCCACACACCCACGCCTTGGGAATGAGCATTACAGGAACTCCAAGCACAGATCCAGCACGGGTCTGCATGTGTGAGCTCAGGGCTCTACTCCCCATCTGTGATTCAGATGGAACGATGTCCCCTGCACCCCCCGGCCTGCTGCAAGGCTGTTTGATCCAGAAAAGGCAGTACATGTTGCCGAGCAGCAGAGAGAGACCGCAGCTGTTAGATTCCTGGTATTATACCTCCAGGTCCCGAAAGGCCCACCTCAAATGCAAGGGTCTGGGAAGAATTCCAAAAGCATTATGTGGAGTCTCTTTCCCAGTCCCAGCTTCTCCCTTGGGTCAGAGAGCAACTGCTGAGCATACGAAGCTTGAGTTTTAAGCTGGCAGCAGAACGTTTAGAAGAAATTAGAAATGTTCTCTTGAGTCCTTCCCCTGCTAGCCTGCGTTAGCCTGCTCTGGTTACCTCTGTAAGTCCAGGCTCCCAGCTCCTAGGGACATCATCATTTTGTGCGTCATGGCTCTGGCTTGTGGAATGTAAACACAATAAGATGGACCCAGCTAGTGCCCACAGGTCACCTTACAAAGTGAAGGCTTTTTAGTCTCCTGTTTTAGCTTGAGGCGGGTAGCTTTTGTTCTTTAGTTTTTTCTTTTTTACCTACTTTGTTTGTGGGTTCTTATTTTATCTGTCTCTTAACAATATCTTCTCTGGCTCAGCTCAGCTTTTGCTGGCTCAGTTGTCACCAACTATCTTCTCTTCTTAGTTTGCTAGTCCACTTTACTTTCAACCGTCTCTCCTTTTCACTCTGTTTAGTCTTTTCTTCTCTAGTGTAAGGGTTTCTGCTGGGATGGAAGGGTATCCTAGGAACCACACAGCTCAGAGGTAGGACAGTGTCCCAGTGGAAGGGCATCCTGAGTCAGGGGAGCTCAGGAACCACACAGCTCTGAGAGGAAGCCTTCTCAGTGGAGAGGGTGCAGCTCCCAGGGGAGGGTATTCCCAGCTGAGCTGAGGAGCTCAGGAGCCTCAGTCCCACGCCTCCTTTGCTTCTTCCCTTCATTGCTTATTTTCTTCTTGGCTTCTTCCAATGAGAGTCACACCAGGCAGAAAAATCTCATTAAAGAGATTTATTGGAGGGTCCAGGGTATAGAGGGATGAATCCAGGGATGGATGTCCTCTGCTTCTGGGAGCAGACAGCAGGGAATGGAACAAAAGGCAGGGCTTATAGAAGATTTCTTAGGGGTGGAGCTTGTGGGAAGCTCAGGATTGGTGAGTTTTCCTGCTCAGGGATTGGTGGCTTTTTTCCCCACCCCCTTTCCCCTGCCTCCGGCCCATGGCTTAGGGTGGGAAGTCCTTCCAGATACACCTGGCTTTGGCTAGGCGCTATCTCTGAGGAGCTGCTGGGGAAGGCTGGAGAGGAGGGGTTGCCACTGAGAACAGTTCCTGTGATAGCTGCAGGCTGAGGAGGCTGTCCTGGTGCCACCATTTTGATAGGAGCCACCATTTTGACAGCTCCTGTGGGGGTTAAGGAGCAGCCTCTTACACCAGCTGCTGTATTGACCAATTTTATAGCATGACACTTAAGGACTACATCTAGCCTACTCAGTCTTCTTCCTGTGTCAACTGTCGTCTCTGCTCTTCTGTCTCTTGGGCCCTACTTCTGCCTACTCCCCAATTCCACTGCTCTCTCTCCTACAACTTCTCTCTCCCAGCTCTCAGCCTCTGCTGGCTTTTATATCCTCTCCTGTTCCCAGAAGTCCAAGGGCCAAATGACACTGTAGAGCATAAGATCATTTAAAGGGCCAGGCACATAAATTATTTCATACTACAGAGGCCAAACGGGACCTTTCTGTCTTCCTCCACCTTGAAGCCAGATCTGCCATTATGGCAGATAAAGAAGAATGTAAATCTGTTGATTCTTCCCACTGAGATTACAAGTATGCACCTCTACACCCAGGTTTTATGTGGGTGCTGGGATGGAGCTCAGGCCCTCATGCGTGTAACAAGCATTTTACCAACCAAGCCATCCCAGCAAATAACTTTTTTTGAAGGCACTGGATTTTGGAATGGTATGTTATTCATCAGTAGATACCTGAAACACTCATGCTCCTATCCCAGATGAAGAGACTGGAACACAAACAGCAGAGCTGGGCACTTTCTGGTCGTTCTTAACAAACTAAAGCTGGGGTCCAAGGCAGGCCTAGTGCATTAGATTCCTTATCAGTGGAGACTCCATGCAAAGCAAGGGCCCAGCCCAGACACAGGCCGGTGGGTTTCAGTCTCTTCCCACTCTCCCCAATCAACTATCCCTCTTTCTAGAAACCTGTGAATGAGCAAACGTAAGCAGAGAAAATTCTGTAACACAAATATCTAAAAAAATTAAAAGGCAGAGAACAGGATTACATAGTCCTGCCCTGTAGGCAGTTTTCTGGCACAGTGACGAAATAGCAGAGATAACCAACTTTATAAGGATGAAAGCTTTATTTCGGCTGCTGATTTCAAAGTCTTCATGGTTTTGGGCCTGTAGCTGCATAGTTCATTATGGCAGGGACATGTGGCAGTTGATGTCTATTTATCTCATGGCAGCCAGGAGAAAAAGAGAAAGTCAGGAAGAGGCCAAGTCCTCAGTGCCTGTTCCAAAACTGGGTGCCCCATCAACCCAACTTCTTCCATGTAGATCCTATCTCCTGAAGGTTCTGAAATCCTTGCCTGTAACACATGCACCTTTGTGATCACTTAATATACACACTACAGTGTTTCTTCAGAACTAGCATGGCTGACTGTGTTGACAGAAATTTCTCCTTTGTGCAAACCTGAGGGTTCAGTGAATATTGTATGTGCCCTGAACTAAAACAAATAGGAAAGCCCAGATAGACTGACAGCAGCAAAGAAAACAACCCCTGAACAGGTCAACTCACCTGACTTGTGCCAGGAGATATGATTTTCATTTCCCCATTTGCCTTTAGCTAAGAGCAGGCGTGGTCCCAGTCTATTCTCTTGGCACTTCTGATTCCCCCACAGAGCCCTTATCGTAACTGTAATTAATTGATTTAAGGAATAGCATCTGCTCACAGCTATGCTTCCTGCCTCAGAAGCTCCCTGATGGGGTATGCTGGGGGATTGGTTCTCCACTGAATACTGAGACCCCAGTTAGGTTAGATGCTTGTAGAAACTTACTGAATGCATACACAGCTCAGTAAGGTGTACCTGACATCCAAATGGAAAGGTCCTGGTCCTCCTTTAAGCCCACATCTCAGTCTTCATGTGGAGGCTTTCATATGGGCTCCACAGTCCTAGCCTTGCTCTGTGACCCTCCTGTAGGATCAGAAGCCTGCCCTTAGGTCTCAGTTGGCTGGATATGTTGGCATGAGGAGCAGAAAAAGCTAAGAACTCTCTTTGCCAAGCTGGCTATGCCACTCAACACAAGTAGACTTTCAGGGGGAGTGGGAGTCACCCCAGCTCTCTAAATAAGTAAGTATGGAATCCAGGGTGAAAGTGAGGTGGAGCACTGGGAAAACAGCTCAGTCAGGAAAGAACTTGCTTTGTCCCAGGACCTGAGTTCGATGCCCTAGCACCTACTTTAAAAAAGCTGGGTAAGGTCATGCACTCTTTTGCTTGTGGGAAAGACAGAAAGATTCCTCGAGCTTAAAGGCTAGCCAGCCTAGCTTACGTAGCAAGTTCCAAGTTAGTAATAGACAAAAAAACCACAAAAAACAAAAAAACAATTCAAGTTAGAGACTTACTTGAGAAATTGTACCCAAAGCTGACCTCTGGCCTCAAGCATGTGTGGTACATGCTCGGGAATCACCCCCTCCCTCCACTCCCTCCCACCCCCACCCCAACATGAGGCTTCTATAAGCTGTTAGAAGTACGTTTTGGGGATTGCAGTAAATAATAACCAAACCAGCCCTTTGTCTATAGCTCAGGAGGTTTTAGAAACAGCTCTACTGAGAGATAATTAGCGTTCTGCACATATCACCACTGGAGAGAACAGTTCTTGGGTTTAGAACGTTCCCAAAGGTACACAGCCATCACCACAAGCAATGCTCTGAGATTATAACACAGTGACATCATTTCTGCCTTCCTTGCCCCTCCCCCAGACCCTTCCCTATCACTTTATTCCAAATTCATGGTCTCCTTTTCATCATTTACCACACTCAGGCTTTGAGTACTGTATCATTCCCACCCCCAAAACTTTATTAATGTTGCTAGTTTTTGTTTCGCCTCCAACCTCTGTGCACTAGGAAGCCACTCATTTGCTTTTCAACTGTGTATCGGCTTTTCCTGCCAACTTCAAGTCAACTGCATTATACTCCATGTAACATGCGTTGGTTCTTCCTTCCTTTTTATTGTTGAATAATATTCCATCATGTGGGCATGCCACATTTTGCTTATCAGCTTAGTCATTCATGCATTTGGCTTCTTTACGCTTTTTAGTTGTTAGGGACAATACAGATATTGATTTTCATCTGCAACTTTTCTCTGGATGTACATTTCCATTTGTCTTGAAGCTATGCATCTAAGCGAGGGGTTTGCTGGGTCACGGAGTAACTTCATGGCTCAGAAATGGCCTAAGGCTTTTCTGGATGGCATTGTGTGAGCAAAGAATGTGTGTGTGAGAGAGGGAAGGAGACGGTCACACACACACACACACACACACACACACACACACACACGCTCGCACACACACGATGTGGGTTGAAGCTGGGCTGCTCAGCTAGGAACTGATATCTGATACTGTATTCAGCAGTTCCTAACCAGGCAACTTCTGATCTGAACATTTCTTCCCATCTGCTTCCTTTTGTGATTGTTGCCTAGAAGGGGGTGTGGTCCTTCCACTGTTCCTCAATCAATTAGAAGACTAGGAACACATCAGCAAAAGAGTTCTGTAATAATCAATTAGGTTCATGGCTTTACCATCCAGAGTACCGTGAACATTAGCTGTCACTTGTAAGACGTGTCTTTTAGCCCTGTAAGCTTTCTAATAAGCACACTGATATAGTCTTGCTCCTTAGAGATATTGTGAGACATGTGTGGGCACATGCTGGCTTGGCCATCACCAGGGGAATGGTGTCATTGTCTGTCAGTGCTCTCTCTAAGCCACTGGATTGTGAGCTCTGGTGGAAAGTGGGGGCAGTGAGGGAGGGGAGGCTTTTAGATTTAGCAGGACAAACATATAATTTTCGAGTATTTTACAGTGTTTCTCAGCTCTGACTCTGCCCTCTGCAGCCTCTTGGAGACTACATCCACCTTTCATGGCTAGCAGAACTCTCTCAAAACTTGTTTCCTCTGGGCTTGCATATCCCTGCCAACTCCGAGTCCCCCTCCTGTTTTAGGAAGCCTCAGTTTATCCTGGTTGTAGTGGCTCTGGCTAATGGGTAACTGCATATGGAGCCTTCTTATTTGTGTCTTCGTGGAACAGTGTGTCCAGATGTCTATGATACGGTGTTCAGTTTGCTTCTCTCCCAGGTAAAATCTGCTCCCATGTGCAAGAGTTCTGAGCCCAGGCCTCAGCAAGATACACCTGCATTCCCATGCTGTGATTCTCAAGCCTTCCCCGAGTTGCCTCCTCTCAGCACAGATGCGGAGGCCTGCTGACGTCAGTGGAGTCAGCTGCCGTCTCTGAAGTAGGAGCCTCCCGAATTGATGGGTGTTTGTTCCCAGTTCGTGACAGTCTCCAATAATACTTTAAGCATTTTCCTCCTGAACCATCTCCCAGGGGCTGACTCAACATGGAAAGGTGTTTTTTGGCAGAGTGTTGTTTGTTTTGTAAAGGGAGCACTCTGACCTCAGCTCACTGGCTGGTTTTCCTTTCAGTGAGGGCTCATTTGGAAGGACTCTGGTGCAGTCATTTTTATGCTTGTCCTACCTCTTTCGCTCCCTGCCTTCTGCTTTGCAAAGGTTCCTGTCATTCAGTCACCTTCCAAACTCAGGAAGACCCCATGGGTACAGGGTGTTGGGGAAAGTAGGGGTGCAGAGCCACTGTTGTCTCTCTGGCCACAGGGCTGACAGTTAGTGTTTGCTCTGCTTCTACAGTGCAGAGCCTTTGTAACAGTTTCTGAGGTCGCCATGCTCCAGGAAGCAGCAAGGCCTCTGGATGTTACACCACAAGCAGAGAAAGGACTGCTTTGTATTCACTGGCCCATCTCTGAACACTCTAGGTGTGTGTGTTTGCAGGATTGTCCAGTGCAAGAGGAAAACTCTCACTGTGGCAGTTTTAAGAGAGAAAACCCTGTTCAAAGCACACACAGGATTATGCTTAATCTGAAAGACTGATTCATCATGTGAACAACGACAACAGCAGCATATCGACCCCTTTCTTTATGAAACCAGTCGTATGCTCATACCGTAGCAGTGGGTTGATTTTTGCCTCATGAGCTGAGTGCGTTCTTCACTGGGTCCTGTGTTACTGCCTTAATTGCTATGCATCCCATAATTTTGTTATAAGCCATAAGGTTGCTCCTGGGGTAATGACTTCATAACTTACAGCAGCAAAAGTGATTAAAACACAGACACACATGTGACATACACTGGAAGACACCTCTGGCCTTTGGGTATGCTGTGCTTTGGCCCAGTGTCGCTAAAAGCTCTTGTGTTAAAGGCACTGCTGCCAGTTTGTGCTGCTCTCAGAGGGTGGTATAATCTTCAAGGGGTGGAAGTTAGGTCCCAGGGGGCATGCTTCTGAAGGAGTTGTTCAGTATTCAGCTTCTTTATCTATTTCACTTCCTGTCCAATGTGAGGGGAGCAGTTCCTTTCAGAATGTCTTCTCCCCACCACGATGTTCTCTGCCTCTCCACCGGCCCAAAAGGCCACCCAACCATGGCGCAAGCAAGTTCACAGGCCAAATAACAATGGACTGAAACCTTTGAAACTGTGAACCAAAATAAACCTTTTCTCTTATTAAATTGGCCATCTCAGGGATTTTGTCACAGCAGTGGAAACACAGGATCTGAAGGAAAATAGATCCTGACCTTGTGGTGCTCACAGGAATGAACATCTCTTCCATTCAATTGCAGCAAGGCCCACTTAACATTCAGTCCTCAGAGGTGAACTATGATTGACATGTGGTTGGGGAGATAGGCTGTATTGGACTCTGGCTCAGTTTTCTGTGCTCAGGGACCCAGAAAACTAGCGAGATGCTGTGTTACTACTTTCTCTGCCTTCCCTGCCTTCCCCATGTCACCAGGGAGATTCAAAGCTTTCGGGATGCAGGAAACTCGGGCAGGCCCAGTTCCTCTGGAGGCTCATTTCTAAACAGCACCAATAGCTGTTGTCATACCTTAATAGTGAACTCTACACATACATCCTGAACAAATAATTGCCACTAAGTTAGATTATTTATAGTATTTAGCGGATCTCACACTCTTTATGGTTTTTAAATGCAACCAGCACCAACAGTGTTTTGGAAGCTGCTCAAGCTCAGAGGCAGAGCAAGCGACTGTGTGCAGAGCTTACGGTACGTTCCAGCCCCACTCCCCTCCTCCCTTCACCTAACACCTGATGTGATTATTCCATGCTAAAAATAGGAAGGTCACCATAGCTCTTCTGCAGGTAGGAAACTGCGGGGAGGGATCATTTTCTTTTTTCATGCCCTTGTCAGGTCCTCAGGTGCCAAATGGACAGATGCCTATTGACAATCATGTGGCAGAGTGGACTGGGGCTTGAGTGGTTCATGTGATCAGTCAAGGTCATTACAGAAGGATCTTCCCAGTTCTCTCTACCCTTAGATGATACCAGTTAGCAACATTAATGGAAGTAAGGTGTAGAAAGAATAATATTGGGGTCTAATATGATTAAAGTACATTATGTACATATGTAGAAATGTCTAATGAATCTCCTTACTTTGTAAAGTCAGTGCCTGCTAAGAAAGAAATAGATGGGGTGATCTAAAAATAACAAACTAGCTGTAGATTCATAAAACAACTGCCAAGAAACATCTGGATTTGCTCATTTACTACCATGTTTGCACTGGTATTTGACAAGAGGGAGAAGGGTGACTAGTTAGGGACTGTTGCATATAAAAATAAGGGAAATCTTAACTATTTACTCAGCTCCTACCTGGTGCAAAGCCCCCGGACCAATAGGAACATTTCTTTGGTGACACTAAGATGTTTATGATGTAGTCTGAGTCAAGTCACAAATACGAAGGTTGTGATAACCTAACAGTTTCTAGTTGCAATGTTGTTAACATGTAGAGGATTTTCTCTTATTTCTTCTGGGAAACTTTATTCAGGAAAATATCTGCACCAGGTAAGCAAATGGGACTAAGCAAGCCACCATCTCTTTGTCTTGGGAAGAAGTGATGGGTGAGGATGAGGTAGGATGTAGAAGTGTCATACAGATATGTGACTTTTCAGAAAGCTCAGAAACACAACTCTACCCCTGTTCATATAGCTTCCAATTTATGATGGTTTGGTCCCCCCCCCCGTGTGTGTGTGTGTGTGTGTGTGTGTGTGTGTATGTTTGTGTAGGCCTGAGGTTGATGTTAAGAATCATCTTTCATACCTTTTCTACCTTATTTGTGACAGGGTTTCTCAGTCAAACCCTGATCTTTCATATACAGCTAGACTTGCTAGCCAGCTTATTTTAAGAATCCTCCGCCTTCCAAGGGTAGAAATCCAGGTGTCAGTAGGGATCCAGAATGAGTAAGTAGTCTTTGTTGTGATGCTAAACTGTGATGTTCTTTGGGTTAAGTGTCAAATGTATCTGTGACTTAGTGTTTTGAACTTAAGATGGGTTTATTAGGACATAACCCCATCACAGGCAGAGGGGAATCTCCACTTGGTCTAGCTGGAGCAGTGAGAAATACCTGACTTAGGAAGGCATGCAGCCAAGGACTGTTGAGAGCTTCTCAGAACACCAGTAGCATTCTTGATAACAGCCTATGACACAGAGGCCATGGCTGTGTCCCCAGTAAGCAGCTGTAGCAAATGACTGAATCTCCACATCAGTGGATGATGCTATTTATCACTCTTGTGACAATCTGAAGTTATTCCTCTGATGTCTTCACTCAGAGACCTGGGATAATGGCCAAATGTCTTCTAGGGGTTTAGCCTAGGTTTTCCCATTAGTAATCAAACTCTGAGGCAAGGGCTCAGTACTGAGGACTTATTTAGGGGGTCTAATTTGGGGGCTAAAGAGACTAAAGATATCAGAGAGACTAAAACAGGGATCAGCCTGAAGCGTGTATTAAGCATAGACGCGAGGCACAATTCTACTGGGACGTCCTGAACAAATATTTGTTTGCTAGGGCTGCTATAAGAAAGCACTACAAGCTGAGCAGCTGAAATAATAGGACTTTGTTGTCTCACAGTTCTGGATGTCCAGCACCAAGGAACTGTCCTGGCTGGCTCCATCTAGGGGCTGCCTTAGGGTTTCTATTGCCAAGATAAAATACCATTACCAAAAGCAACTTGGGAGGAAAGGGTTTATTTCACTTTATAAGTCCATCATTATGGAAGCCAGAGCAGGAACTGAAGCAGAGATCATGGAGGAGTGCTTCTTGCTGGCTTGCTCCTCTTGGGTTGCTCAGCCTGCTTTCTTATAGAACCCAGGACCACCTGACCAGGGATGGCACCACACATAGTAAACAGGGCCCTCCCATATCAATCAATCAAGAAAATGTACCACAGACCAATATGGTGGGGACATTTTCCCAACTAATGTTTCCTTGTCTCAAATGACTTTAATTGCGCTAAGTTTACAAAAAACGAGCCAGGACAGGCTGTGACTATTGCATGCTCTTTGCAGTGTTTTGCTGGTAGCCGTTGGCTGTTGATGCCATGTGGGCACATCACTCCGACCTCTGCCTTCCTCTTCACATGATGCTTTCTCTCTAATTACCCCATCAAGATGTCAGCCATATTGGATGAGGTCCATTCTAAAAATCTTCTAGTAACTGAATCATCCATGAAAGAAATTATTTCCAACTAAGGACATCTTCATAGGACTGAAGACGTCGATGTCCTTTCTGGGAACACTTTACTTCATTAACAAGCTATATAGACGCACCCAAAAAAATGTCTGCTCATGGGACCTGAAGGGAATCACTGGCTCCTAACCCCTATTACCCATGTCCCATGCAGTGTCAACTCTCTCAGTCTTCCAGACTGCATGTGTATGAGGGCACAGTGGATCCTGCTGGTGTTACATACATAGACTGTAAAGAATTTCTGGGAAAGAAAGAGGTACATTGAACAGTTGAGACTGTAGGAAGCTGCCAGGACACAAGATGGCACAGAAGAAGAGAGGCGAGGCCAATGAGTATCTGACACTTGCACCAGGGTGTGATTCCTTCTGATCTGGGAGCTCCAAGAGGCAATTTTGTGCTGTTTCCCCACCCCCATCACTCTTGTATCCCTGATACACAGAACAGTGCCTGGGACTTTAAGACATCTGAGTCATACTGAAAGACCAGAAAGGAAATCTATCTGTCTCAACATTTTCATCATGGGTATGCATTTGGGGGACTTGATACAGCTATAAAACATCCCATAAGCAAATTAGGAGGCATTCTCTTCCCCATACCTTTTCTACATTTATACTGTTGGGAAGATCATAAGATATGGCACGCCCCCTCTGTTTCTCACTACACTACCTCTTAATTTTGGAGAGAGTCGGGTACAACAAGGCATTCTGTTATTTCAAAATTTTATGTATCCCTATTGTCTTTTTTTTTTTTTCTTTCTGTAAAGCCATATTAAAGCAGACATCTCTAGTAGTTGAATAGCCAAGTGTTTTTGGAGAGGATCCAGGGTGGAGCCTCAGTAGAACGAACAGCACTGTAACAGGGCTACTGTGTATGGCTATGATCATTGTCATCTGTATTTCAACATGGCTTACAGAGAGACAAGAGTGTCCGACCACAAATACTCATTTAAAAGTAATTTCTAAGCATCTGTCTGCTCTGATCGCTGCATTAAGTACTAAGTGGACAGAGCATGTTCAATTGAGATCCTAACAAGTTTTGGTTTCAAAGCACTTACCCACTTGGTTCACACTGGGTGGATGGGGACACTGTGACCTAACTCCAGGAATTGCTCATTAAGAAAAAAGCAGGGACCAAAAGCTCTTTTGTGCTGACCTCAAAGCACTTGTCATTTCCTAATGTATTTTCTACCCCATTTCCTTTACTCTTTGACCTTACCCACTACCCTATTTGTGACCCTTAGCTATCAAAGTGGCATTGGATTCTGGCCCCACTGTTAAACGAATACAGGGCAAACTTAGACTTTTAAGCTGTAGAGAAATGTGTAATCTATTGACAGTCAAAATGGGGATGATGTAACCCTAAAGCGTCATCCTGACTGATGTCTTTTGGCTTCTTTCTAATACACACATGCGTCTAACTATTGATGAGTACCATCTAGAATTTATTGAGTGATTCCTTTGTCTAATATGGCAGTTTTGGAGTTCAGAACTATATTATCCAGATCTTACCTGCTGTATTACACACTTTACAGTATATTTTAAAAATTCTGGTAATAGGCCTTTTGGAGTTTCTGGGGATGGCTCTTGGAATTTTGGCTGCAGTGGCTAATCTTGATTCTCAACTTGATATGCCTGGGAAGAGGGAACCTCAACTGAAGAACTGCCTCCATCATATTGGCCTGGGGGCATGTTTTCGGGGGCATTTTCTTTATTGCTAATTGAGGGAGAAAGGCCTATCCTATCATGGATGTTGCTAGACATTGGCAGGTGGGGGCCTGGGCAATATAAGGAAGGGATCTGAGGAAGCTGAAGCGAGCAAGCAGCATTCCTCCATAGTTACTGCTTCAGTGCTGGCCTCTCGGCTCCTCTGCTTTGAGCTCCTGCTTTGGCTCCACTTGGTGATGGGTTGTAAGATGCAGAATGAAATGAACCTTTTCCTCCCTGAGTTGTTTTGGGTCAGTGTTTTATCACAGCAACAGGATACAAAGAACAGTGAGTCTTTTTATGACTTGCTCAACCCAAAATGTATCTTCAAAACGCTCTTTATGAGACCTCAAGTTGGGCCCATAGAGTTTTTTATCTGTTAGTCCCATCTGTGTAATGTCCAGCTTCCAGCTTCAACATCTCTGAATTCTTGCACTTTTCCTTGATATGGCCTTAATTTCATCCAGGGCCCTGTCTCACACAAGTACTGGAAAAACCAGAATGGAAAAATGACAGTTCACTTGGGCCAATAGGAGTCAGGGGTGTGAGGCAGTAGGAAAAGATGGTCAGAAGGCAAAATGAACAGAATGCTGGCCTCACTACAGTGGTGAGGCCGGTGAGGGGGAAGGAGAGTCAGTCAAAGGCACTTGGTTTTTTGCCTTGAGCTGTTAGGCATTGGAGAAGACTGATCTTAAGGGCAAAGATAAGGGAAACTTGCAGTTAGTTGCACATCCCAGCTGCCACGAATCACTGAGTTGTTACACAAGTTCATGTGCCATGTGCATACAACATTCCAGAACCATACCACCAGGAAACAGTGGGAATTGGCCCTCTAGAATCCCTAAGTGAATTTTCACCAATGGCAAATTTGAAATGAAAGGATGACTTAGAAGGCATTCACATCCACAAGGCCAAGGAGACAGAAGGTGAGACTGGTTGAAAAAAAAAATCTTGGAATAGTCAGTTCAAGTGCCCAAGTGGAGGGATATGGCTGGAACTCAGTGATCCTTGACTCTGGAAGAAAGCTTATCTCATAACTAGCTCTTGTCGATTTGTAGGATTACCTTTGATTCCAGAATTTCTTATTTACCCTTTTGGCCTTTTGGAGCCAAGATACTTTTCTGTTATCAGTGGGAGAGCCATCAGTCAGCTGCTGAGTGATGTGAAAAATCTTGCCATGTCTCTGTTAAAAGAACTGAAGAGAAAGAAGACCTTTGTTAGGAAAAAGAAAGGAGTAAGCAACTCAAAGCAGAAAAGAAGAATGAGCAAAAACCCACCCGATTGCCTGTTTAGAGCCATTAAGATCTTTCATTCTTATCTATTTTTTAGGAGTCAAGATTGATTTAAGTTTATTATTTATGAATGCAGTCATACCCTTTATTGTGCAGTTAATGCACCCTATTAACTAGACACTAAGATGTGTCTTCTGTTTGTGCTATCATAAGTCAATGAGACACTGTTAATAGTAACTCAACTTTAATCACCCTAATCCCTCTTGTTACTAATGGGAACTATAAAAAGAGATGGGAATGTGAAGGAATGTGTCTTCTAAATCCTACCAGGGCTGAAATAGAGGTCCCTACCAGCATTTGAGGTTGCAGATGACAGCAGCAGCAATGCTTTTTTCTGGTATGGCTCCTTATGAAGCATCAGTTAGCTGTCCAGATGGTCCAGAAGGTAGGCAGAGAAGCCTCTGACAGTCAGGTGAGGAAACGTGGGTAGGATCCTGCCTAGAACTCCTCTTGTCACAGCCTGTGCCTGGAAAGGGTCTTTTGTGCTTACTCATTTCAGCTTGCCTATGGATGCTTCTCAAGGACCTTTTAGGGGAATGTAGTGCCTTCACATCTGACTTGGATCAATGTGAAGCTGCACAGATACCCGGCAGTTGTTGGTAAAAAGGAAGCACAGATGCTAAATGCACCCTCAGAGCCGACTTTGCTATGAATTCTGGGTCTTCTCACCTGTTTGGCTTTACTAGAACCCAAGCAGTGCTGCTCATCTTTCTTGTTGACTGAGGACTCACACAAGGATGATTGCTGAGTGATGTTTGGTGCCCTTGGTTTTACAGCATAATTAAATGAAAGCCAAGGAACAGGTTGGGAAAGGAGCCCTCTCCTCTCCTTTGGACCTGCCCTTGCATCCCAGTTTTTCTGTATTTAATGAACACAGTGGTAAACATAAGAATTGATTCACATACTGAGGTCTCTGTATAACATGGGCAGGCCTGGCAGAAATGAAGAGAAATAATATCTGAAGTGTTTCTTAAAATAGGTTGCTCTCCTTTCCACATCTCACCCAGGGGCAGGTCTGTGTTGCAGGCATCTGTGTGCTTTTTGTGCTGAAACTAGGTTAAAGGAGATGAAGAAGCCATAATACATTTGGGGGGGGGGGAATGTTTGTGTTTTATTAACCAGCAAGTTCATTTTCCCACATGCAAAGTTCTGAGGCATCTGTGTGTCTCAGACTAAATGTCGTCTGAGGCTGATGAGTGCTGGGCTCAGGTGGCTGGAGGCTCTGTAGGCAAGGATGTTGGCAGAGATTTTATGCTAGAATCAGACACCAATTTGGTAAGAGGGTGGGACAGCCATTAGAGTACTGTGTGGAATGGAAACCGGTTGATTGAATAAAGGGATTAGTCTAAGAGAGAAGGATGATTTCAGATGGATACTCCTGGTCCCCCAGGTACCTAAAAGCTCCCAAAAAGAGCCAGAAGAGAGACAGAACATGTGAGGATCCATCTCTTAGAAGCTGAGCCCCAGAGCTTTCTTTTATGGCCCCAGAAGGACATAGAACTTGTCTGCCTTTGTACTACCACCCCTTGGAGGAAGAGACTCCCTTTACTCACCACTGACAGAGCTGACAGAGACAAAGAACATGAAGCTGAGGGAAGAAGATGAGTTAGAAGTAAGGGAACACACTCTCAGCAAAATGGAGTGGCCCTAGGAAACAGTCGTAAACATAACAAGAAATCTAAAGATATTGGAGGGCATTACATTAAAGTCTTCCTAAAGAAAAAACACGTATGTTTTCATTCAGCCAAGACTCTCATTTGGCAGCTTGGAAGATCAAAACATTGGACAAAAATTACAAGAAGACAAAACAAACAAACAAACAAACAAACCAACCAGGAAGGAGAGCATGAACTAAGAGACTTAACCCACAACTGGGAAGATATATGGGAGAATAAGAGGGACCCAGTGAGTAAGAGTTGGTGAAAACATACAAGGGAAGGAGACCCTGGGGGAAGACTCTTATCTGTGTGCTGAAAAGACCAGCTAGATTCCAAATTAGATTGCTGAGAAAAATGACAAGTGATGTGTTCTGGTAAAATGTCTTCAACTCTTAAGCACAAAAAGAAGATCTTGTAAGCTTTTAAAACAGAAAACAAGTCCATAGTTTCAAGCAATAAGAATAGGCATCAGACTACTCCTCTGGGAGCTAGATGATAATGAAACAAAATGGACAGAAAACAGACAAGAATCTGTAACCATCCAAGACAGTCATGTGTTCAAGAAAGACAGTGGCTTAAGTTATACACCCTTCTAGACTGTTTCATGACATTAATAGCCTCACCAAAATACTTGAAAGGAAATAAAAAACAACAGCAAAGGAACAAGCCCAAGAAGAAGATGAATGGAGAAGAAACCATCTTAAATATAGATCTTTGTCCCATCTTGATCCTGGAAGACTAAATAGCATTCCGGGGTCAAAAATAGGGGGGGGACATAGGAGAGAGAAGGGCACTCATGGGACTCAGGACCAAGCAGGTCTAGCATTTAAAGACAGGCAGGCAATTATAAAAGAACCTAGGTCTGACCAACCACTTCAGCACACTATTGTCATCAAAAAATTTACACACCAGAACCATGTCATTGAGTCACAAAAATAAAAAGTGCAAAACAACAACAACAACAACAAAACAAACAAACAAACAAAAAACCAACCTCACATTTTAAGTAAGTTTATAATTTGGTGTTGGGACACATTCATAGCTATCCTTGGCTGCATGCCCTGCAGGGTGCATTTTAAATAATTTACTTAACTAACCCATGGAAAAAATCCAAGATCAGAGTCAAATTCACTTCATGAACCTAATCTAACCTTAACATTCAAATCTGACAGTGGTTGGCAACCCGTGGGTCATAACACCCAAAGATCATCAGGATGACAATGATATTTACAGTGCATTTTAAAAATAATAGCAGCAAAATTACAGTTAGGGAGTAGCAATGAAAATAATTTGATGGCTAGGGGTCACCACAGCATGAGGAACTGTGTTAAAGGGTTGTAGCATTAGGAAAAGTGAGGTCATTGAGACAAGGAGGGTATAACTGAAAAAAATCAAATTATAAACTAATATAACTCAGAATCCTGGCACAAAGTTATATAAACCAAGAACAAAATCCAGTAAAGTTTTAGAGAAGCATGATGTGACCTTCTAAGATTTATATTACAAACACAAGGGTAGGTACACATGGATGATCGATCAGTCTAACTCACTGAAACAACAAGTTAAAAGTCATGTGGTTGTATTAGATTTTGAAAGGACATTTCACAAAAGAAAGGTAAGCAATAGAGAATGAAAAAAGGAAGAGCTGGGTGTGGTGGCACATGCATGCAGTCCTAGACCCTGGGAGGCAGCGACAAGTTGACACAGGAATTTGGGATCATCCTAAGCTACTGTCAAGTTTGAAGTCAACTTGAGCTAGGTGAAACTGTTTCACCAAAACAAACTAACAAGCAAAAATGTTAATAAAGAAGTAACCTGACTACAATAATGACCACTTACCACAAACAACCAGCAAATGTTGAATGTCCAAACCTAAATCTACTTATGTTAAAATTTGGAATTATGAAAGGATTGCTCCTAGCATCTTTATACAACCAAGTATTGGTATTTTTCATGAATGAAATAAATCACAAAAAGAAATGACTAGTATTAAAATTACTTCTTATGTGTGGTGTGCATTTTATAACTTCCCAAGACTCTGGAAGTCTACTCATGGGTATTTAAGACCCAACAAAGTTGGTATGGCAATTTTACAATTTAGCTGGGATAAGATAATATATACAGATATCAAAACTTGCCCTTTCCCCATGAGTAAGCCTTCAGAAATGGGAATGGAAAGGATTCATTTGTAACACTATCTTAGCTCATTTTCTCTTTGCTGTGACCGAATACCTCAGGAGACATGGCTCACAGGAAGAAGGGTAGCTTGACTCATGGTTTGCTGGGGCAGTATACCCCAGTGAGGAGGCAGGGGCATGACTGCAGTGTTTTCAGGGACAAGACTGAGGCTGCTCAATTCAATGTCTGCTTTTCATAATATATTTATCTTGTTTGTTTGTATGTATGTATGAGGATCTGTATGTGCCTGCAGGGTGGTATGCGTGCCTATGCACAAACACACAGGCTAGAGGAGGGTTTTTTCAGTCCATTCTTTTTGAGGCACAGCCTCTATCTGAACCTAGAGAAATCACAATTCTCAGCTATACTAGAAATCAGTGAGCCCCAGAATCTAATGTTAAGAAACGTGATTTTTAATAGCTGAGTAGTATTCCATTGTGTAAATGTACCACATTTTCTGTATCCATTCCTCTGTGGAGGGACATCTGGGTTGTTTCCAGCTTCTGGCTATTATAAATATGGCTGCTACGAACATAGTGGAACATGTGTCTTCATTACATGTTGGAGCATCTTCTGGGTATATGCCCAGGAGGGAATGAGGAGGTTCCAAAGGGGAGATCTGGAAAGGGGGAAACATTTGAAATGTAAATAAAATATGAAAATAAAAAAAAACCTAAGCAAACAAAAAAAAATTAAAAAAAAGAAATGTGATTTTTTTTTGAGGGGTCAAATTCAGAAGAGTCCGCTTAAACAATGTTGACAGAAGTTTAAAGTGTCTCTGACCACATGCAGCTGGGGATAGAAGCATGCACAGATGCCTGGCTTGTTATAGGGACAATGGAATTTGAACCCTGTTCCTCTTGAAAGCACCAAAAGTGAACTTATCAGCCAAGTCATCTCTCCAACCCTTCTTTTGTCTCTTTTTATTCAGTCCTAGTCTCTAGTCCATGGGATGGGGCAGTTCACATTCAAGGTGGGTCACCATCTTTGGCTAACCCTCTGGAAACACCCTCATGGACATGGCCAGAACTGTGTTTTTTAGGTGCTTCTAAATCCAGGCAACTTGACAATGAAGATAAACCTCATAAATGGCTATAAATAACAGGACATATTTGTAAGTGAGTATGTTAAGAAAGATACAGAACCTTTATGAAGAAAACTTTAGCATCTCATTTAGGGGCATAACAGTATTTGAACACTTAGTAAATGTTATCAAGAAGAGAATGAATTAGTTAATTAGATAAAGGTCTCACTATGTTTACCAAGCTGGCCTCAAATTTGTGATTATCCTGCCTCAGTCTCCAGGCTGCTGAAATTGTAGGTACATACTATCACATCTGGCTTTCCAAGGAATTTATTTTTAATTAAAAAAAATTATTCAATATCCAAATGTGAATTTCAGAAAATTCCTATCAATAGCCCACTAAAAAGTTTGTCAAGGTAATGAGAGAGAGGAATCTTTCAATTTATAGGAAAGAATAATTTTAAGATAAGTCAAAGAAATATGTAAAAGAAGAGTATAGGAGAGAGAGTGAGCCCCTCAGCATACTATTTGACTATTAAGACACCAAGTTAACATCACTGTTTTTCAACAGACGAAAAATAGCCTCTAATAATATAGTTCTAGACTTTCTTGTTTCCATTTGGATTCTTTTCATATGCACACAATGATACAAATTTAATTTGATAATTAGTACTTAATTTGTATGATCTGGTAGTAAGGGAGATTTCAACCACAAGCAAACAAAACAAACAAACAAAAACAAGCAAGATGAAACAAAAGGACATGTTACAGAAAAATGTCATGAAAAACATGATCCATAGTTATGCCATGCATTTAATGATATACAAATAATTCTTATAAACTGTCAGAAAGAGATAAACTGTACAGTAGAAAAATGGGCAAATGAAATGCAGAAAATATTTGCAGACCTTCATGTGACCAAAACTTTATTTTATTTTTTAACTTTTGAATATTTACTTTATATACATTTCAAATGTTTTCCCCTTTAAAAACCCCTATTCCATTCTCCCTCCCCTGCCTCTATGAGGGTGCTCCTCCTCTACTCCCATCTTCCCTCCCTGGCATTCTCCTACACTGGGGCATCTAACACCTTCAGGCCCAAGGGCCTTTCCTCCCACTGATGGCGAACAAGGCCCTCCTCTGCCACACATGTGGCCAGCACCATGGATCCCTCCATGTGGATTCTTTGGTTGGTGATCCAGTCTCCAGGAGACCCCGGGGTTCTGCATGTGGCCAAAACTTTATGAAAAGCTCTTAACCATCATTTGCATTCAGAGAATCTAATTTTTTTTTTTTTTTTAAAAAAACAACCTTTTTTTTTGAAGAGCCACATTTAGAAGAACAGTAGCATCCATTGTTGGAGGGGATATGGAGAAGGGTCCTTTTAATCTATGTTGGCAGAAATACAAATTGTTAAAGTAGTTGTGAAAAGCACCGTGTTACACACCATAAAATTGATATACCCTGTTTGTTCTGCTAGGTAATTTCACAGCTGGGCCTTTCCATGGCCCAATGTTTGTGTCCTTCCTAGATTCATATGTCAAAACCTAGTCACCAATGTGATTCTATCACTAGGTGAGACCTTTGGGGTGTTGGTTAGTTCTTAAGGATGTAGATATTATGAATGAATTTAGCACCCTCACAGCGCTGCCTTCCAGTTCCCACCTCATAAGGGGACATACAGTGCCATCTTTGAACTAGAAAAAGTGGCCCTTGCTAAACAATGAATCTGCCGAATGGCTTGGCTTTAGTCCCATGAGCAAACAAACTGAATGTTTCTAAGAAGGGGATGGTCTCGTGGGGTCACATTTCATCTTCACCATGATAGCATGTAAGGTGTTAAAGAAGCAACAGAGAAATGAAAGCATCTTCGAGACTCCATTGCTTGACTTGTGTTGATTCCCACCGAGGGTTTGCAATGAGAAAAGCAAGATGCAGGAAAGTGCTCCATGTAAAGTGCCATTCTAACAAACGATTTCATCTCATACATGAAAGATACAAAAACAGTACATATTGTATAAGTGAGATGACTTTATATTATTATGCGTACACAGAGGAAAATATGAAGGATGCCAGCTTGGTTGTTTCCTGAAGATTCCAGTTTGGGAAAGGAGGCCATGATGTGGGTAGAGCCATAGGAAGAATGGGCACAAACAAGCAAATTAAAGACAATTCCCTGTGTGTGTGTGTAGTTACAGATGTATATACATATATGAGGAAATTTTATTTCATTTATTTTCTTTTTTACTGGATATTTTCTTTATTTACATTTCAAATGTTTTCCTCTTTCCAGCTCTCCCCTTAGGAAACCCCCTATTCCACCCCCTCCCCTGCCACTATGAGGGTGCTTCCTCACTCATCCACCTACTCCTGTCTTCTCAACACTGAATTCCCCTACACTGGGACATCAAACACCCTCAGGCTCAAGGGCCTCTCCTCCCACTGATGTCCAACAAGGCCCTTCTCTGCCACATATGCGGCCAGAGCCATGGGTCACTCCATGTTCTTTGGTTGGTGGTCCAGTCCCTGGGAGCTCTGGCTGGTTGACACTGTTGCTCCCTCCATGGGGCTGCAAACCCCTTCAGCTTGAAGAAATTTTAAAATAAAACATTTAAGTGGAAGGAAAGGAGGAAACGTTGGAGGATGGGGCCTGGAGGGTTTCACTGATGGAGGATGATACCACCAGGTACTCCACTGAGCTAGCTTACGCTGGGAAAACTAGTGATAGTCAAAATGGCAGTTCTAGACTTCTTGCAAGCCCAACAATATCACCAATGCCTGGGTCCATCATACAAGATAAGTCACTTGATCAAAGTCCTAAGATTTAAAACTAAAGATGGAACTAGATAAGCCAGATATGAGCAGGCCAGACTGGCATTCCAGAGGACTGACTTTGTTATATTTAAAAACATTGACTGGAAAACATTTACGAAAACTAAAAGGAACTAGAAAGTTCTCCCATGCTCTAGACCAGAGCACATCCTCTGGAGTCATTCCAGTGTTAACATTAAATCTAATTTCAGAGATCCTTGACATTAAAAGGTCTTCTGCTCAAGTGCCGAATAATTCTTACATAATACTGAGGCCTTCATGGTGAGTTAAGGGGAGCCTAGTGTCTCTGTTGCATCGTTATGACTTGGCATCCCACAGCAGTTTGCTGTTTATTTATAGAAAGAAAATCCATCTCCCTGTCTCTGTTATTCTTGCTGCTATTGCTGCTTACCAGTGTGAAATGCGGCTTCAGTAAATCAGGACGAGAGGCTCTGCTGCCCTTTGGTAATGGCCTCCTGCCTGCCTTAGCCATCACTAAAGGGACCGGACTGAGGCTGCTGGTAGGAAGGAGGTCCTAGAAATGGGGTCAAGTGGCTGTCATTACAATGTTAGTGAATTGGCCCAGCCTTCTATAGGGCATTATCCTGTTTGCCAGAAGTCTGATGTGCAAACATTTGCAGCAGCAAAGTTACTTGTCTGGGCTCTGGACTGGAGATATTGCCTGGGAGATGCTTGAACAGACATCAGTTAGACGTCTGCCTGAAGGTGTTTATCTTGCCCCATCTGCTGGAGATGGGCACTGGCTTCCCTACTTGTCTACTTGTCTTTTGGCAAATATGATGTCACCACACACTGTGGCTGAACTTTCTCCCCCATTGGTGATCTTGTTCCCAAAATTATATGTGTGTGTGTATGTGTGTGTGTTTGTGTGTGTGTGTGTATATATGTGTGTATTTTTATACTTTTTGGAAATTTTATAAATGAATGTTGTATGTACATAATTTCTACTCTACCTTCTCCCCTATTCAGCTTCTCCTAGTTCCCCTCAAATTCATGACCTCTTCCTTTTAAATTATTACTGTTATGTTTGTGTTATATGTATGCATGTATGTATGTTTGTATGTATGTTTGTATGTGAGTATGTATGTTTGTTTGTTTGTATGTATGTATATGTATACTCACACACAAAACTACAACCAGCTAAGTACATTTAGTGTTGCTCATATTATATGTATTTAGGGCTTGCCACTTGGGAATAGATAACCTGTGTGGGGGGATCATCCCTGGAAAGGACTGATTCCTCCTCTCTTAGCAGCCATTATTTGCCTCTATCTCTTCATCTGGTGGTGAGGCCTTGTGAGAATTCTCCCAATTCATGTTCGAATGTCAACTGTTGTCACTGTGCAGGTCTTGTTTAGGTGACCATGCTAAGTTTTCATGGTACAGCATTTTTATCTCATATAGAAGGTACTGTCTCATAGTAGTCATCCTGATCCTCTGGCTGTTACTGTCTTTCCATCCTCTCTTTTTAGATGTTCACAGAGCCTTAGGTGTAGTGGTTGTGTTGTAGATCTACCAACGAGGGATGGATACCCTATGTTTAGCTGCTTTCATGCATTTTTGACAAGTTGTGTATTTCTATCATGATTTCAATCTGCTGCAAAAAGCTTTTTTGATCAGAGGTGAGAGCTGCACTTACATGTGGGTATAAGGTTAGGTATTTGGAATTCGGTTAGAAATTATGCTGGTTTAGGAAAGCGGCAGTAGACGGCTCTCCTCCAGGGTCCATGGCCTCACCAGCCACAGGTGTTTGGCTAGGTTGACAGTACCAGACATTAGTACCCTCCTATAGAGCAGGTTTTAAGACTGACAGAGTGGCTATTGGTTATTCCCGAGATAGAAATGCCCCTGCTGCACCCTTGGGGCATGTTTTGCCATGCTGGCCACTTCTGGAATGCATCGACTTTTTAGCTGGGTAAGACTAGTGACTGCTTTTCTCCTTTGGCAGACTGCATAGCACCTGAAGATACCGTAAGAGATATTCCCCAGGAAAGAGGCTTCCGGGTCAGTTCTAGCTTGATTCCACGCAGTCTTGTGTCTAAAGTGTGTTTAGTGTCTTTGGTAGTAGCATCTTACTTACAAGCTCTGGCAGGCACCCAAGGCCACTGGCCACTGTGTTTTGTTAGATAGTCTGTGGCTCTTTCTCCCCCCCCCCCCCCGGAAAGCATTATCACTCCAAGTGATACAATTTAACCTAGGTTATTTATGTAAGTATTCACATACATTTTAATGTATTATATGTGTATTTTAAGTGCATATTGGTCTTTCCCCAGGACTTTCTCAATCATTCTTAGTGTCCTTTATCTCTCCTCCATCTCCCACTCTAGATAATACCCCAACCCTAGGGTACTGGGGTGCCTGGGTACTGACAGCACTGTGGCATTGGTATTGACAGTCCTAGGGTCACATAGCGCTAGCTTGTTCTTTTCTTTGTTCTCTGCTTCATATCTCCATCTGCTTCTTCCCCCTGCCTTCAACACTGTGTAGTTCTGACATGGCTAGACAGAGCACAGGGACACAGAGCAAATGGCAGCAAGTTCAGGCCCAGAATTCTCCGATTTTTCAGGCTACAAATCAGGACACAGATTCTGGCGGATATATTCACAATACTGGAAGTCATAAGGCAGGCTGCTTTACGTCTGACTGTCTTAGAGCATAGAAGATAGCAATAGTACTCCATCTAGGTAAATAGAACAGAGGAGAACCAGGTCATGAAAACCACAAGGGAAAGAAGGTATTTGGGCCATGACTGACTTTGAAATCCCATTGGTCCTGGGGGAATTAAAGAGTTAAGAACCCTATTCTGATGAATAGTTATTTAGAGGAGTCTCATTACATAGTATAACTTCTGCCTACTTCTCAAATAAATGATTAGGGAAGGATTTTGAGTGATTTCCAGCCAGGTTTATGGAACTGGCCTCCAGATTGCTAATGTTAGAAGCAGCCCAGGAAAGAAGTAATTAAGGACTTTGCTGTAGGTTGCTTTGCTGAGTCTTGCTCTGGGGCACATTCGGTACTCAGAAATGAAATTGGAATTTTCAAAAACACAATCAAGATCTCCTCTGCTATTTTCTAGTTTCTGTTCAAGCCCCCGGGTTTCTGCCTTTAATACTCTGGAAATGAAAATGGACTCCTTGATTACTCATGGCCCCAAGTTGTTGCTTGTGTTTTTTTCCAAAAGGCATGCTAATTATTGTATGGAACTGAACAGGAGCTGCCAGAATGTCTCAGGGTAGGGCCAGATTGTTCATGACCAATCTCTGAAAACCACTCATAATGGACTAATAACAATCTATTTTGATTTGGAATATAGGAAGTGGATTAAGTCTCTTTTTTCTTTTAAAAAAAAAAAAAACTTTACCATTTTTTTTTCTGATATGGTAAGTAAATAGTGCCACTGGTGGTTCATAGTGGTTAAGGGAGCACTGGAAACTGGGGGTGGCTCAGTGGATAATGCAGTTGGTAAGTAAGTGTGAGGGCTGGAGATCAGATCCCCAGAACTCACATAAAAAGCTGGCTGGAGGTGACAGGCTGCCTGTGATATTAGTGGTCCAAAGTAGAGACAGAGGACCCCTGGGTCCCAGTTGGGTGTGAGCTTAGGAATCCATGAGAAACCTTGCCTCAGTAAATAAAGTGAGAAGGCAATTGAGGACAACACTTAATGTCAACCTTCAGCTCCCGTACTCACCTATACATTTGTGCCTGCAAAACACAAGACATGCATACACATATAACAAACCCACGCCGCCAACACATATGTGCACATGTACACATATACATGTGCACACGTATACACATGTACACACACACACACTCACAGAAGCATCATCTTTTCATTATGTTTAACAAGTGAGCATTTCATGGACACACATGAACAACCATTTTGTTCATGTGTTGACTTCATAAGTCAGACACAGAGTATTGAGGAGGATGTTCAGATCTCAAGTCACGGGCTTTTGTGGCTGGCTGGAGATCTCCCATCTCTCCCTCTACAGCATGTTAGCAGTGCATTGGCCACCACTCTTCCTTACTTCAATTGTGCATCCTTCCAAGGACTCCATGGCTTGACCTTCGTAAGAATCACTTTCATTTGATTCTTAGTCCAGAAAAAAATGATTACATACAAATTTCAATTAAATTAGGCACTGATTGGACTAGAACCACTGACTGTTGCAGGTAGACTCTCAGGGATCATCACCCCTCAGCAGTCTCATCCCACAAGGGAGTGTTTCTCTTCTCCTGACCTCAGGTTTGGTTAAGGACATTTTAATGAGATTTTTCATCTGGTAACTTGACCAGTCGTCCAATTCTGTTGGAGGAAAGGGCAGAAATGGAGTAAGCAGGGATTTGGGCATTTGTTTCTCTGCTTTTATGAATGGCTTCAGAGGACATGGGTGGGATCTTAGCATAGTAAGATAGCCTTGTCTCAGGAGTTGAGTTCTTGTTAGAAGGGATTTGTTTTAATCTCATAAGGTAAGTACTTGTCTAGTCTATTTGGATAGGACTTTGTCTTTGAACACCCCTACACACTCATCATTTTTCCTTGGGGCTTCCTTCTGGGGAATCTACACAGACAAGCACCATGCTGTACATTTGTACCGAGTATGTTTTCTTTGTAACTCCTCAATAAGAGTATTTTCAAGTGAAGAAATGAAAAGAACATTGACTGGAATGTTACATCTTGCCAGATGTATAAGATTGAATGACACTAGGATTTTTAGTTTCTGTCCCAGTCAGCTTCAACTGTCAATTTGATACAGCCTTGTCTTAGTCAGGGTTTCTATTCCTACATAAACATCATGACCAAGAAGTAAGTTAGGGAGGAAAGGGTTTTATTCAGCTTACTCTTCCATGCTGCTGTTCATCACCAAAGGACTGCAACTCAAGCAGGGCAGGAAGCAGGAGCTGATGCAGAGGCCGTGGAGGGATGTTTCTTACTGACTTGCTTCCCCTGGCTTGCCCAGCCTACTTTCTTATAGAACCCAAGACTACCACCCCACAGATGGTACCACCCACAAGGGACCCTCCACCCTTGATCACTAATTGAGAAAATGCCTTACACCTGGATCTCATGGAGGCATTTTCTCAACTGACAATCCTTTCTCTGTGATAACTCCAGCTTGTGTCAAGTTGACACACAAACTAGCCAGTACAAGCCTAGAGAGTCACCTGTGAAAAGGTTCAGATTGGCTTGTGAGAATGTCTGTGAGAGACTGTCTTGATTGCTACCTAGTATGAGAAGGCCCATCCCACTGTGGGCAGCACTGTCCCTAGGCTGCTAATCATGGGCTATATAAAAAAGATAGCTAAGCATGAGCATGGGCAAGTAGCAGTTCTCTATGGTTTCTGCTCAAATTCCTATTTGAGATCTTGCCTTGATCCTCTCTCTCTCTCTCTCCTCCTCCCTCCCTTCCTTTCTTTGTCTTAACTTTAATCTTTAAATTTATTTTTATTAAAGATTCTTTTGCACAATTTATTTTGACCATGTTCCTTTTCCTCTGAAAACTCCTTACAAATCCTTCCCACCTCCCTACCCACCCAGCTTCATGCCCCCCCAACAGAATAGGAAAATAAAAACCCAAAATCAAAACAAACCTAAGAAAAAAGGAACTCAATAAGACAAAACAAAACCCCAAAAAGCTCTTGCACCCCCTTCAAATCCACAGACTCCATTTCCTGAAGGTTGACTACTCCTGGACATAGGGCCTCCCCTGGAGTGTGGTTGATAAACCCAGAGGTACTTCACTTGACTGGACATAGGGCCTCCCCTGGAGTGTGGTTGATAAACCCAGGGTACTTCCCTTGAAAACACTAAGTTCCCCTTTCTCAGCTGGTATCAATTGCAACTACTTTCTTGGTCAGGAGTAGGACTTTGTCTTCACTTCCTCTTCTCCATGCTGGGAATTTGTCTGGTTTGGATCTGTTCATGTCTTGTGTGGGCTGTCACAGTCTCTGTGAGTTCATATGTGTTACAATGTCCTGACTTCTTTCAGTGATGAACTATGACCTGTAAATGGAAGGAACATCCTCCTACCTCCATTGCTTTTGGTCAGAGTGCTTCATGCCAGCAGCAGAAAGGAGCAGCTATGGCTCCTCCTCTTCCTCTTCCTCCTCTTCCTCTTCCTCTTGCTCCTTCTTTCTACAAGGTAAGCAGGGCTCTTACATCAGTATATAACTTACAGAATTAGGCATGCATTTTGAAGTCCTTAATTTCAGAACACGTAGACTCCTGAAGACAGCATTAGGAAGCTCCTTGGTACATTTGAATTTAAAATAATTTTCCTAGGAAACTTTATTTTTATAGGTATAGCAAAGATAAACATGGTAAATTTCACATTAATGAAGTCTGAATTTATGTGATTATATTCTATTGATTATTACCAACTAAACATTTTATACAAGATTATGAGTTATTTAAGTATGAAGTCTTCTAAGCAAACTTGAAATTTGTCACTGAACTTTTCATATGAGAAACTGAAATTCTGGTAGGGAACTAATTTGTCTAAATATAATTTCTAATTTGTGTGGTGCTATTTCAGTGTAAAGATAATAACATGAAGTAGAAATTGTCCTTTAGTAGACAGATGAAAGTAATTAAAGTGATTATAATAGATGCAGGCAAATATTCGATGGACTGACTAATTTAGTTCACATTACAAAAACTATTAAAGCTGGAACATTAAGTTATAAGTGAGTAGTGTTTATTGAAAGTCAGACAGTACAAATGCATTGGAAGTGGCATTTTCACAGGAGGACATTTTTACTGACCTAAATTCATGATGCATGCTCAGAAATGATACCTTTTACGCACCTCCAGGGGCGTTCAGTTTGCTTTCCCTCCCTCCTGTCCCTTAAATCTTGTTTCATTCTTCCTGAGTATTTATTCCTTCTTCTTTATAGGGTACAAATGGTAAAATTTGTTTAGTGGTCAAGATATTGAGAAGGCAGAGACAGTTCCCTTTCTCCAAGCATCTTGGTCCTTAATTCTTGTCCTGAATCCTTCTGCCTCCTGGAGATACACAGCATTGCCTAGTATCAGTGGGTCAGAGTGACAATATATCAGACTTGGGGTCATCCAGTCTACCTGATAGCTACTTCCTGCTCACAGGATTGTCTCTGGCTGGGTCTTTTGGGGGACTCCTCTTCTGTGAGGTTGAGCTGGCCCTGGATGTTCAGCCTTTGCAGCTCTTCTCACTTCCTTCTCAGAACTGACACTACTTTTCAGCAACCCTTGCACACGCTTTTTCTAAAAAACGTTCTCAGCAAAGCCAGAATCCTAATTAGCCCTGTAAAGCAGGTGGCCTCCTGATGCTGCTTTTCTTCTCTCCTTTTCTGAAATAAAATTTTCTCTTGACCAAACTCCCTTGATTGTACACTGGAATTTCATAGCTTCAGACAAATTATGCAGCACTTAAATCACACCTAATTACCACCTTCGTCGACAGCAGCAGGGCTTGGTACCAGAATGAAAATGGGAGACACCGGAAAGAAACCATGGGAAAATCAGCCATTGGGATGGAGAATCAAGTAATTGCAGGAGGCTGTCTCTTCTCTCTGGGAAGACTGGTAATCAGGGAGATCAATTCTTAACCCACCCCCAGCCAAGTGAGTAACCCAAAAGCCTTCTTAGAAATGGGAATACTTAGATGCATGGAGGAGTTTGGGTACAAGGAAGACCACATGGCAGGCTTTATATTACATCCATAAGAAGACCCTGTTATGCAATTTTAGACAACGTCTAGTATCTGGTATATACTATTGTTGTTTTAAATATCTTTACTGAAAATAAATTTTAAGTTGTTTATTTTTATTTCTCAGTGGTTCCAGACTAACCCCCCCCTTTAACAATTTTCAAGCATTTAGAAGATATAGCATGATTTGTAAAGATTGATTCAAGTCAAACATAATTAACTCTTGCAGAGCAAACTTTCTTTTGTTTGCTTGTTTCTTTATTCATTTTGAGACCTACCTTATAGTCCAGACAAATCTGAACACTTAGCAGCACTCTTTCTGCTTCTCGAGTGCTAGGATCACAGGTGTGAGTTAACATGGCTACCTATAAATATTTTGAAAGAAATATAACCTGAATTGGGCCTGGAAGGATAGCTCAGAGGTTAAGAGCATACTAGCTGCTCTTTCAGAGGATCTAGGGTTGATTCCCAGCACCCACATCTCATAACCATCTGGCACCCTCTTCTGGCCTTCACTGGCACTAGACATGCATGCAGGGCACAGACATACATGCAGGCAAAACACTCACGCACATAAAATTTTTAAAGATTAAAAGTACAAACATAACCTGCATATCCCAAGTTCTGAGTATTTAGGGGCCCACAACTGAGGGTTAATTGTTAATGAACTTCTCAAAGTTACTGGTTTGCTCTCCTGATGGCAACTTTCTTGAACACACACACACACACACACACACACACACACACACACACACGGGGAGAGAGAGAGAGACAGAGAGAGAGAGAGAGACAGAGACAGAGACAGAGACAGAGACACAGAGAGGGGGGAAAGAGAGACAGGAGAGAGACAGTGAGACAGAGACAGAGACACTTTGGGCAGTCTAGAAGCTAAAACTAAATAAAACTATACCATGTCACAATAAATCTACATTCATGGCTTGGGCCTTTGCCCATCTTCTTTCCAGGAACTGTCCTTTCCTCTTTCACTGGAAGTTCTTTTCAGTACACCACCCCTCCTCCACCCACAATTTAGAATTAAGGTTCCCCCACCCATGTGGGACTGTAAAAGGCAGCTTGGTTTCTGGTTGAGCTAAGGCTTGAAACCCCAGAAACCCTGAAGGGACAGTAGGCACCTGTTCTCAGGTACCAGGCCCCTGTCACTAGCCACTGCTCCCAATAGATTTGTGGCTATCAGTCACATATGGGCAATGACACAAGCCCCTCCACACGTAAAGGACATGACCTGTGGTCAAGTAGGCTCAAGACAGATCTCCATTTTAATGAGGTACCTAAAGCCCTGGAGGGCTTAGCCAATAAGCTTTCCTTCCTAGACATTCCTCCTTGCAAAAGGTATTTAACCTCAGGCCCACCCTGAGAAGTGGGTATGGTTTTACTCATCCACTTTCCACAATGATAATAAATGCTTTAAAACCATGGACTGTCTATTTTCATTGGGATCCACTGTGGGAAGCCATGGAGAAGGCTTTCGCCTATAGAGTTGCCATCTAGTCTCCTGTAGAAGGCCTCTCTGCACCCCCAGCCACAGCAGCCACCAAGCCCAAGCCCAAACTAACTGCGGACAAGCCAAGGACTCTCTCCTCTTTTCTTCCGGGCCCCCACTCTGTTCTTGGCTCTTCCACAGTATCCAGCAGTGCCTGGGTGTCCAAGAGCCTGAGGACTAGATGATTCCGGTCTTGGCACAGTCCCAGGACCCCCGAACCAGCTCTGGCTGTCCCTGCACCTCAGACTGCACTTTCCTACTCCTGAGCTGTGTCCCAGGACTTCTCTATGGCCCAACACCCACCTGGCAACAGCCTGGGGTAAGCTTGGTCAAAACTCCTGCATTTTGCCTCCCTGAGAGGCTGTGCCCTGTGGAGGAGCAGACTCGAGATCCCATAACCCTACACTCTGGTGTCTTTGATGACATGCCTAGCTTTCCACAAAAGAAAGTAAGAATCTTGGAATCATATTTTAGATTTGGTTGTCACCAAATTTGGTTGATGCCCAGCACGGTGCTGAGGGAGAACAGGCATCAGAGATTGTACTGATTTGATAAGAACACCAGTTCTGTGCCTGAGCTATCTTATGCCACTTTATATTGATTTTCCTTTGGTGGGAGAGAGCAATATTGAACATGAAGTGTGTACTTTTAGGCAAAGAGCATTACTCTGGCAGGCTGTAGTGTCTTCAAGACCACTGTAGTTGTAACAGAACATTGTCTCTTAAAGATGCTGCAAGGGTCAGGGATAGAGATTGGCATCCCTTTCCTTACACATAGTAAAGGACAGAGAACATTGCCATAGGCTTCATGTTACTGCCCCTTGCTCTTACATATGAAAGCAATAAATAAATAAATAAATAAATAAAAATGCTGACGTATATGTGAAATATGACCCAGAGGCAAACTTTTGAAGTGAAGTAAACAAAACAGAATAGAACAGTTAAAGTTGTTGCCAGAGCAGAATAAAACTCTGGAAAATCATTTCATATATGTCCTATGCAATGTGTACATGCTATGAATCAAATACTAGTAAGTTAAGTCTCATAAACTTAATACCTAGCTTAAAACCTAGAACACTGAGCTATAGACAACCATCATGTATGTGTTCTTTCTGCATTCCAGGGCCCTCCCTGTCTTTGCCTCTGAGGTTAGTGTTCTCTCGAGTTTGGGAATTTATCATCATTATTTGCTTGCATTTTATATGGAGGAAGAGAGACCAGAATGTGAGTGGGCTGAGCCCTCGGTGAGACTGTGAGTAGACATAGATCTGTAAACCTTCAACTGCACTTACATAACATGGCTCACTATTAAGCCACGTTAAACCATTTCTTAATTTCAGACTTTTGCTCACTTCTGGGCTTGCATCCTTGAGAAAAATAACAGTTCCAGAGCTCATGATCCAGTGGAGCATACGGACAACCACATTTTCACCACATACAGAAAGGTGCCAAAGAAGACCCAGGGGACTCACACGAGGCGCTGCAGGTCAGGCAAGGTGGACAATGGAAATTTAAGCTGGTTCCTGCAGCAGGAATCAAAGCTTGCCAACAAAAGTCGGGGTGATGGGAAGTAGCAATGATCAAATTCATGGGGCATGGAAATCTTGGGGTGTTTGGGGGAAGTGCATGGAAATCAAGAGCAGAGGACTGTGATAGATAGTCTCGGAGTGGGTATGATGACGCTCAAGGAGAGAACCTTGGAGCTCATTAACCCGGATGTCTTCTGTGCTATCTATGTGTGACATGCTGGCCTTGGATATTAGGAATGAAATGGTTAATATATAAAACTCAGCATAGGGATATAGCTCGGTGAGGGACTTGTCTACTGTGTACAGGCCTTTGATTCAATTCACGGCACCACAACAAAGTACTAAGCTTGCATTAAGATTAAGACTCGAGCTCTTGAGAAATGAAACAGATACCAGGATTATACACACACAAAGAAATGATATCCACAATACACAGATGGCCAGGTTATAGATCATGGTTACATTGCAGGGGCCACGTGCAACCCTGAAGAAATATTAGGCTGGGTGGTATTCACTACAGTGCCAGCTAAGTTGGATCTTCCTGATGGTGGTTAGGTAGGTGCTTTCTTGACAAAAGCAAAAATAATCACACGTTAAATAACTGTCATACTTATGATTTCTAACCTCCTAAACAATGGTTATAGAATTGCTTTGTTCCAAACCTGTCTACCGCCAGCTCTCTTAAATAATATTCTTGAAGATAGTGCTGTCCAATAAAACTTTCTGCAGTAGTGAATTATAGTCTTGCGAGCTGCGGCAGAGACTAGGATATCAGGCAGTAAGTGCAACTGAGGATGGGACCCGCATTAAATGAGGAAGCAGGAGAAGATGGTGTTCCTTTGTGCTGCAGGGAAGTCTGTTCCTACAGGAGAGGCAACTGCATCCCTGCAGATGGTGGATGTAGGCTTGAGTCTCTTCTCTTACCTCTGCTGTAATGTCCCAGTGATGCTATTCTATCACCTGCATGACCTGTCCCTTCCTTGTGCTGCTTGTTCTGTTGTAAAGATCTTGTTTCTCTCTTGCTACCTTTAAAAACATTTCTTTTTAGTTAGTATACAAAATAATAAGTTACATTATGACATTTTCATACATTTATAGCATTGTACTTAGGTCATGGTCACCATGTCACCATCACCCTCCCCTGTTTCTTCTCCCATCCTTCATTGGTTTCCTTCCTCCCCACAAATAATCCTATGCTTTCAATATATATATGGATATTAGGAATGAATGGTTCAGGGTTGCACAATTTACAACCTGGCCTTCTGTGTAATCTATCTATCTATCTATCTATCTATCTATCTATCTATCTATCTATCTAATCATCTATCTATCATCTGTCTATCTACTCTCTATTATCTATCTATCATCTGTCTATCTAATCTATCTATCTATCTATCATCTATCTATCTATCTATCTATCTATCTATCTAATCATCTATCCATCATCTATCTACTCTCTATTATCTATCATCTATCTATCATCTGTCTATCTAATCTATCTATCATCTGTCTATCTTATCTATCTATCTATCTATCTATCTATTATCTATCTCTCATCTGTCTATCTATCTACTCTCTATTATCTATCAATCATCTATCAATCATCTGTCTATCTATATATCTATCTATCTACTCTCTATTATCTATCTATCTATCTATCTATCTATCTATCTATCTATCTATCTACCTTCCTCATATATAAAAGAAACCACGTGCCATTAGACATTGTATTTCTATACTATCACCTGTTTTTTAAAAATCTTCTCTGCCACCCATTCTTTTCTGCATTTATAACTATCTGTCTATCATCTCCTACCCATCTACATTCCACACATAAAAGAAAACATGTGAAGTCTCTCTACCAGGGTCCCCTGGCTTAGCTTTTGGATGAGACAGGCTTCTTCTGTTTCTTCTGCCCCCATAGGAACTTGGCATAGCAAAGCCCACATGAGCTGTTTACCTCTTTCTGATGAGTCACCCTTCTGTTTCTCCACACAGTGCAGCTGTCTTATCATCCCTGACTGATTCTAGTGTTCTTCCAGTCATTCTCTCTTTGAAATGATATTTGACATTGCTGTTCTCCTCATTTACCATGTCACATGGAGGCAACTTCTAACCCAGCTTCTTACCAAGTCTTTCCCTGATCTCTTGTTTTATGTCCAGAGACCATCTCTGACACATCCTTCCCCAGCCACTAGCCATTACCATTGTGTCCTCTTTGCTTGACTCCTGTCAGTGTGGTGTCAATGCAAAAACCACAGTTCTAATCTCAAAATGTAAAAGAGATGGCTCATTCTGGAGACAAATATGAGTGACCATGGTGCAGGAACACGGATTCAGATTGTCCCAAACACCATGATCCAATGTGGCAGTGGTTGTATGAAATTTTTACAGTAAACACAACAAAGACAATCATAAAGTAGTTAAGCATACGTCAGCTACCTTGGTGAGTACATCATGTAGATGAGTTTCAGCAGAGTAGACCATTCTCTTTCTGTTACAGGCTTTAGATGCTAAGGATGACCTTAATTGTTGTCTGTTCATGTATTCCGAAGGCTTTATCTACTGGTCACAGGATGTTAGCTCACTTACACTGGGTAGGGTGGGACATAAAAATGACTATTAAGGGAGCCAAAAACAGCCTAAGATAACTTGACTCTGGACTCTCCACATCACTGATGTTCTAATCAGTCAGTCAGTCTTTATAGTCAGTCACAGCTTCTTTCTGGGAACTGTCATCCACAGTGGCTCTGCTTCATCCAACATCAGGCTTACCCATCCATTAACATTTACAATGCAGCTTTGTCCAGCTATGAAGGATTTCCTGTTCTTTATCTGATGCATCTTCTGTCTTTTCTTCTGGGTGGGAATCTACACAGAGAAGGTATTCTGCTAGTGTCTGTGAAAACAATCTTCTGGATAGAGGGATGAGTCCTATTAGCTCTGGGGTAGTTTCTCTAATGATAGAGACCTGGTACTCTTTAATGACCAAAAATAGTTAATCAGAGCAATAATGTCAGTTGTCTTTGTGTAGCTCCCCTTGTTGCATATTTCTAGAGGAACTTGGGTCTCCTTTGACAAGCAAACTGATGATCTATGGGAAAGGTGAAATCCTCTTGGAAAACAAGAGTCACTGGATGACATTTTATCTTCCTAGGATTAGTTTAAGCCTCTCCCCTCAGCCTTTGGTGAGAAGAGAAAAGAGCCAAGGAAGACATTCCTTTAACTTGCCTGAGAATTTAACCTGAATGAAAGGGACTTACAAGTAAATGCAGACTGGTTAACTAGTTGAAGCAAAAACAGAGCCCAAGGGGAAAGAGAACTGTCTGAAATTTCTGGAAGGAGAATGAGGATATGGGTTTCACCTCCAAATTTCCTAGCTCGCAGGTTACTATTGGACTCACGAGGGGTGACTATAACTTGTGTATATTTGAGGTTCAGCAATGCTTCGGGTGTGGATCCAACAGGTCCCCACCCAGGACTGATTTGTTCATAGTGCTGAACTGGGTATGTTAGCTTGTGCTTATAGTCCCAGCACTCAGGAGGCCAAGGCAGGAAGGAGATTGATTGTGAGTTCAAGGCCAGCCTGGGCTACATAGTGAATTCCAGGCTAGCCCAGACTACAGAGAAACTGTGGCCCTGAGAGGACAGCTACCTTCCCTGAGGAATCTCAGCTTCATTTGGACTGTCAGTATGGGGACAAGACCATAGGTAGGAATGGTATTAGTTGGATTCCCTAATGGAATCAGAGAGATTTTGAGGAGTTGGTGTCCATCCAATTTGTTATTTTGGATGTCTTATTGGCTGTTGTGGTTTGAATATGGAACATCTCCTGTGACTAGTGTGCTGAAGGCTAGGCCCCTCTGGCTGGCTATCCGAGAGCCTAGGTAGATGCAGCAGGTCCCTGACAGTGAGTCTGCATACAGTCCCACTCCTGATTCTCCTCTCCTTCTCTCTGCTTCTTGGCCTCCAGGAGATGGATAACTTTACTCTTTTATATTCTGCTGTGATATTTGACTTTGCCACAGCCCAGACAGGGGAAAGTCATTCAGCCATAGATTGAAACGTCTGTCTTTGTGAACTAAAATAAATCTCTCCCCATTAAGTTATTTTCTTTAGGTGTTTCTTATCGTGGTGGGAAATCTAACAGAAGGGTTACATCGCGTCTCTCTACCCTCAAACTCATAGTTTGCAAATTGAATCCTGAGGACTTCAGAATGTGACTCCCATTTAAAGATAGGATTTTTAAAGAGGCAATTAAGTTGAATGAACTCTTCAGGGTGGGACCTAATCCAACATGGATTCCATCACAAGGAAGGGAAACCTGGACATGGACAAGTACAGAAGACTCAGTGTTGAGGCTACTTCCTGTAACTAAGAGAGACACAATAGAGGATCTCCTTGCTGCCACCTTGAGCTCAGACTTTGAGCCTCTAGAGCTGTCTAGTAAAATGTTTCAGAGAAGTCCTAACAGACCAGTACAGATAGCCAGAGGTGGTCAGTGCTGTGTCCATTTTGTGTATCCTAGGAAGCAGACATACTTGTCAGTTTGCTTTGGACTATGTGTCAAGGGCTCCTGAAGTGATGTACTTTTTGTGAGATGGCCACTGGTCAGCTGAGCCCCTGCCCTTCTGGTTTGCAGCTCGGTGATCTCTAGCCACACATGGATGTGAAGGTCTGTATTAGTTGCCGACCCAGTGGGTGTGTGGGTGTTCAGCTAAAGGACTTCGAGTCCTCTTTAACAATTTGTGCTTCCACAGAACTGAAGGCTTAGAAGGTGCCTCCCAAAGGCTCAAGGTGAAGAAATTCCTTAGCTGATGGAGATTCATAAAAAAACCCTCTCTACCTTACTCCCTGACTTGGCAACCTAAAGAGAAAAAAGTGCTTGCGTCCTCTGAATAGAGGCTGCATCCTAAAGGCTAAGCTTTCCCATCTCATTAGAATATATAAAAGACTGGAAAAATCCAATTAAAACCAGATCCCAAATGGCATTCTCTTAATGTATCTGAGCTTGGTCTCACATAGGCCTGAGGAGATGGGATCTGACTTCTGTTCTCTGTGCATTCTTATGTAAACATTATTACTTTATATCACAGACCAGAATACCTTTCTAATAGGCTTCCAGCATAGAATAGCTGTGCTGGTGAAATAGAGGTGATTTCTAGTTTCCTATCTCTGTTTAAGCACGTTCCACATATACAGTCTCAGATCCTTTCAAATATTGGTTTAAACAATTGAGGCTATTTCTCACCTCTTCTCTTATTTTGATTCTGGGGCAAGACTGTTTGGTCTTAGGGCACCCGTGCCATGTTCTTGGGAAGGGTTAAAGGCTGATACTTCTCTGAGGTTATCAGATTACAGCTGTCCAAAGCCTCCTATGTGACATTCAGAGGAAGACACTGAAGAATCAGAGAAAAGGAAACCCTTTCAAACTGGAGAATCTGCTGACAGAATTCACCAGTTACAGGACTGCAGGCTGGTGCTGGTGGAACAATACATGCAGTAGTGTGGACAGACTGCATAGTGGGCACATGAAGACCTATCTGGAAAGTCCTGTTCTGCCCAATCTGTTTCATAGAACTGTGCCTCCCATTAGCAGAACCACAGACTGATCCACAGGAGCACCCTGGAACCCATATACTGGTTCTTGCTGCGACCAGAAAGAGTGTCTGGGTCATACTTGTGCTCGCTGGCTTTTTTCTCCTTAGCTTGTAAGGCAGGTGGATCCCAAGGCTCAGGAGGCTGTGGGGCTACACTCTGTTGTAGGGTAGAGAACAGAGGGACCCAGCCCACACAGAAAAAATTAAAGGCATTCAAGCAGAAGCATCCCTTCCCCCCAACTTTAAGACAGAGTCTCTCCGTGGCCCTGGCTGTCCTAAGACTCACTGTGTAGACCAGGCTGGCCTAGAAATCACAGAGATCCACCTACTTCTGCCTCTCAGGTACTGGGATTAAAGATGTGTGTCACTACAACTGGCACTAAATATGTCTTGACCTATTTAATTTTCTTTGCTTTTGCAAATAAAGTTTCTCGCTAGAGGTCCATGATAACTCAAAGTCCATGGCAGTTGGGGTGAGGGGCGGGGCTTGTGAAGAATATTTGAGGGTAAGGTAATTTTCTAGCTTCTAGCTTCCCTTAGTGAGAATGGATCCAGAGGAGATTGTTGTTTCTATGTCTGTGAGGAGGGATCATTTCTTTTTGTGGATGGCTTATGGGAGATTAAGGATTATTCTTGGCTGTTGTCTCCCCTAGACTACAGTGGTTGCTCCTGCCCATGAACTAAATGCACAGATATTACTTTACAAGCACCCAGCACCCTTTCTTTACCTTGTGGGCCCATATATGGAAATTGCCATGCTGGGCTTCCTTCTTCTTACAACTAGAGAAACAGCCCATTAGAAATACAGCAGGAAAGAACAAACATAAGAGAGGAGGAGGAAGAAGAGGAGGAGGAAGAGGAGAAGGAGGAGGAAGAGGAGGAAGAGGAGGAAGAGGAGGAAGAGGAGGAAGAGGAGGAGGAGGAGGAGGAGGAAGAGGAAGAAGAGGAGGAGGAGGAGGAAGAGGAGGAGGAAGAGGAGGAAGAGGAGGAGGAAGAGGAGGAAGAGGAGGAGGAAGAGGAGGAAGAGGAGGAAGAGGAGGAGGAAGAAGAGGAGGAGGAGGAGGAAGAGGAGGAGGAGGAGGCGGAAGAGAAGGAGGAGGAGGCGGAAGAGGAGGAGGAGGAGGCGGAAGAGAAGGAGGAGGAGGCGGAAGAGGAGGAGGAGGAAGAGGAGGAGGAGGA
>JADRCH010000050.1:8649605-8766137 GCA_019843965.1 Rhynchomys soricoides
AGAGAGAGAGAGAGAGAGAGAGAGAGAGAGAGAGAGAGAGAGAGAGACCTGCATAATGAGACACCAGAATAATAGAATAAGAGGATCCATTTCAGGATCAATTTCTATAGAATCTAGGATAACTGACAAAAAACAACTAGAAATTGTGTGGGTTCCTAAATGTCCCAAATGAGACAGACCTCATGATCATGGTGTAGATGATTCTCTGCCTCTTATTCACTTGGGCATCTTCATGTCTGCACAGTAAATAAATCCCCATAAATTGAACCTGCTCTTTTCTTTTCTTTTTTCTTTCTTTCTTTCTTTCTTCCTTCCTTCCTTCCTTCCTTCCTTCCTTCCTTCCTTCCTTTTTTTGTTTTTTCGAGACAGGGTTTCTTTGTATAGCCCTGGCTGTCCTGGAACTCACTCTGTAGAGTGGACTGGCCTTGAACTCAGAAATCTGCCTGCCTCTGCCTCCTAAGTGCTGGGATTAAAGGCGTGTGCCACCACTGCCCAGCTTTGAACCTGCTCTTCAATCTGGAGAAACGGCACAGTTCCAAGGGCCACCCTGCCTCAGTTTCTCTCTTTTGTCTTACCCATGGCTAATTTTAAATATTGCTTTATAACTCAGAGTACCCTTCTTCTTGTGTCTTCCTGTCTTAGCTGTTAAGCAGAATAAATCAGGCAGCTGAAATTTGGTTCTTTCTGTTCTGGCTGCTGGGAAGCCCAAGAGCAAGACATTAGTAGATTTAGCATCTGGTAAAGATCTACTTTCTGGCTCATGGAGAGTACTCTCTTGATGTATCCTCATGTGATGGAAGGGCCAGCTAGCATTCTCGGTCCTCTTTTTATAAGAGAACGAATTCACCCATCATTAAGAACATCTCCAAATCCCACCTCCTAATATAATCATCATGGGCATTACGATCCATCACAAAATTCTCTGACAGGGAAGCCACACCCTGAAATCTCAGCATTGTTGCTGTCTAAACACGACACGAGCAGTTCCAACAGCAGTTGATAGAATTCCCATAGATAGAAATCTCACAGGCCCAGTTCTAGAGAAAGAGCTACAGGCAAATAGCAACTGCAGAGAGAAGGTGAATTAGGCTCCTGATTGGTTATCCAATACAAGTGGTCAGCTCTAGGAACATGCAGGGGACACTGCATAGGCTCAGCAGGTATGTTTACATGTTTAATTGTTTATCTGTGGATAATAACAACAATCATTAAAAAAAAGGAGGCCATGAGTTTGGGAGTAAGAGGGAGGAGAGAGAAGGGAACTGATGAAATTATATTTCAGTTACATTTTAAAAAATTTAAACTTATAATGGCAATAAATATTTGCCTATACACAGGACAAAAAATAATGAGGTGACAAATGCTCAGTCTATGGCACTCTCTGTTTTTCCCTCACCCCCTCACAGGCCCAAAGCCTCCATAAGAACTGACTGACCAAATTCTTCATTATGTTGTCTTACATGATGTATCTATGTGCTACCTCTGTTACATGCTTTCTTGTTAATGGCAGGGATTATATCTTGGTCTTAAAAAAAAAAATCTAGCCTGCAAATGTCAGAAGTTGACATTGAATTCATATCTTGATTTCTGTCTTCTCTGCCCATTCTTTATTCTGTCTCTCAGTAGATCTTTTTCCAAGAAGGGAATTTTTCCTAGCACCTTTAAAACTGGCAAGTTTAGGCATCTGTATTTGCTGAAACCTGCCTACATCTCAGGGGAAGAAGCAGTTTCTGTTACTTTCAAGTTTGCTCACTAATTTCCTAGTTGAAAGGTAAAATATACAGCAAGTTCTGAGTTCTTTCTCCCTGAAGAGAAGTAAGCCAGAAACATTTATGGTTAAACAAATCCTTAAGATCCATTCCCAGGTGCACACCATGTCAAAATATTGTAGATGTGTGTGCAAAAAAGGCTCAGGGGTTTGCACATGAATCTCAGAACAAAATTCTGAAAACTCAGCTCACAAAATTAAACTTAAAAGAAAATAATGAAGGATCTGTTGACTAGGTGGGACTGGGGTATGCTAACTTGGCTGGCGTCCCCAACCTGTGATATGGCCATATCAAGACATGTCACCTATGAAGTCCATGTCTAAGAATGCTCAACTGAGTTACCAGGAAAAAAAACAACCTTATAAAGTTCTAAGTAGGTTTACAGTTTTGTATTGTGCTTCATTCATAGGTATCCTCAGCTGTCTGCAGTCCACAAGCCCTGGGTGAACATGCCCTGAGCTTCTAGCATGAGAGCCTATGAGTGAAGACTTCCTACATTTATATGCTTAGGGTTTCTATTGCTGTGACAAAACACCATGACCAAAAAGCATGCTGGGGAGGAAAGGGTTTATTTGGCTTCTACTTCCATATCACTGTTCATCATTGAAGGAAGTAAGGACAGGAACTGGAACCTGGAGGTAGGCGCTGATGCAGAAGCCATGGAGGGGTGCTGCTTACTGGCTTGCTCTCCCTGGCTTGTTCAGCCTTGTTTCCTTATAGAACCTAGGGCCATCAGCCCAGGGAAGGCACCACTCACAATGGGCTAGGCCCTCCTCTACCAATTACTAATTAAGAAAATGCCCTACAGCTGAATTTTATGGGAAGATTTTCTCAACTGATGTTTCCTCCTTTCTGATAACTCTAGTTTGTGTTTCAAGCTGGCTTAAGACTAGCCAGCACACATGTTATGTGCCCTTTTTATTCTCCCCTTTGCCTGTAGACATATTATACATTTTTATTGTTTTTAAAAATGCATTTAGAGGGAGGCGGATTTCTGAGTTCAAGGCCAGCCTGGTCTACAGAGTGAGTTCCAGGACAGCCAGGGCTACACAAAGAAACCCTGTCTCAAAAAAGAAAAAAGAAGGAAAAAAAAAAAACAACCAAACAAGCAAACCAAAAAACTAAAAAACCCACAAAATGCATTTTATTTTATTATATTTATTTTCTTTTATGTGTATGAGTGCCTTGTCTGCACCTGTGTACCACATCCATGCAGTGCTATTTATTTTCTTTTATGTGTATGAGTGCCTTGTCTGCACCTGTGTACCACATCCATGCAGTGCTATTTATTTTCTTTTATGTGTATGAGTGCCTTGTCTGTACCTGTGTACCACATCCATGCAGTGCTATTTATTTTCTTTTATGTGTATGAGTGCCTTGTCTGTACCTGTGTACCACATCCATGCAGTGCTGTGGAGGCCAGAAGAGGGCATCAGATCCCCAGAACCAGAGTTACAGACAGTTGCTTGTCTCCATGTAGGTGCTGGGAACCTGACCTAGGTCATTTGCAAGAGTATCAGTGCTCTTAATTTCTGAGTCATCTCTCCAACACCCTTTTATTTGTTTTAAAAATTGCTTTAGTGACTATGAAATTTTGAAAAATGGGACTGTGTCTGTTTTGTTGTTTGTGCCTGGCACGCTATGAACACCTAATGAATATTTCTGAGTGTTTCTTAAATGAGTGTTGGGAAGACTTGGGGAAACCAAAGAGGGTTCAGCAAGAAGCAGGGGCTTTGGTTTTTGAGAGAAGACAGAATAAACTCATGTGTTAGAATGGATTGTTTATATTAGATCAAAGACAGTACCTGAATAATATCTCAATATAACTCTACTATATAAATATATCCAGTGTATATGTCCAGTATGTTTGCAATGATCTCCAAAATAAGATTGCTAATTATTTCTAACTTGAATGGAGTTTTACAAAGAAAAAGTTCACCTTGAAATGAGCTAGTTAGAGGCCCAGATGTGAACTAGTGGTAAGAACCAGATGTGAGCTAGTGGTAGGGGCCAGATGTGAGTTAATGGTATGGGCCAGATGTGATGGGCTTTGGGAGAAAGCTCTAAATCTTTTATCTTGTTGGCTCATCACCCTGCTGATCGCTAGTCATAATCAACACAGCTGACTTGTTGTGACACTGCAGAGGCCTTCATCCAGTTTTAAGAGCCCTCTTGGTCTAGCTGTAGGAATCTGAAGAAGATAATAGGATAACATGAAAGACACCAGCAGCATCTGGCAGGATCAGGCACTATACTCCAAAAACCCTGTGATTTTATATGATTGGGACAAGCAGATGACTGGTTAACAGAAAAAGCTGGATGTGTTATTTCAATGTAAACACACTCATGTGCACTTATTTACTGATCCTTTCATCAAGACACATCATCTTGGTGTAGCAATAGCCAGAAGGAAGGTCAGTTTCTGCCACTCTGGTAAGGAGTGTCCTGTAAGGATACAGGTTTGGTAAGAATGTCTGGCTTTGTGTGCAGCTGAGCCAGAATGCTCAGGGCAGAGACAGCCGACTGAGTTTCAGGTTAGAGAATGAGAGGGGTGGAGGCTTGGTTTAAAGAGTTTCTCCAGGCACTTGTGCTGGACTGTGGAACCTTGGTGGATTTCTCTGAACCTAGTGGGAGTAATGCTGGACTCTGGTAGGCTGTGCTCTGCATCAAAGCACAGGTGTTTGCTGGGTAACCCAAGGGCCTAAGCCAGCAGTGGTGGACACAGGGAGTCTGGATGCTGGTTTTGAACTTTATGGCTTTGGCTTCCCCCTAGTATATCAGTTCTAAATCTCAATAGAACCCTAAGAGGCCATTTGATGTTTTGGAGAGACTGCCCAGGGAAGGCTGGGAGGGAGTGCATGCCGAGAATGTTTCTGTGTTTCACTCTTGATTTATGACTATGACACGGACTTAAAAGCAAAGAAAACAAAACAAACAAAAACAACAGAGGCAGGATGACAACCAACATTTACAGCAAGTGTTTGCTTAATGAGGAGTCAGGATTTTTAAATTCAATTTAGTCACTAAAACAATCTGTGTGTAAGTGTTAGAGCTTTTTTTTTTTTTTTTCCTTCAGAAAGGGGCTCCAGGAAGGAATTCTCTAAGAGTTATGTAGCAGGAGATAGCAAAGTTGGGCATTGGCTAGGTATGTCTGACTTCTGAGCTCACTACTTTCAAACCTATACAGTAACTTAGAGAAATCTTACATCTGTGCACCGTTTTTCAGAATTCAGCTTACTTTTCCTTTGGTCATCTTATATGCTCACCACAGAGTCCCCAGAGGGAAGTGGAACAGGCATAATTAGACCATATGGCAAACAGTGGAAACTGAGACTTCAGGAAGACAGGGACCTAGCTCAATGCTCCACAGCTAGGGCTGTGGTCTGAGTTTATCTCCTGAAATCTCTGTGCTGGAAACTTGGACCCTGTGCCACAGGATTCGAGGTCCAATAGAAGGAGACTGGATCTTCAGTGCTTTGTTCTCTTGACTGGATTAAAGGAAGTGATTTGTTTATTTATTTATTTGAGACAAGGTCTTGTAAGCGTGGGTTAGCCTCAAATTCACTACATAGCAGAGGATGACCTTGAACTTCTGATCCTTCTGCCTTTACCTTCCAAGCAGAGGATTATAGTCATGCACCACCATACTGTGTTTCTGGAGGGACAGGACAGAACCCAGGGCTTTGGGCTTGCTATAAAGCACCCCACTAACAGCTACAGTATCCACAGCTGAGAAAGTAGCATGTAGCATGAAGCAATATAGCATGAAGGCCCTTGCTAGATGTAGCTCCTTAATCATGTACTGTTAGCCTCCATGATCAAATGAATCTCGATTCTTCATAATTCATCCAGTCCCCTGTGCTCTGTTATGGCAGCAGAAAGCATACAGAGATGATGTTAGTTTGTAACTAAGTTGAGTCTCACTCAACCAAGGTTGAATGTAACTTTGCATCCTGATTTCTTTCTCCATCCCGCTGGGCTTCACATATCAGAGTCCACTATTGGACTGGGGGATGAATGAAGGAAGACAGTGTTTTCATAGGAACTTTGATGTCTTGGAAAAACCCAGACCAGACAGGGGGAGAAAGGAACCAAGAGCCGTGGGTGTTTCTAATAGCCATGATATTAAGGTAATTATCAGGTAGCTGGTTAATAAGTTTGAAGCCATGGATTAAGTCTAACTCCAGCATAGACTTCATAGCTAGACACTGAGAAACACCTACCTTATTGTGACATATTAAGCAAGGTTTGCCACCTAGCATTCTACAGCTCCCAGATTCTTCAGCCATTTGGCTATTACCTGATCCTCATAATTAAGGTTTATAACTTCTTTATTTACACAGCACTCTACAGTTTATGAAGACATTGCTATATGACCTAATTGGTTTTCTCTACTAGTCATGAAGAAAGGCAAGCCAGAGCAGTACATTGTATAAATAATTTGTAGAACTCCTCAGTGACTCTTTTAAGATCCCAGGTGTTCGATGGTAGAACACACACTCAACACAGCCCTATCGATGTAAAACCCATGTTCCTTTTCTTTAAACTATCCTGACTGGTTTCCAGAACCATCTGTTCTGTCTCCTATCTCCTCAGGGCTTTAACGTTCTCAAGCTTGTTTGATACTTCTCTCAGTATGTGTCAAGAATATTCTAGCCATAGAAATGCTTAAAGTCCAGTGCAAGTTTCTGGGGATAGATGAGTTAGAAAATCACTGGCAACCTTTATGTCAGGGCTTCTCAGGTCTAATTCAATTGACCTTTCCCCATTTTGTCATGGTCCTGGGCTAACTCCTATGTTGGTTCCTTTGTCCTATCAATTTGGTCTATCATTTGCCTGGGCACATAGGTGCTTGTTGCAAAGGAATGGTATCTGCTCTTTAAAAGCTCCTCTCCCATTGCAGAGGGAGACTCCACCTTCCTATGGAAAAAGCAACACAATATTTCAATATGTATTAATCTAATGAACACTGTAACTGTATGACTATACTACTTCTTCGTAAGAAAACTAGCCAAGGGGAAAGATACCAAGGCTGTGAAGCATGGATACAAAAGCTCTCTCATAAATTCTATCCTGTACACAACTCTAAAGATAGCTACAGTCAGAGACTCCTATTTTATAGGAGGATTGTTGAGAGGCATTCATTGGAAGTAAGAGGAACTCTGGTGCCCATAATTTGCATCATAAAGATATATGCTTTTCCCTTAAGAAGTCTGGAGGAAGTTGTAGTTTGTTAGTTCATGGGTTTGGTGATGATTCCACAAAAATATTGTTTTCTTCCTGGTCTTTCTTTCCTACCATGTCTCTGTATAGCAATGTCCAAGCATCAAACTTCCATTAAAAACTCTAAAAATGTGTGTGTGTCTGTGTGTGTGTGTGTGTGTGTATTGGAGAGAGAGGGGGTTTCCCCTATATCTCCCCTGTTTAAAGGATAAAATTCTCTAGAATCCCTCTCTGAAGACTCACAGAACCCTGACCAAAAAGAAAGTCAGAAAACAGTACATTTGTCATCTCAGTGATAGAAAAGTTAAATGAGAAAGGGCTGAGGGTGTCTCCTGGATTGTCAGCCACTGGTGCCTGACCTATGCAGAGATGGGTCATTCTGCACTGGTGCTTGACCTATGCAGAGATGCACGGTTCTGCATTGGTGCCTGACCTATGCAGAGATGGATCATTCTGCATTGGTGCCTGACCTATGCAGAGATGCACGGTTCTTCATTGGTAGCTGACCTATGCAGAGATGGACTGTTCAGCTTCGGTGCCTGACCTATGCAGAGAGGGACCATTTTGCATTGGTATCTGACCTATGCAGAGATACATTGTTCTGCATTGGAACTGAGATGTTTCCAAGGTCACAGAGCAAGAAGGAGCTAGATCTAGAATGTAGATTTTTTTCAATTGTATACTCAAATGGGCAAATTTAGGCATAGAGAAGAAAAACATCTATAAGCATCTCCTTCCTACTGGCTCCCTAGTTAATATGCTCTGATATTTGGTTGATCAAAGTCCTGTAGCTGTAATATGTGGTCTGATTCTCAATGGAGTAAAATGGTCTTGATTGCCAAAGCACAGTAGATTCCTCAAAATCTCAGGCCAGTTTTATCTCACCTAGCAATCAGAAAAAATTCCTGGTGTTTCTTGTGCATCAAAATTAATCTTTTGTAAAATGTTAGTTTGTTTTTTTTAAATTGGTCAAAAAACAAAGGAAAATACTTGAGCCTCTAATTACTTTAAGGTGAGCTATTTTGGAAATCCTCAGAAAGTCAGGTAGGGAAAGATCACTGCCCAGATCAATATGCACTTCCTGAACTAAGGGTTGGAGATGGTTTATTTATGTGCTAGCAATGCTGTCGAGTGTGTACACCATATTCACATCCTGGTCATATGGATTCTGCTGACATCAAGCAGCAACAGCCAAGGTTGTTGATTCATATCCCCCATGTTAAGCAGCAAAAAGGCAGCTTCTTCTCTTGGCTTCCTTGAAGAACTTCCCAGAGCTGTGATTTAGAAATTCTTTGCCAAAGATATTAAGTTCAATATAGGTTAAACCCATCACATAACAATAATTATATTCCTAGGAGAGTGTCTGTAAATGGTGTTTGGAAAAATCACATCATATTTTAATTGTACAGCAGAAGCAAGCAGATTAAAGGAACTCAGGAGCTCAATCCTTTGCCAAGCGCAGGCTCATTTTGTAACACCCTTTGTAATGCTAATAAGACTTATCCTGCGTGTTTGTTCACTGGGTCATACACTATGTTGTAATTCCAGATGTGGGCCATACTGTGGCTCCATATTATGAATAGGTAGTAAATGTTAGTATATGAAAACATACCTCAAAGTAGACAGTGGCCTGAAAATTTTATCAAGAGCTATGTTAGTGACTTCTGACATAATGGAAGAGGTAAAAAGAAAGCATGCTGGGAGATTAATATTGGTGTTAATGGAGGAATAAACACTTGAATAAATGAATTTTAATCACTATGCATATGGAGATTCTGATCCTCTGGTCACAGAATACAGAGTTTCTGTGTGGTCAGAAGTCAACTATTCCTGGGTCTGTCATCATTGCATCTCACTGAATGTGAGAGAGAGAGAGAGAAAAAAACAAGCAACTAGTCCTACTTGGCTGTATCAGTCTCTTTGTTCAGTGATAATGTTCCTGATGACTACTTCTTCTCCTTCTTCTTCTTCTTCTTCTTCTTCTTCTTCTTCTTCTTCTCCTCCTCCTCCTCCTCCTCCTCCTCCTCCTCCTCCTCCTCCTCCTCCTCCTTCTCAGAGACCAGTATTATTTAATGTCTTTTTCAGAACTCTTCCTATTTTCTGAAAACTCACAGCTCAGGTCAAAATCACTAAAAGGAAACTGAACCTCTCTGTGGAAGACTTCTGTTAGATTACAATATGGCTAAGGACTGGAAGCCCTGTTTTGAATGAGAACAATGCTGGAACAGCACCGGTGGTACTGAATTCAGGCAGCATATGTAAACAATGGTTACAGCGTGTAACAGAGGTTTTAATTCTTTTTTTTCTACTTTATTTACATTTCAAATGTTTCCCCCTTTCCAGATCTCCCCTTTGGAACCTCTCCATTCCCTCCTCCCTCCCTCTGCCACTATGGGGGTATTTCCCCCCCCCCCCCCCCCACTCTCATCTTCCCTCCTTGGCCTTCTCCTATATTGGGACATCTAATACCCTCCAGCCCAAGGGCCTCTGCTCTCCCTGATGTCTAACAAGACCCTCTTCTGCCACATATGTGGCTAGCACCATGGGTCCTTCCATGTGTGTTCTTTGGTTGGTGATCCAGTCTCCCGTAGCATCGAGGTCAGGCCAGTTGACACTGTTTCTCCTCCATGGGGTTGAAAACCTTCAGCTCCTTCAGTCCCTTCTCCAACTCCTCCATTTGGGACCTCACACTCAGCCCTATGGTTGCAGTGAAGTGACTCTTGGGTATTCCAAAATTTTGGGTTAATAACCACTTACCAGTGAGTACATACCACATTCATTCTTTTGTGAGTGTGTTACCTCACTCAGGATGATATTTTCAAGTTCCATCCATTTGTCTGCGAATTTCATGAAGTCATTGTTTTTAATAGCTGAGTAGTATTCCATTGTGTAAATGTACCACATTTTCTGTATCTATTCCTCTGTTGAGGAACATCTGGGTTGTTTCCAGTTTCTGGCTATTATAAATATGGCTGCTATAAATATAGTGGAGCATGTGTCTTTATTACATGTTGGAGCATCTCCTGGGTATATGCCCAGGAGTGGAATAGCTGGGTCCTCAGGTAGTATTATGTTCATTTTTCTGAGGGTCTGCCAAACTGATTTCCAGAGAGGTTGTATCTGCTTGCATTCCCACAAGCAATGGAGGAGTGTTCCTCTTTCTCCACATCCTCACCAACATCTGCTGTCACCTGAGTTTTTGATCTTAGCCATTCTGACTGGTGTGAGGTGGAATCTCAGGATTGTTTTGATTTGCATTTCCCTGATGACTAAAGATATTGAACATTTCTTTAGGTGCTTGTCGGCCATTTGAGTTTCCTCAGTTGAGAATTCTCTGTTTAGCTCTGTTCCCCATTTTTTGATAGGGTTATTTGTGTCTCTGGAGTCTAGCTTCTTGAGTTCTTTGTATACCTTGACTATTAGCCCTCTATCAGATGTAGGATTGGTAAAGATCCCAATCTGTAGGTTGCCATTTTGTCCTATTTACAGTGTACTATGCCTTACAGAAGCTTTGTAATTTTATGAGGTCCTATCTGTCGATTCTTGATCTAAGAGCACAAACCATTGGTGTTCTGTTCAAGAACTTTTCCCCTGTGCCCATGTGTTCTAGACTTTTCCCCACTTTCTCTTCTATTAGATTTAGTGTATCTGGTTTTATGTGGAGGTCCTTGGTCCACTTGGACTTGAGCTTTGTACAGGGAGATAGGAATGGATCAATTCATAATCTTCTACATGTAGACCACCAGTTGAACCAGCACCATTTGTTGAAGATGCTGTCTTTTTTCCACTGGATGGTTTTAGCTCCTTTGTCAAAGATCAAGTGACTATAAGTGTGTGGGTTCATTTCTGGGTCTTTGATTCTATTCCATTGATCTACCTGCCTGTCACTGTACCAATACCAAGCAGTTTTTATCATTACTGTTCTGTAGTACAGCTTGAGGTCAGGGAGGCTGATTCCCCCAGAAGTCCTTTTATTGTTGAGAATAGTTTTTGCTATCCTGGTTTTTTTTGTTATTCCATATGAATTTGAGAATTTCTCTTTCTAAGTCTATGAAGAATTGAGTTGGAATTTTGATGGGGATTGCACTGAATCTGTAGATTGCCTTCGACAGGATGCTCAATTTTAAATTTTAATTATGCATATTTGTGCATGTCTGTGTGTGGGTATGTGCATGTGAGTGCAGATACACATGGAGGCCAGAAGAGGGCACTGGAGTTCATGGAACTGAGGGTGTAGGTGGTTTGAGTTGTCTGAAATGGCTTCTGGGATTGGAAGGAGAGTCCTCTGCAAGAGTAATATGTTCTCTTGACCTCTGAGCCATCTCTCCAGCCTCTTTACAGGTTTCTAACTTAATTAGTTCCCACAGTCTATTGGTGCATGTTGCTGAAAACTCTACCCTTTGCTTCTTTGCTAGGTGTACCCCGAACAACTTCTCAGACTTTTTGATGAGGTACATGCCAAAGGTAGAAATGTGCAGAGGAAGATGGTATATTGCTTTAATGAATCATCTTTTTATCTTGGGGTTTGATGGCATATAAAGATCCTGTTCCTTTCAGATCATAGAGGACCACACTTTCACCCATTTAAGTAACTGAGCTTTTGCAGACCACTGGGCTTCTATTTATGCTTAGCTTCTGCCTAGAATTTCCTCTACCTCAGCCTCCCTTATCATTAGAGAAAGTGATTTTGGTTCAAATTATCAAAAAACAAGTAAACCTGGCTTAAATAAAATGTGGGAAATTCACTGGAAAGAAAAGAGGGATTCCAGGAACATAAAGGCAGGACTATAGCTGAGTATCAGAAGACCCATGAGGCAGGAGGAATTTAAATGGTACTTCTGGTCACTCATTACTCCGAGTTTCATCTCTGCCTTTCTCTCTGTGCCCCCTTCATGAGTTCCCTTTGCTCCCTGTTCACATGGTAGGAGACACAGACCCTCTAAACAGTCCAGGTTTTAAAGTTATAGACTTATCCAGAGGACTGAAGCTCTCCTGGGTTTTAATACCAGATTCTAAAGAATTGGCATTCTGGTCCCTGTGTCAACAGCCCATTCCTGAATCAATCAACCTTGCCCAGGGGCCAGGATCCTGCTGAGTATGGAAAGCAGAGTCCAGGCAAGTCAGTAGATGCCTGCTAGATTTTTCTATATCTGTAAAATAAATCCCTCCCTCCCTTTCTTTCTTTCTTTCTTCAGAAAATATCTTAGGTAGAATGAGTATAGCTTGGTGCTAGGTCATACAGAGGAGTAAGAAAACAAACTATGCAAACAGCTTGCCTATTCTTTGCAACATAGCTTAAAATTTACTCATAGTAAATGAGGAAGTCGTCCCTGGTTAAGAGGAAAAGCTATCCCCAACTTTCTCCCTGTCTCCAAGTCCTATAACTCAGTTGTTATCTTTCTCTTTCTTTACTGCCTATTGTTCTGTATATCTTCTTCTACTCTAATAATCATGTTTCATGATGGTTTGTTCTATGATTCTGTTTTAGTAGAGGAGATATACTCTGAACATATCTGAGGTAGATGTTCTTTGAATGTTGATTGAGAGAGCTGATGTCTCAGAAAGCATAAGTTTGGACATTTTGGGTCCTCTGAGGTATAATGTAGATAAAGAGACATGGCTCCACTCAGTGTATTGCTATGCATGGCTTGGCATCTCTTGGGAAGAGGGACCACAATGGGTACATGATATGTGCAATAAGAAAAGGTGTTAAAGGCGTTACCTGCTGCCTACAAGGATAGTAATTAAATCTCTAATAGGTCCACTGGGAATGTTTCCTATTTTTTATTTTATTTTATTACAGAGTACAAATTACACAATTTGTTGAAACTCTTGAGTTTACTTGCTTAAAGGGAAGGTAAGGACAGAGCTATATCAGTTCTGACTCCATTCTTCACAATTTCCCTTCCCCATCTAGCTTCTCTCTGTGACAAACAGGCTCTGGGCGATAGAATCAAGACTCTTAGTTTATTGAAGAAAATAAGTAATATAAAATTTGCTCCAAACACTATTTGAATGAGTCACAGAACAGTGAGCAGTATCCAGTTTTGATCTAAATGATATATAGATTAGATTAGATTGGACAATTCTTCAAGTCTTTAGCTAGCTAGGGCTTGTTGTATTTGTCAGAGCTGACTCATGGTCCTTTTAGTTTTTGAGTGAATGCCATTGTTAGTTTTCAACAATACGTAATTGGCACCCAAAAACCTCATGTTTTTCCTCCTTCCTGGGAGCCAGTCGTGACTGGCTGGAGACAGGCCTATGCCTCTGTTGTGCTGAGTTAAATACAGTGCCAGTAACTTATGGTTCTTGCTGGGTTTTATTCAGGAGTTCTGGGTACTTGGAAGAGGAAGCTGTGACTGCATTTGCTATAGCATTCTATAGAGGCTTGCTTCTTATTCCTCATTTTTAGGAGAATGTGGGTAGAGATGTCATTTTGGATTATTCCCTCCTCCCTCCCCCCCTGCAGTCACTCTTCTAGGTGGGTCTCAGGATGGCAATGTTAGTCTGCAGAATTTTCCATCAAAAACAACTGTTGTGTTAGCATGTGTCACAAGGCTGTTGTAAGGAATAGCTGTAGAAATCCACGGAAGGCACATGCACACCACCACTCCCCTGCATCACGATTCTTCCACCTGCATCTCCAGACTCTCTTGTCACTGTCTTTCTAATAATTGTGAAAAGTCACACACAGTGGTAGCCACTGTCTGAAAGTGTCTTCAGCTTGTTATGGAGGAAGAAATGTGTAACCTCTGTAAGTGGGATTTTTCAGCCCCTTGCTAATGAGTACCTGCTTCCACTTATCTCTCACCAGTGATATTTCACCTCAAGCAGTGAGCAGGGTCTGAAAAAGAAGCCTGGATTCTAATTAACGTTATCACTAATTGTTATGTAGCTGTGAATCACTTTTTTTTTAAACATGAGGAAGAGCTACGAAGATTAATGCTGGTTGTCAGGACTAGTGGGAGAACAAAACTAAAAAGTTCCATAATGACATCTTATGAATCCAGAACTTTGCCTCATTTGATTGCAAAAGCCAGCAGAGGTAGAACAATTATGTCTGTCTTGCCTCGTGAGGACACTTGGGAACAGGGAAATGGTGTCCCTTTCACGTGGCCTTTTGTGGGGGGGGCCCTCCTTGCCCATGCTCCAACTTCTAATAGAGTCTCTTTGTCTTTGTAATTATTTTCTTGCCTCATTTCTTCAGCCAGAAGGATACCTTATGGAGGCTATAACCTCATCTTGTTTCCTTGGGTTTCTGGTGCTACTTTTAAGGTCCGACTCGTAGTGCATACCCAGCAAAATTGGTAAATGAATGAATGAACGAATGGATGAATGAGGAGCCCAGACTACAGACTTGATCTCTGAATTCTCAGGAAGCACATTCTCTACTTCTTTTATACTCTTTCCCATTCTACAATGATTGTGAACTTCTCAGAGAAAATGAGAACTGACAAGCTTCAAGGATAGAAACATGAAGTGTTTCATCTGAGGTTTTGAAAACAAACTTGTAACCTAATTTATTGGGAGTTTTCTGCGTTCGTTATGTCTTGCAGGCTTATGGCCTACTTAGAGAGATTGGAGGCACACATAGAAACAGGGTGCTGAGAGTTAGCAATAAGAAGTGAAGGACCTAAGAGCTAAGAACGGCCAATGGGGATGGAGTCAGGAGTGACATCATGGAAGAGGCAAAGTAACTCAACGGTGAAAATAGCAAAGGGGAACCTAGAAGCTCGAGTCAACTGGGAGGATAGTGCAGGTATAATTGGCACTGCAGAGGGTGGGCAGTCATTTAGAGGCTCAGTGGCAGCAGTAGGACCTTTCAGAGACTAGGATTCCCCGAAGACTTCCACTCTAAGCTGGTGTGCTCACTTCATTTGACTCTTAGGATGTATTCCTTTAATTACTTCAATCACCACATCTGAGTATTCTTTTGTCAGAAGATTAAAGACATCCCAGGCAAGAAATAAGAAAATTATCTCACTAAAGAAAATGCTAAATTGAAGCATGCTAAATTTCTCTCTGGCTCCCCCATTCATCTACATCCTAGCATGGACATTTGAGTCAGATAAATCAAGAATTTATGTTTGTTTGTATCTGTTGGTTTCTAGATAAACTTTAAATGGTTTAGTCCTACTGATCTTTGGTTTATTTAGCTCTATCACAGAGTAAAGAAAGCTGCATTGCAAAACTGCTCTGAGGATAATATGAGATGATATAGGAAAAGTGCTGGTACATGAGCCCTAAGAGGTGGTGGCTGGCACTATGGTGCATGCTTCCAGTGAGAACTCACCATGCCCAGAGATCGGACTAATAATGTGGATGAATAGAGGAAACAGAATATAGCTAGGAGACAAGAGCCTGGTGGGAACTATGAACAAAAAAGAAGTTTCATGGTTCCTTGAAGAAGCAGCTGCTATTTACAGCCATCTAATTGTTACATTGGGATCTAAGCCTTGTATTGTTAAATATTCCTGGTTTTTTTTCTTTTTAAAAAGATGTCAGTAATCTGAAATTTGATATGAAAACTTCTAATTTAGAATGGAATGACTGCGGTAGGGATTACAATTGCCCTGGAATCTACCTTTTCCTTTTTCCTCCTCATAATGGATTTCTCAAGTTTCAGTTCAGGTGCCCAATCGTCTTTTCTCTTTATCCATTGCTAGCTAGAGATTCTTTTTCCTGCTTCTCTTGCAGCTAGGAATGGTCACCGACAAAGTATTGTTTGACAGACTCTGATCTCAGTGCTGTTCAAGTCAACTGTCATGTGTTTAAAAAGAATCTTCCTGGGTCTCACTTCTTCCCTACTACACTTTTTTGTGGTGAACTCATTTCAACAACATGGATAGAGTCATACTTTTTGGGTCAGCTAGGAGCAAGAAGATAGCAATAAAATTATTTACACTGCTGGATTGTGCATCATCAGTCTAGATCTTTGATGGAAAAGAAGTTAATGTCTATTTCATCTAAGCCACTGTTATCTAAGACACACACACACACACACACACACACGTGATGAATTTGCTGATGGAATGCTAGGACTTTTTTCTTTTTCTTTTTAAAGCATTCAATGGTTAGAAGACACTGTTCAATTATAATCTCCCTAGGAGACTCAGGCTTGTACAAAGTGACTAGCTCATGATATAAAACTGAGTGTACACACTTGGGTTCTCTAAGAATGCAAATGAATAATGTACCAATTAAAGACTTCTTACAACTTTTGTTAGGCTGCTGTCTATGTCCTTGCCAATGTCAGGAGCCCTACAAAGCAAAGAGACCCAGGTGGGACCGATGCATTCTATTGTTACCAATCTAGTCACCTTTCAGGATTCAGTTGTGAACACCTGGACTGGGTGATGATCAATTGAAGAGGAACATTATACCATTTAAACCACCCGACACCCATTTGACAGGTGCAGCATCTTGGCTGTGAGAGACTAAAAATTTTTTCCTGATGTAATTAATAGACTAAGGGTTCAAACTCTCTGTTTCATGATACAAAGTCTTTGTGCTGCATGACAATCAATACTGTTGCTAATCATATCAAGCAAGATGAGTGGGGAAAGTAAATTCTGAGGTGTCTAATCAGCATTATCAGAATTGCTTCAAATGAATTCACATGGAAGAAATTCAAAAGGAGAGAAAAGAAAGAATGAAGTAGAAGAGGTACTTTTTTTTTTTTATGTTTAATCACATTGAATAAACTTAGAAGTAACAAATGGTGTCTGGAGCACCATTTACTTGAGATTCCCACAATGCATTTTGATCTATGAGAAGAGAGGCTCATTACACAGGAAGATTATCTGCTTATTTGGAATGACAAATCTACCTTTAAAATCATGGCTGTGAATATATGGAAGCCTGATCATAAACAAGTTTTCATAATCATTGCAGAGATTAATGATTAATAATTACTTTATTCAATGGCAAATGCCTTGGTTTGGAGTCTATGTCATCATAATGATTTCAGCTATTCATTCTCTAAGATGAATTTACAGAATACATTTCTTCTAATCCCTGCTTCCCCTTCCCTCCTTTCAGAGCCACTCAGAGACTCTCTCCATTGTGTAGCACAAAGTAATTCAAGTATTTCATGACTGTCAGCTACTGCCTTAAAAAAAAGTCATCTTTTGAGTTTTAGTTCTCTAGTGAGCTAGAGCCATAACTCAATTTCTTGATGGTGTGGCCGCTGCAGACTTTGTTTTCTTTGTGCTAAATGAGCTAGCATTTCAATATTGAAGTTTCAGGAACACCAATGAGCAGTTCTGAAATGACACAGTTGATGCTCTTAATTGCAATGAGGGCCTAGAGACTATCGTGAGTTGCAAATTAATAACATTCTCCCCTAGTGGAAAGGTCACATTGAAAGAGACTACAGGATTTACACTTTTGAAACCTGGGAGAACATCTACATTTACATGGGGATTTTTTTCCCCCTTGGATGCATTTCTGCCAGTTACTGAGGAATGAAGAACATGTGTGATATGATCAGACAGGTCAGCTTCAGCCAGGGCAGAAGCCTGACGTGGGGGTGGGGTGTGTGCAGAGAAGTGGGAGAAAGCTGCATGCTGCATTTCTCTCTCTCTCTCTCTCTCTCTCTCTCTCTCTCTCTCTCTCTCTCAGTCCTGAAGTAACACAGATGCATTTCCTTCAGGAGTGCCATGTGAATTCCTCTAAAGCTTGGAGTCTAAGGCCACCTCTCAGCATAATTAATAGTCATACAAGAGTTCCATTGCTGGGAAAATGGAGGACATGGGGTCATAGTTAGGTGTCCTGCTCAATTCTTGCTTTTTTTAACATTCTTATTTCTCAATTTCTTTGTGCTTTCTGAATATTACCCTCTGTTTGATAAGAACTGCCAAAGATCCCTTTCTGTAGGTTGTCCCTGCTCTCTGTTTATTGGATTTTCAGCTATGCATATGCTTTTAAAATTTGATTTAATTACATTTTATAAAAATGGGTAAAGATTACTTTCTGAAGTGTTCCTTTGTGCGCACATGTGTGCGCATATGAGTTTATGTGCAGGTGCCATGTTTTATGGAGGTCAAAGGGTAACTTGTGATACTTGGTTCTCTTCTTTCTCTGTGGGTTCTAGGATTCAAAGTCAGCTCACTAGATGCCAACCTTATCTTGCTGGCCCTTATTTTTAATGCCTGATTTGGGAATTCTGTTCAGAACATTCGCCATTTGTCTTTCTGTGTCTGCAATTGTTGTTCTTTCTTTCTGTTTGTTTAATGTTATGTCTTTCATTTCCACCTACAGTTTTGCCCACCTCCTCTTGTTGGAGAAATTTATAAGGCAGAAATTCTTTATGGCTAAAAGTCACTTCATTGTATACCTTTATAGTAGATTTATCTATTGATATCTGTTGATGGGCATCTTGGCTGATAGCAAGTCTTGGTTCTTGTGACTATTGCTGAATATGCAGGGAAAACATAAGATGGCCTAAAACTAGAATAGTGAGCTGAAGGGACTGGGAAGGGTACCAGGGGCAAGAGGGGTGCAAATGGTTGGTTATGATTCTGCAAATTATATGTATGCATGGAATATTACACTGAATCTTACTAGCATATGTAATAAATGTGTTACTAAAAATCTTCTTTTAGACACAAATTCACAAACCTTCTGGAAAAGTAAAGTGCATCTCTAAATATTTTATAAAATAAACCATTTAAGGAATCTTGTTGAGCATGTTCTTTATAGCTTCCATTCTGAATTCCAGCTTCCATGTCGAGTCAGGTTCCTGGTTCACAGGGCCAATGTCAGAAGCGGATTCAAGATTGGGATATATGTGATGGTTGCTATTGTCAATGTGACACCTAGGAGACAAACATCTGGACAGGTCTGTGGGAGATGTTTTAGATTTGGCTAAATGAGGTGGGAAGATGTACCTGAAGTGTGGGCAGCACCGATCTATGGACTGGGGACTGGGGTGAATAAAAACAAAGACAAGAACCCTGGCACCTATTTCTTTACTTCCCGACTGTGGATGCAATGTGGCCAATCAGCTCATGTTCCTGCCACCATGCCTTCCCCACCATGATGATGTAAATCTGTTCTTTAAGTTGCTTTCAAAGTGTTTTATTTTTAATTCAGGGTGTGTGTGTGTGTGTGTGTGTCTGTCTGTCTGTCTGTCTGTCTGAGTATGCCTTATGGGAATAATCTACCCATGGAGGCCAGAATAAGTTATCAAGTCTCCTGGAGCTGGACTTATAGGCAATTGTAAAATAAACCATCTGAGGCGTCTTGTTGAGCATGTGTCCTCTGAGAGGCTCCACCCAGAGGACTGTTATGCTTTATCCACCAATGTGGGTGCTGGGAACCCACATCTAGTGGACCAGAGTTTGTTCTTCTAGAAAAGCAACAAGAGCTCTTAGCTGTTGAACCTTCCCTTCATTTCTCTTAAGTTTTTCTTGTCAGGTATTTGATCTGAGCAATGCTAAAAAGTTAATACTAACTAGTTTTCAACAAAATTGGGCTTTCCCTACAGAGGGATTCTCAGGCCAGCTGCTATTAACAAAAAGTTAAATATTTCTCCTTATCTTTATCCCTAAAGCACAGTTGCCAACACATCATAAGGTTTCTGAGGCAGTGGGAAAAGATAACAAATGCAGAGGATTTAGGCATGTTGTCTGTGGATGTCTCAGAATGGCATCAGGCTATGCAAGTTTGATCTGCTTTCTTTCTCTGAATCTCTGTGGATATCGCCACTAAAACACTCACAGCTGAGGTTGTTTGTATCTTGGCTGGAGTTCCCTGAGGGTGATCGATTCATCTTATCTATCCTTGTATCTCCAGCACCTGCTACAGTATCTGGGGCAGAGTGATGTATAAATGTTTGCTGCACCATTGAACCTCTTTGGCCCTAGGAGCTTCTGGTATGTTCTAAGATAGTACTTATGTATACAGAAAAAGACAGTGGTTGTGGTGGGGGTGGAAGCCAACAGTCAGAGCAATGGCTGGAAGCCAGTTATGTTCAGCTTTGTAACCACTGAGACCAGCTGATGAATAGAAAGGGTGGTGGTATTCTGCTTTCATTTTGTTTACTAACAGTTCAATGTTTAAACTTCTGGAGGTTAAAACTTAGGGAATGTTGTTTTGAGATGAAAAATTTAAAAAGTCAATAAATGAGACTCTAGTTATAGGAACTATTTATTATGCTAAAGCTGAGCAGGCATGTCTCCGAGGACCTCTATGTTTTCAGCCTGCCCTGTGCTCAGTGCCTCTGTTTCTCTTTCTGTCAATGTGAATGTTCACATGGCTAGATGTGAATGAGAGGAGGAAGAAGTCTCCTTGGCTGCATGGAACCAACTTTTGGAAGAATCCTCTGCTTCTCTCAAAACCAAGAGGCTGTGATAGAGGGATGGACTAAAGCATGGGACATCTCAGAATATACACAACTTGGTTACCTGCCAATCTCACAGACTCTCAGCATTCCCAAACCCCTGCAAATCTTTGTGTGGCTAAGCTAGGCACCAAGGGCAATAGAAGTTAATAAAGCTCAAACTTCTGTAGAAAATTCATAAATTGGGGCTAGAGAGATGGCATAGTGCATGGATGCTTGCTTCATAATCATAGCTAGCTGGGTTTTAATCTCCAGCACTCGTGTTAAAAGCTGTGCATGGCTGTGCGTGCTCATAACCTCAGTATTGGTGAGTAGAGGCAGGCAGATTCCAAGAGCTTGCCAATAAGCCAGCTTGGCAAAAACAAGGAGCTTCTGGTTCAGTGAGAGACCCTGTCTCAATGTAATAAAGCAGAAATCAACAGAGAAAGACTTCAAGCATCCTGCTCTGGCCTGTGCATGCCCATGAATGGGTAAGTGCACCATCACATTCCTGTACATGCACCACACATATAAAACACACACATACACTCAAGGAAAAAAAAAGAGAGAAAAAAAGAAAATTAGCAAACAGATTAAAGTTGAGTATTTTGATATCCAAATGGACACCCAACAGAATCACACCAAATTTGCATGATTGGCTACAAGTTCCTTCCATTTAGAACTATTCAGCTATGTACTAATGTCCTGGCTAGTTTTTGTCAACTTGGCCTAAGCTAGAGTTATATGGGAAGAGGGAATCTTGAGTGAGGGACTCCTCCCACCAAATTTCTTATAGGCATGTCTGTAGGGGTATTTTCTTGATTAATAATTGATATGGGAGATCCCAGCTCACTGGGAACATTGCCACAGTTAGACAGGTGATCCTGTGGTTTATAAAAAAGCAGGTAGAGCAAGTCATGGGGATCAAGATAGTAAGCAGCATTCCTTCATGACCTCTGCATCAGCTCCTGCCTCCAGATTCCTGCCTGGGATTGCTATTCTGACTTCCCTCCTTGACGAACTGATACCTGGAGGTATAAGATGAAATAAATCCTTTCCTCCCCAGGTTGCTTTTTTTCATGATGCTCAGCAATAGAACACAAACTGGAACAACCAACAACTAAAGCCTAGTTTACAACACTAAGATGTGGTTAGCTTTTTTACTAATGAGACCTAAGAAGCACTGAGGTGATGGTGAAGGAGAGATGGGAGCATCTGAAGCTAAGAGGATTTACATTCAGACTTTACTCTGCATCCACTCACTACTGAAAGAGATCCCTAAAGAACCCACCTGTTGATAAAAATGGGGAACTCTATTTATGACATTTCTGCAGGAATCTAGCAAGATACGTTGTATTCTTCTTAAGCTACTGGTCAGGAAGGATTTTTAAAGGAATCCTTCAGAAGACTGAGAGAACCAGGAGTGTCTGTCTTGAGAAAGATGGCTGATGACCCTTAAGTGATTGAGCCTATTTCCATGACTGCTTCTTCATTCTTTTTTCTTCTTTCCTTCATTCTGTCCTTTCTGTAGCTTATTAAGATGCAATTACTATGACATTAAATTAACCATTTAAAGTGAACTATTTAGTGACTATATACTCACAGTGAGCATTTACTTCTTCTAGTTGGAACCACCGAGTTGTCATTTGGAGTGCCGGTGTCATTTCACATTCTCACCAGCAATGTGCACCAGTCCAGTTTTCTTTACACCCTTACCATAACTTATCATCTGCCTTTTCACTTTAATTATCACCTTTATAGTTGATGGAAAGTGGTATCTCACTGTGGCTGTGATTTGCATTTCCCAGAGTCTCTGTTCCTGTGCTTACAGGCCATCTATCTCCCTTCTTTGGTGAAGTATTTACTCTCTTTGGTAGGAACTACAGTCTCTTGAAGGCTTTCACACAATGGAAGAATGAATGGATATCTTAGTTGGCATGAGACTGAAGGAAATTTCAGAATACAGGCTTTTTATATTTAAAACTAGAATAATCCCAGACTGATTTGCTCACCTTCATAATGGTAAAGATGACTCCTGGACTTGTATGATTTTTAAGGTTTATGGAAAAAAGAAAGTAATAGCATAAATTTACCTAAACTTTAAAGCAGTCATGGGGACTGGTCATTTGGATTGGCTTGACTTGGAACACAGCTCCAGCCCTGGACTAATCTTTGTGGCCAGGGTGATGGATGGCCTGGAGTTGGGCTGTTTAAGTCATGTGTCCTCCTTGAGTTGAAGGATTAACTTTTTGAAGAATAAAGACAGTTTTTTTAGAATTACTATGGAGCTGAAGCAATAATTCCTTAAACACAAGGATGCCAAGTAGACAAAATATGCTTACCACAGTACCTCTGTGCCCCGGCTCCATGCTTAATGCCTATTGATTGGTCATTTCCTCTGTCTACACAGATCATCACCAGGAAGATACTCTTCCCTTAGTGCAGAAATGAAAAAGTTGAGTCTTGCCAAGGTTAAGTCACTGTACCCAGAGTCATGCAGTAAGTAACTATTAGGGACAGGATAGGTTAATTTGTAATATGGCACAGAATAGAAAAGAATGTTCATGCAGCACAAAGAATTAAACTACAAAAAGGAACCAAAGAAGCTTCTTTTAGAGGTTTTTGTATTATTATGAAACCTTTTGGGAAGATGAAACAGGCAAGTTATTATAAGGGGGAAATAAGTGAAAGGAACTTATTAATCAGTATTTAGATATTGAAAGGCAAAGGAGGAACTGAAGACTCATTAGAATAGCAGTTCCAAGAGTAATCCACTGCATCGGGGACATCCCTGATTGAAAAATCTGCAATCTTGAAGGGATATTGAATTTTGTCAAATGCTTTTTCAGAATCTAATGAAATGACCATGTGGTTTTTTCCTTGAGCTTGTTTATGTAGTGGATTGCATTGATGGATTTCCAAAGGGGGAAACATTTGAAATGTAAATAAAATATGAAAATAAAAAGAAAAGGAAAAAGAAAAAGAAATATCCCTGCATCCTTGGGATGACGCCTACTTGATCATGGTGAATGGTCGTTTTCATGTGTTCTTGGATTCAATTTGCAAGAATTTTATTGAGTATTTTTGCATCGATATTCATAAGGGAAATTGGTCTGAAGTTTTCTTTCTTTGTTGGGTCTTTGTGAGGTTTTGGTATCAGTGTAACTGTGGCTTCATAGAATGAATTGGGTAGTGTTCCTTCTGTTTCTATTTTGTGGAATAGTTTGAAGAGTATTGGTATTAGGTCTTCTTTGAAAGTCTGATAGAATTGTTCACTAAACCCTTCTGGTCCTGGGCTTTTTTTTGGTTGGGAGACTTTTAATGACTGCTTCTAGTTCTTTAGGGGTTATGGGAGTGTTTAGATGGTTTATCTAATCCTGACTTAACTTTGGTATTGCTGGTGGGATTGCAAGCTGGTACAACTACTCTGGAAATCAGTTTGGTGGATCCTCAGAAAATTGGACATAGTATTACCTGAGGACCCAGCTATACCACTCCTGGGCATATACCCAGAAGATACTCCAACATGTAATAAGGACACATGCTCCATTATGTTCATAGCAGCAATGTTTATAATAGCCAGAAGCTGGAAACAACCCAGATGCCCCTCAACAGAGGAATGGATACAGAAAATTTGATACATTTACACAATGGAATACTATTCAGCTATTAAAACAATGACTTCATGAAATTCGCAGACAAATGGGTGGAACTTGAAAATATCATCCTGAGTGAGGTAACACAGTGACAAAAGAACAAACAGGGTATGTACTCACTGATAAGTGTATATTAGCCCAAAAGTTCAAAATACCCAAGATTCAATTCATAGACCATATGAAACCTAAGAAGGAAGACCAAAATGGGGATGCTTCACAGTGTTTCTTAGAAGGGTGAACAAAATACTCACAGGGGGAAATATTGAGACCAAGTGTGGAGCAGAGACTCAAGGAAAGGCCATCCTGAGACTGCTCCACCTGGGAATACATCCCACATATAGCCACCAAACCTGGATGTTCTTGTGGATGCTGGGAAATGCTTGCTGATGGAAGCATGATAAACTGTCTTCAGAGAGGCTCAGGCAGAGCCTGACAAATACAAAGGTGGATGCTCACAGCCAACCATTGGACTGAGTATGGGGTCCCAGATGGAGGAGTTGGAGAAGGGACTGAAGGAGCTGAAGGGGTTTGCAGCTCCATGGAGAGAGCAACAGTGTCAACTGGCCAGACCCCCCAGAGCTCCCGGAGACTGGACCACCAACCAAAGAATACAAACAGAGGGACCCATGGTGCTGGCCACATAAGTGGCAGAGGAGGGCCTTGTTGGCCATTGGTGGGAGGAAAGGCCCTTGGGTCTGAGGGTGTTAGAAGCCCCAGTGTAAGGGAATGCTAGGGAGGGAAGAGGGGAATGGGGGTGGGTGAGGGAGCAGCCTCATAGAGGCAGGGGGAGGGGGAATGAAATAGGGAGTTTCTAAAGGGGAAAACAGTTGAAATGTATATAAAGTAAATATCCAAAAATTAAAAAAAAAAAATCCCTGAAATCTAGCTTTTTGGAGAGCTGGGGAGGGAGTCATTATTATTTGGTTCAGTCTTGTCTCAAACTTAGGAACTTGTGGTTTTCTCCTGCCTTAGTCTTCAATGCTCTGGGATTTACAGGCATCCACCACCATGGTCAGTTTCAAATCTGGAAAATTTTTGGGCACCAACATGACATAACTAGTGGAAAATTCTGTATTCAGACTTATGTGGTAAATTGTAGTCAGAATACTGGCGCTAAAGATATTGTATGAAATGACCTTCAGGCTGCACACACAAGCAAAGAGGACACACAAATGGATTTTGTGTTTAAGCTTGGGTACCATTCTCTAAGGTTTCTCAAGTGTGTGCAAATATTCCACAATTGGAAAAAAATCTGAAATTCAAAATACTTCTGGGCTGAAGCATTTCAGATAAGAGATGCTTAGCCTGTGTCTCTACAGATGAGAAGGTTGCTAGGTTTATTGGACTCTAGACTGAAAAGGAGGCCCCAGATGGCTGTTCAGTGCTGATACCCTAGAGGCAAGAGGAGTACAAGAAGTCTGGGATTTGGGAGTGTGGGGTCATTTGGGAAAAAAAACTGCTGAAGGGCTAGGGAAGAAATAGGGAGGAATCAGAAGCTCCTCCCCCAGCCTTCCAGACTCCTTGTGGCCTGTGCATGTATCCTTTAACAGGGCCATACTCCCGAAGCCTCCACAAACAGTGCCACCAACTAGAGCCCAAGACTATGGGGACATCTCCCAATCCATCATACTTGTTCTCTTCTCCCTGTTCCTTGTAGGCCTCTTCTTTCCTTCTCCTAGTCCTCATTCTATTTCCATGTTATATATTCTATGTATATATATGCATATATGCATACTTATATATGTAAATGAATTTAAATCTAGATTCTGCATATGAAAGAAAACATGCAGTGTTTGTCTTCTTAATTTTGCCTCATTTCCCTTTATGTAATGATCTCTAGTTCTACCCATTTTCCTGGGAATGTCATAGTTTTCATCTTTCCAACTGAAAAAAAATCCTATCATGTATGTATGTGTGGCATATTTTTTTTTTTAATTCATTCAACTGTTATGAGATTATTTGGCTGGTACCATAGTTTGACTGATGTGCAGCGTCTGTGTGGTTTGACTTTGAGTTCATTGGGAATATAATTGGGAGAGATATAGCTGAATTATATGGCAGTTTAATTCATTAAAAGTCATTTAAAAGGCAATTCTAGAAATTTATTTTCTGTCCTTTGCTTGTCTAGATCTGAAGAATTAGTGCTAAATCCGCCTGCCTTTGTGTGGAAAGTCAATAGACTTCTCCCCAGTCCTACCTTAAGTGCCATCAAGGTTGAAACTCTAGGTTTATTCCCAATCATTTGCATTCTCCTCATTTACCATGGTGCCCAAGAGATGCTGGGAATGGATGTGGAAAGCTACCGGACTTTCACCTAACAAAAGTGTGGTCCAGTCTTGCTTCTGCCACTTTGCGGTTTAATCATGGGTAAGCTAGTTGCTTAACTACCTCATTATTTCAATGTGTTGGGGGCTATGCAAGGGGAATAGCAAAACAGTCTTAGGACTCACTGAATGTGCCCCACCTGTTAGCACATTCACGATGGGTCTGCCTTGGAGAGGCAGAGCCCTGAAGAATAGTGTCCTGAGGACTTCATGCTATTACAGGGTTTCTCTTCCTTTGTTGCCCTTGCCATCTTCACAACCCTCCTAATTAGTTGATATGAAAACTCTAAGGAGGCTTCCAGCCCCTCCCTGAACAGTATCATTGGCACCTACAATAACAGTGATTGATCTTTTTCAAGCACTGCTGCTGGAGCAGATTAATGATTCAACCACCACTCTTGGAAAGAATTTAAGAGAAGTAGATTGTTAGCAACGACCACTACCCTTGGAAAGAATTTGGAGATGTAGATTGTTACTCACGTTAGGTCAAGATTTTTTTTTTAATTAATTAATTAATTATTGATTGATTGATTGATTGATTGTGTATGAGTACACTGTAGCTGTCTTTAGACATACCAGAAGGTGGCATAGGATCCTATTACAAATGGTTGTGAGCCACCATATGGTTGCTGGGAATTGAACTCAGGACCTCCGGAAGAGTAGTCAGTGCTCTTAACCACTGAGCCATCTCTCTAGCCACTTGATATTATTTTAGTGACTCTGATGTAGAAAATCCTGGGGAAAAATTTAAAAAGGTACACTTTTGTTTATTGAGCAAGGAATGTTTTTCAGGTTAGGGAACAAGAACCATGGCAGCAAGACTAGACTACCTGACTTGCCTCTCTTGCTAAAGCTGGGCTGGGGATCAAGGTGATGATTAATTTCTTGTACCCATTTTTGCCCTCAACTTCTGGATATGGTTTTATAAAAAATGTTAATGAGTAGATGTGTGCCTCAAGGATTTAAAGTGGAAATGACTGATTGTTTTTATATGAAAGTTTAGGTTTGTGATTTTTTTAAGACTTTTTTATAAGATTACTTTGTAAGATAAATAATAAAATTACCTCATGTTTTCTTTGTAATCACAAATTGCAGCCTGCCTGTAAGAGAAACTGGATGAGAAAAATAACCTTGTTTGGTCACACTTTTAAAATCTATAACAAGTTCCTTAGCTACAAATGCATGTAGGTTCTTAGGACTAATTTGTTTTTCACCCAGAATATATAAAACATTTGATCATGTGAGGGTATCGGGGAACATTTTTTTAATGTATACTCATTGTAATCATTCACTTAAAAAATGAGAATGTAATCACACTGGAATCTTTGTACTACTTGAAAGATTGTGCTGAAGCATATAAGTTGTGGGGTAAACAATAACATTGTCGGAGCTTGTTGAAGCTTGCTTTACCCACCAATTGTGTGTGTGTGTGTGTGTGTGTGTGTGTGTGTGTGAGAGAGAGAGAGAGAGAGAGAGAGAGAGAGAGAGAGAGAGAGAATGAGTGTGCCTGTTTTACATCATCATCCACCCCATATCCCCTCCTTGAATCACTGGACGAACTGTTGGAGCCAGCCTTCAACATCAATGTGTATGGATATTCATACTTAGGTCAAAGGCCTTTTATAAGATTTGTAAGAAATAATGTCTCCAGAAAGTGCAGCTGGCATGCACAGCACTGATAAAAAAATTTTCATTTTATTATTTTATTCAGTCCTTGAACTGGAGTATCACACCACGGATGTTGATAACACTCTCCCGAATGCAGAGTCTCCCTGCTGGGGCAGCAACAAGGATAGTTTAGATTCCTTAAAGGAATCTTAAGTAGCCAAGTGATCCCAGCTGCCTGAGATCACTGAGCATGCCATCTCTGTTCATGTACACTTCCTGCTTTCTGACTAGAGTGCCGTCCCTGGGCTCCTTCCCAAGGAGAAAATCTGGTTGTTGTCTTTTATTATTTCCCTGCAGGCTCTTAAGACTTATTAAAAACTAAAAACAGATACCCATCCCCTGACAGTGCATGGTAGGCTTTAGTGAACTGTGTATTCCAAGCATGTACTTTACTTCCACCATTTGGAAGATTGAACTAAGAGAAACATCCTATCTTTGGGTTTGTGATCCAGAGGGAAGTGCTGGCAAAATGACAAATTTCCATTGGGTTACTTTATATTGAAGCTATAGCTGGATGAATAGTGACAGATGTATAGAAACCTTGGGTGCAAGTCTCAAAATATGCTCTCCAGGGTAACAGAGAAAGACATAGATAGTTGCTTTATTTTTGGAGAATGACTAATGGGAACATAATATACCTTTTATTCATCAGAGGATATAAACTTACTGGGTATCTTTGATATCCTACTAGTTAGTCAGGGTTATCCAGAGAAAGGAAGAGAAATAGAATGCAAAGGATGCCTTTGTGTGCTTGTGCGTGCATGCACATGTGTGTGGGGTTTTTGTAAATGTTGGCTTATACCACTGCAATGCTACAGAAGTCCGAGGATATGCAGTTTGAAAACTGGAGAACCTAAAAATTCAGAAGAGTAATTCCACCTGGACCTGAAAGACTAAGAACAGATCTTGCAATCTGAGGATGAAGGTCTGAGAGTAGAGATGGGTGGGGAACTTGGAGCTATGCTGTCCAAGAGCACAAGATGGGTTCTCCAACCTAAGGAGAGGGAATGACCTCACCCCTCCTCTGCCATTGTTCTTTCTGGGCCCTCAAAAGCTTGGATGTTACCTGCCCACAGTGATGAGAGGGTGGATCCTCTTTATTCAGCTTACTGATTCAAATGCTACTCTCTTCTAGAAAGCCCTCAAAGCCATGCCTTCATATTATGTTCTACTGGCCCTCCATCCATCCTTTATCCCAGGCAAATTGACACAAAATTGGCCATCACATCTGCCTTTTGCCAGACTAGCAAAGAACCAATATGTGTCCCTTGAGACCTGAGGGGCTGGCATTACTTGTAATCTACAGGGTCTGGTGGAACACGGGTCTGGGCATGCTGCTTTTCCAACTGGTGAATGCATCATTTGCCTCTCATATCCTGCAGGACTTCTTTCCACCTGTGAGTTAATAACCTGTGAAAAATCAAGTTCAAAATAAAGCCATCTTTAATTCTCACAAGGGCATAAGAGGAGGGCAAGTCCAGCTGTCCTTGTCTCAAACAACCGGTTTCCTTTTTCTCCTGTTTGCTTCTTCTTGACTTTTAATCTTTTCTTTGAATTGAACTGCTTTCTGCTCTGCCAACCTAGTGTGCTGTTCTTCAACTGCAATTGAATTTTTACAGCAAGCCATAAACCCTTGAAAATAAGATTTCTAATGGAAACTCTGATATGGCCCTGGCTAGCATGGTCAGAAAGGTGTTCTAATAATACTGGGTAGTAATATTCTCCAGATCTAATACCCTAGAGATTTTTTCTCTTGGTGTGATTCATATTGACCCAGTTCTTTCTCTAATCTCTTCAGTACCAAAGTCTGTGACCTGCCATGTCCATAGCAGGTTCAGACACCACTGATAACTGGTAGCATAAGATATATCCATTTGTATATGGTCCTGGGCTGTCAGAGGTTTGGAATGATCACAGTTCTTTGAAGGGAAGCATGTTTGGAATATTGGTGTTTCTCTGTGGTTCCTGGGAATTATGGCAAAAAGTGTGTGTGTGAGATATGTATAATATGTGTGGTCTTTGTCCCTAGCAAACCAGGGTGGCATGCTGGAAGCAGAAGGGCCCTCAGAAGACTAAACCTCTTCTGGCCTTAGCATCAGACTTTCTGGCTTCTAGAACTGTAAGGAATTGGTTCTTTACCACTCACTATATTAGTTACTTTTGTTTGTTTGTGATCAAATACCTGACAAGGAGCAACTTGAGAGAGAACTTCTGTTGGCTCATAGTTTGAGGATACAGTCTACCCTAGTTAGCTTTAATTGTTAAATTGACAAAGCCTAGTATCATGTGAGAAGGGAGCCTCAATTGAGGGATTGACCAGATCTGATTGCCCTGTGAGCATATCTGTGGGAGATTGTCTTGATTGACAATTGGTGTAGGAGACCACAGTGGGTAGAACCATTCTCTAGGCAGGTGGTCTTTGGGTATTAAGAAATCTAGCTCAGAATGATCAAGGTAGCAATTAACATTATCATGGTTTCAGCTGTATTTCCTTGGCTCTAAATTATTTGGCTGGAGACAATGTTGTGTGAATAGTAATCAGGCCTGCATTGAGTTCCTTCTTTGACTTCGCTCAGTGATGGACTGTGACCTAGAGTTATAAGCTGAAATACCAGCCACCTCTGCCCACTTACCTTTGAAAGAGTGTTTTATCACAGCAATGGTGTCTTAGTCAGGGTTTCTATTCCTGCACAAACATCATGACCAAGAAGCAAGTTGGGGAGGAAAGGGTTTATTGAGCATACACTTCTATGCTGCTGTTCATCATGAAAGGAAGTCAGGACTGGAACTCAAGCAGGTCAAGGAGCAGGAGCTGATGCAGAGGCCATGGAGGGATGTAACTTACTGGCTTGCTTCTCCTGGCTTGCTCAGCTGGCTTTCTTATAGAGCCCAAGACTACCAGCCCACAGATGGTACCACCCACAAGGGGCCCTCCCACTTTGATGACTAATTGAGAAAATGCCTTACAGCTGGATCTCATGGAGGCATTTCCTTAACTGAAACTCCTTTCTCTGTGATAACTCCAGCTTGTGGCAAGTTGACCCAAACCCAGCCAGTACAAATGGAAAGGAAGCTAGGACCAAGTCCACCCTGATAGGCTGGGCTTGTCAGTGAGAGGGTTGTGGCAAGTAGGAGTATGAGGCTAATGTTTGCTTTGTGTCCTTAGCCAGGAGGCAGAGAAAGCTGAATGCTGGTGCTCAGCTTACTTTCTCTCTTTTTTACTTTTTATTCTGTCTGGAACCCCAGCCTATAGGATGATGTCAATCACATATAGAGCTTGGCTTCTCTCTTCCATCAGCTTTCTCTGCAAGTTCACCCAAAGACATGCCTTACTAATGTGCTAGGCATATATCATCCCAGTCAGGTTTACAATCAAGTTAACCCTCACACTCAACCTCTGGTAATTTGTTCGGTCCATACACAAATAGACCAAGATAAGCTTTGCTTGTGCAGAAGGCATGAGATCAGACAGGTCAGTTGTTCCGACTTCCCAGTTTCCTCATCTAGGAGGTGAAGTTGTGAGCAGTATAAAACTCACAAGGTTGCTGTGAGGAGGACATATTATCACGCTCTTGTCACATAGGAGGTGGCCACTGTAGGCTACTGCATGTATTCACTGTCTTTGTGACATAGTTGGATCAGTGATTCGGGATGACACAGCAGAAAAAAATCATTCATGGGCAAATTCTATGAGCATCCTAAGCAGTTTCCAGGAAAACAGGAGCTTGGGAAAGAAGACGAAAACCCAGAGTCTTCTGGGAGCACCTCCAATTCTTCCCAGAATGAATGAAAAATTTAAAAGAAAGGACCCATGACACCTACAAGATCACCCCATTGTTCACCCTGCCTGCTCAGAGCCCCAAAGCAGTTTCTTTCCTCTGAGCCTTTGCCCATTTTCTCCATGGTAAACTGAATACGGCCTTGGCTCCAGGTTGAAGTTCCATGGAGGGAGGCCCAAGCCTTGTTAAGTCTTGTCTAAACATGAAGAGAGGAAGGGCTGCCACAATGTGGGGTTATCTGGGATAAGGGGAGAAGCAGCCTCTGCCTTTTGCTTGGCTGTCTTTTGAGAAGTCCATGAGCATAGAAAAAGGAATGAGAAACACCATTCAGCCTCAAATGATCTTCCCTGATTGACAGACCTCTTCCCATGCTGTCCTGCCTTTGCAGAGCCTCCTGTCTTCATCAAGTAAGAGCAGTGGTAGACTGTAGAACCCATCAATCATGGGAAAGATCCTGAAATAACTACAGAGAACCATTCATCTCTTGCCATGTTAGGTTTGGGAGGACATGCAGGTAGCAGCAAGACTCTAACTGAGCCTCTGGCTTTTCACATGAGCAACCCGAAGCTTGGGGAGGTGACTTCTGAGGCCACCTGGCTCCTTATTGATAGATATATATATAGGATGTGTCACCTGGTGACACATTAGTCTTTCTTTGCCAATGACAATTTTGCTGCCATGCTTCTAAACAGTACACAGGTGATCTTCTACAGACAGGGAGTAGCTATCAGTTGAGCATGGCAGGACCTCCAGGTCCTGGGTAGGACTCTGCTCATCTGCAGATGCCAAAAGTCCCCTGTTGGGGTGGGCCAGTGGACTTTCTTTGAAAGTTTTAGGGAAACAGGGCAGGTTGAAGGCTGGACGTTTTCTGTCCTTGACCTACTCAAAGGGCAGGTGCAGTTCTGGCTGTTAATCTCATAAATGAAGGCCTTTAAAGAAAAACATGTCTGTCTTTGTCCATCTTGGCAATTTTTGAGAATTAGTGTTTTCCCAGGGAAGATTCATATGAAACAGAATGAGAGAGATCGAGGCCAGGAATCACTGTTCCTGCATCTTGTGAGGATCTCTTCCTCCAAAAGATATGGGCTGCTAGATATGGCTGTGCAGGCTGGAAAATATTCATCTCCAGAGTCTAGAACAGTGGATCTCAACCTGTGGTTTGTGACCCTGTTGGCAAATTTCCATCTCCAAAGATATTTACATCATGATTCCTAACAGTAGCAAAATTACACTTATGACATAGCAATGAAAATAATGTTATGGTTTGTGTTCACTATAACTCAAGGAACTGTGTTAAAGGGTCACAGCGTTAGGAAGGTTGTACTCCATGCTGGAACTCTGGTCTTGTCACTGAGCGGTGGCAGCTTTAGAAGGCTCTGCAGCTCAACAGTGGCTTGGAAACCTCACCTGTCTCTGTTCCTTCGGGGATTTTGCTTTGATTTTTCCATGTTTGTAGTCTCTGGCTGGGTTTTTGGTTTCTGGGTGACTCCAAACCTGGGCTTAGCTATTCTAGGCCGAAATCACAAACTCTCTTCTGTACTCTTTTGTTCTCTCAAAGAGTAGACCCCACATACCAGGGATACAGATCTTCAGAAGGGCACACCAGGAGACAAGACGTTAACCTGAAGGAAACCTCCAGATCATCTACATGACTGCTGCTCATTCTGTTCTTCCCTGGTCCTTTCTCCTTAACCACAGCAGGGATGGTACCTCTGAATTCTAACCTTCCTAACCAGTTCCCAGATATCATTTTTGTTTATTTGTTTCTTCCACTCCTAAGCAAAGTATCTCCCTTACCCTTTATGCCCCCTCCAATTCTGAATAGTATCATTTTTCTTTCTCATGAACCTGATCTTTAACCTTGACCCTTCCCTTTGCTTCCTTCAGGACACTTGTGTTAAAGACACAAGTACCTTGCAAATGGCTTTTGTTTTGGTCTTGGTAAAACGTTTTAAAACAGGAAGAAAGGACACAGGAACTGAGAGGACTGAGCAGGGTGGTTAAGAGGGCCAGCTTTGCATTTCTTTGATGACTAAGAACTTTGAACCTTTCTTCAAGTGCTTCTTGGCCTTTCAGAGATTCTTCTGTTGTGAATTCTCTGTTTAGCTCTGTACCCCATTTTTAAATTGGTGGTATTTGTTTTTTTAGAGGTGAACTTCTTGAGTTCTTAATATATTTTGGATATTAGCCCTCTGTTGGCTGTAGGGTTAGTGAAGATTTAGAGGGGGGAGTGGCTGGAATATAATTTAAAAAAGAAGTTGCCATTGGGGTGGGGGAAGAGGGACAACTTCCTAGGAAATATCACCCAAAATAAACAACTAAAAGGAACCTACAGTTAAGTATTGAGCTCCCATATAAAGCAGGAGACACTGGGAAATGTAACGTTAACAGAAGAAGGAATATTTATTTATTTGGAAGAAAACTATATTGAAGGGGATATGCTTTTGAAAAGTATTTTTCATGCAATATTTTTTATTCTTTCAGAGTTTGTGCCCTTCTTCTAGATCAGCTGAAGATACCCAACTGCCTGTAGAAATGTTATGGAAGAACTAAAAAGAAAAGATACTGAATGATACTTAGCTTCTTTCACAAAATCAAATACAGTATTGAATATTGGGCATTTAAGCTTGATTAAGGAAACTAATCTAGGTTCTATCAAACATAATGGGCCAAGCTTGCAGGAGTCTTATTATAGAGTTTCTTAATATGTAGAGAAATAAAGAGAAAATTCATATCATAAAGAAGTTGCAATGTGCATAACAGAAAGAATCCCTTTGTTTGCAGGAGGGTTTAGGCATGAGACTGCAGGGAAAGAATGACTTTGTATTTCCCCAGACCAGCAGAATTAGGATCACTGGGCAAGTTGACAGATGCAAGCTCCCAACTCTACTGTATATATAGTTTAGGGATAGGGCTCAGATATCTCTTTATCAACACGCTCTCTGGTGACCACTAAAATCTGAGAAGCATTGATCTAGCTAAAATGCCCCATCTTCCAATCTAGGGTATATCAGAGGAGGAGTGGAAGAGGTAGAAGAAGGCGGGCAGCTGTGTGTACAACCACGTTCTTTTCCAAGCTTCAATCCAGAAAGGAGGGGGGGAAATGACTTAGAGAATTGCTGGACATGGAGGTGGGAGTCTCTTTCACTCCTGTTCCTTCTTTAGAATTCCCCCTTGAATTTGCTTGCATCCAGTGAGGGAAGTGCCAAACCTCAAAGGACCTTATTACCAACCTGGCCAAGCTGAAACCACTCGAAGTTCGGTTTCAGTCTCTAGTCCTTGGCTATATAGAAACATCCCAGATTCAGCTGAGAGTCAAAGGCATTTGTCCCGAGAAGGTCTCAATCTGGGAGTGAGGTGGCTTTGTACAAGGGATGAGGAGGACATTTATCAGGCCAAGGCCAGTGGTGTAGGGGTGAGGGACACAGTCAGACATTAGTGGTTCTCTAGCATGGGGAGGATAAAGGAAAGGAGGTAGGGGTGGAGGGCAAATGGGAGAGGAGGGAAAGAGAGAAGGGGGGGGGAGTGAGAGAGACAGCAGGAGGAGGAGGAAAAAGAGGAGGAGGATAGCTACTTAACTATGTGGCCATAGAAGTAAAAACAGAGTGAAGATGACAGGAGCCATAAGGTGGAAAGAGACATTACCTAAGGTCCAATAAAGTCATATAGGACACTGATTCCCCTTAATGAAAAGTCTTCATGAATCCCATGTCATGATGCATCATCTCAAAGGGAGGATTGGAAAACACTTTATTTTCCTTACAGACCAAAGAGCTTTCTTCAAAGAATTATTTAGACTATCTGGTTAAACTAAAGTATTATTCAAAGAATACGAAATAGTCCATGACTCACCTCTTTAGTACCTATGTCCACAAAAGATTACGTCTGTATCTCAAGTCTGTGTTAAGTCTATAATCACATCACCTATTGAATTTAATCCCAAACAATCCTCAGCTGGAGAATTGGCTTTATAAGTCCCCTAATCTATGTTCTGGCTTAACCTCAACTGAAAGATGGGATTGGCATATTTTTTCACGTATCTCTACACACAACCATAGAGAAAGAGCTTTGTGACCGACAAGGAATTCTCCTAACACTAATCTTTAAAACTAAGCTATACAGAAGTATTGGGATTGGAAGCAGAATTAGCATCAGAATACAAATAGCATCGAGGCAATCCACACCATAGAAGAGGTTCAATAGTCATATTTGTAGGAAACACCATTTGGAAGCAATATATAAGTACTAACTTATGTCATCTGTAGCTTAATCTACCCCTTCACAACATGCATGTCCCCCTCTGCTGATTGCAGAGCCTTTTCTTTGGGAGAGTGTATCCTTTGAGGTCACAACTCTTCTAGCTATGTAGAGGTGGGGAGAGGGACTCATTTGGGGCCCATTTTTGTCTAACAGGTCAGTGGAGAAGTTGTTGTTATTGTTGTTGTTGTTATTATTATTATTACTATTATTATTTTTTATTGTTAGACTTTAAGTCAGGGCAACTACAGTCTACCTCCAAAAAGGACAAAAGCACAAGCAGATTCAAGGGAATAGGCAGTGAGAAGGGAGCCCAAAGTAGGGCTGCCTGCTATTGAGATAGTACTGTCCAACTAAGAGAGCAAGCACACTCGGTTCTTATGCTGGCCAGCTGAAGTGGGCTTTCTCACTTGCAAAGAAACATTAGCACAAAGCCCAACTCCCCTTTGCCTAAGCTATTTCTGCTCCTGTAATCCATTCCTTCTGAGAGTACTGCCTCTGAGCCCATCCTCTAGGCCAGGTACATCACTGACGCTGAAGCGTCCCTTGCCATCTTCCCCATCCTCTCCAGAAGCTGACGGTTTCCATTTTATACCACCGTTGTCAGACAGCCATCATCTTTTCTCTAGATGGCTGCAGTGGCCCTAATTCATGTCCTTGCCATTGTCCTGCCTGTTTTCTTCCATTCTTCACTTCCAGCAAAAGTGATATTTTCAAGATAAAATTTCATCATGTGATTGATGGGCTTCTGACTCAGATACTTGGCCCTGATTATGCACCGTGCATCTCTGGGGTGTTTTAAATAACATTTTCCTAATAAATTTGACCACAGAGTTTGAGATTCATGAACGATTTTGATGCAGTGATATTTTCTGGACAAAATCTGGGAACAATATTCTGGGAGATGTTAAAAGCGATGGTTACAGATTCTTACTTCTACTAATAAAAAACTCATATTCTTTTGGATATGTCATTTAAAAAATATTTGGAACTTACTGAATTCTTAGTGTAGGCGAGGAAAGGCTAAGTATTTTGTAAGTGTTCTTACATAATCTCCCAAACTCTCATTGATGTTACTGTTCTCATCTCTGTTTTATATATGAGGAGCAGAACCTTTGCTCAGTCTGAGTGAATTCATGCAGGTGCTGCATGTGCAAATTGGGTTGGGAATTAAGGTTTCCTGATTTGGAAGCCTATGAATTTAAGTGTGCACTAGTAGTTTTCAAATCACGCTTTCTATAGCACTGGGATTCTATAAACATGCCTCTAAAACAGCCGCCATGGCAGAAACAAGGAGAGAGGGTGATGAGAGAGAGACAGACTCTCCCAGCACCCGTACCTTTGTATCTTTTACAATTAAGATATATACACATTTTTTTCCTTGCAGAAATGGTTGAAACATGTTTGAAACCATGGCTTTGCTCAATAATGGTATTTAAGAGCCGTTTTCTCTGTCAAGAATTCTCCCTTTTCCATTTATTCTGATTCTTGAGGCTCATTTCCACAAACACCGAGGGAGCAGTTGACTGACATCCATAGTTAGCACTTTTGGCTTACATCGTTGGTGGTTCTTGTGTAGGAAATCAAAGCATGTACTGAGTTTACTTAGCTGTCTCCTGAAGTAGATGAAACAGAGTGGGCGGTATAATAGAATACTCTATCTAAGCCTGTCTGTTTCTTATCTCAGATATTAGATTCTGGGGATGGCAATTTATTGAGTGGAAAGCTGCATAGGGTGCTAGGTTGTGGGGTATTAAGGGTACTGACAGGTCTGAGAGATGTGGACAAAATAAAGGAATAACAAGTTAAGCAGGGTGAGGAAATGCAAGATGAAATTTTATGGGCAGGTTCCCTAAGCATTTCAACAAAATTAGCTGGGAATTTGATTCAGCATGAAGTCCACTTTATCTTGGACGTCTACCCAGAATCTGCAACATGGCTCACGTAATTCTACCATCTGGTCCACCTCCTTTTTATCCTTCTTCATCCAATTCAGACTTTGTTTTGTTCCTGGCCACTCAGGAGCAATCTGCCTAACCATGTATTTATGTTTAGGCTTTAGCCTTTTCCCACCCGATGCCACTGTGGAGATTCCTGCTTCACTTCTGTGTCCTGGCTAGGGGCTCGGCATAAACCCTGGCTCATTTCCTTGATGTGGCTCATGACACTGCTGGGCTCCACTGAGACTCAGCTGTTCCTAATTTAGGGTCATCTTGCTGCTTACGAGCTCCATGCCTTTCGACTATAATGCACGACTCAACTGTGACCTTGGGGAAGCCAGTTTGATTTCATTTTGCTTAACTGGATGTCAAATGAATGATAGCTCCTAAGGAATAAGATATTTTTTTGAGACAGGGTTTCTCTGTCTAGCCCTGGCTGTCCTGGAACTCACTCTGTAGATCAGGCTGGCCTCAAACTTAGAAATCCACCTGCCTCTGCTTCCCAAGTGCTGGGATTAAAGGTGTGAGCCACCACTGCCCGGCAGGAATAAGATGTTTTTGATTGGAGTTTTATACTTGACCTTCCTTGATGTGGAAAATTATACAAGTGATTTGCATTTTTGGAAGATGATTGTATTAGGTGGTTTCTTTGTCTGTAGTTCTTTTGACCTATGTATTTCAAGACGTACATAGTAAAGCCACTTTTGGTACCATTCAGTTCAACAGGTTCAAGGCAACAGGTTAAGATGGTCTTAGACCTAAAGTTAAGCTTGGTCATAGCTATACAATGTGGACGAAATAGGCTGAGACAGAGGAAGAAAGATGGTAGTCTTTCCCAGGTCCCCCTTTCTACCACATGTTTCTTCCTGGAGTTACTAACATTAATGTGATTTGTCAGTCATTTGGATATGTTACAGTGATAAAAAGTGCTGTGGGTGGAAACTGGTTATTTTAACCGTTGTTTAGATACTGTTACAAAGAATAGTTCCTGAGAACCCTTGAGGGACCCCAGGACCAAGCATGTCTAATGGGTGCAGGTGACATCTGGAATCTTGGTGCCTTTTTCCAGAAAGATAAAATTGAAGAATATCATACACCCAAAAGCATGACATAAAATTAATCAAACTCAGCACCTCTTTCCTCGGGGACATCAAAATCCTAGATTTCAGCCTTTTAAAAAGTTACTGAAAAGATCATCAGGGATAAAAATGATCACATTAAAACCGAAGGAAGAACATTAATTTAAATTATGATAATATGACCTATTAAAGAAAGGCACTTTGGTCTCCCTCCAGTGCAGGCTAAAATAAATCTATTTTTGTTCAACTTGTAGGGGAGAAAATAGAAGTTACACTAGTTGCAGAAATTAACAAGAAGGTAGACTGTCCATAAGACATTACCTTCCTCTGTCCTGATGTTAGACAGAGTAGATCACCTCTGCCATCGCCTTAGCTTGTTGAACCTCTGTCTGAGCTCTAGTTTTGAGTGAACCCAACAAAACAGCCCACATTTAGAGAATCAGCAGGTAGATCCATGTCCACATCAGGAGGAACATCTTAGCTGGAGTTGGATATTCCATAGCTGTAGGGTAGTGTGTGTATGTGTGTGTGTGTGTGTGTGTGTGTGTGTGTGTGTGTGTATGTGTATGAGATACAGGGAGCCTCTGTGTCCAGTGGAGCTAATATTTAGAGTCGGACAAACACTATACATGAAATCTCAGATCCAACTAACATTTAATCTACTGATCTGCCTACATACATACTGACTTCAAAGGAATACAGTCTCCTTTCCAGTTTTCTTTCTCATGCTTTCAGATTCAACAGACACATTCATAGGGTTCTAACTAGGGACCTTAACTTTAGTGTAGGACTGGTGTGCCCCACCATGCCAAACAGAACTTCAAGGTGATTTGGGTAGAGTTTGAAGGAAATCTAAAGATTGTGATGGGAGTAGGTTCCAGACAGTGAATCCATTATCTCAAGGTACTAGGAAACCATCTATGACTTCATATAAATGTAACAATATATTGCAAAGTCAACTAATTGGAGAATAAACATAAATATGTTTTCTTTTGGTCATTGCTTTTAGCTTAGTTCTAAAGAACCTACTTTTCATTCATTCATTTTATTCATAGGAGTGTATTTTATGTTAAACACTGGTTTACGTATTGGGGACACAGAGATAAAGGAAACCCTTTGCTCTCATGGAGCTTGCATTCTTTTAGTTGGTAATTCTTTTTTATCATAGCTTTGTTCCGTACTTTACTGATTTAAAGTCATTATAGCCTGCTAATGTTTTGGATTATCCTGCATACTGAACTTGCCACTATTATAAGGTAAAAAGTGCAAGCCAGGGAACACTAGGGACAATAGTGATCAAGGTAGAGGTTTGGCTTTAGAGCACAGACAGAAGAGCAAGTGCAAACAGACTGGTTATATGAGGAACAGATAGAAAAACCAGAATAAAGGCAAGGAATAGCTGTGGCGTTCAGGGACCACAATGGCCTGGTAGCTGTGCCACATGAAAAACCTGGATTGATTGTGGGGAATAGGTTTGACACTGGCCACCTACTAAGAAGTCCCTGAGCTTAAACGAGGTAGGGGAGCAAGAAGAAAGACATGAGAATGAATAATACAGGAGTGTGCATCAGTGGTGCTGGGAGCAGAACACCACTGTACACAGCAAGCTCAACTGTCTGGGGAAGATGGAGCCGGAGGCTAGGAGAAACTAAAATAAGAGGGTCAAACCAGCAGAGAATTCAGGGGTAGCTGGACTGAGTGGATTCTGCTGAGGTAGGGAACAGACTAGCAAGAGAAGACTTAAAGTAGTGGTTCTTAACCTTCCTAATGCTGCTACCCTTAAACACAATATCTCATGGTGTGGTGACCCCAACCAGAAACTTAGTTTTGTTGCTACTTAATAACTGTAATTGCTGCTACTATTATGAATATCTGATATGCAATCCCCAAAGGGGTCATTACCCACAGGCTGAGAACCACTGGCTTAGAAAGATGAAAAATAGCAAGAGAAGAGGTTACAAAAGCAGAGTCAAGAAACCCCAAGTTAAAGCTTGCATGTCCCCAACAAGCATCATGAGTGTTGAGGCTGAGACATGAGAGGATGGCAATGTTCAACTGAGATGAACAGAGGGGCAGAATTTTATCAGGAAGTTTAGGAGCCTCTTAGGAAGGGTAGCCTAGTTTGAAGAAGGTTCACAAACTTACCATCTTGGGCTTAGAAAACTTTGGAAATAGAAATTGACAAACTAAAACAAATATTTTTAGGGTGTGTGGAGGGGTTCTCAGTAGTGATATTCCTTCTTACATGGGACCCAGGTCCTTGAAAAGGGGAGTTGTGGGCCGTACTGTTCATGAGGCTGTACTAAAGGTAAGATATGCACACATAATTGTGGTGGGGATTTTAAATCTAGTTCTTATTCCTTTTACTCTGTTTTTGTTTTTTATACAATAGAGAAAGCTGTTGTTCTCAAACACAAGACAGAGTTGTAAGTTCTAGACTACAGTACGGAAGAGCTCAGAAGTGAGTGACTTCAAGATATATGAAGCATAATTGTCTGTCTAACCAGTATCCTTGATTGAATGATCTTGCATCTTTTTTTTCTTTTCTCACACCCTCTGTTGACCATTGTGTGTGTCTGACTGTGAATCTCATTAGCCTGATAAAAGTTTCACTTGAACCTCGATATCACTTTTGTGGTTGTGTGTATATATGTGTATGGTATATATGCGTGCACTTGTTTGTGCTTGTAGAGGTCAAAGGTTAACCTTGGGTGTCTTTTGTGTTTTTTTTTTTCTTTTCTTTTTAAGAGTAGCTCTATTGAGTTCAGGTGAAAACTATCCATTAGATTTAGCAAAAACAAAAAGAACAACCAACCCCCCCCCCAAAAAAAAACCCCAGAGCAACAACAAAAAAACAGTCAAAGTCAGTGATCTTTGAACTAGATCTCAGCTTATTGTGAAAGCTTTTTCCTTCATCTAGTTGTCTGAGGTTAGAATATAATCTGTTAAACATAAAATACTTATTTTTTTTGTTTAATGCATTCTAATGGTAATTATATTCCTGTTGACAAATTGATAACTTTTTTACTGATTGATACTCTCAAGTCAAAGGTTGGTAAACTCTCAGTTGTCTTTGTGAGTACAGAGTATCAGTGGGAAGAGTTGAAGTTATGAATAGGGTTGGTAAGCTTATCGATTTTTTAAAAATCGTGCATAAAATTTTATCTAGTAAGCTTATTTCTAGGAATTTATGTTGACAGAAGTATGTATGTACTGTGGGATATCTATCACAAAATTATATACAATGGTGAATTATGAGAAACATGTCAAAATTATGTAATAAATTATGAAATTACTGGTAGACATGTCTATAATAATAAAAATGCTATTTTCTAGGTTAGAACTTTAGAAACCTATATTATCATCATCTTATAATTTCACATTATAAATATGATTTTAATTAAACCACTTTGTAAAAACATTATGCAATTGGAAATTATTTCTGACAGATCAACTCTTAGAGTTTTATAGGCCATTCCTTTTTCTCCTTTGAAATGACAAAGGAAAGTTGACTTCAGTTAAAATAGCACACAACCTAATCTCATAAATCACACGTTTAATGTTACTTGTTTTCAGTAGGTTTTTAAAACCTTACTACTGTCACACTCAACTAGAAATAAGTTGACAGCTCCTGATTAAATTCAGAGAAAATAAATATTAGTCTTCTAAAATATATAGGACTCACCTCCCTAATGTTACCATAAAATTCAAACACCTCCAATGTTCTCCCTTGATGATATGTTAGCTTCACTCTGAGCAAAGAGCAACGTTCCTTTGCATTTCCCAAGGCCATTACACTGAGATTCATCAGATACCTATAACACTTGTCACAACTCCTCAGAGACCAGCTGTCTCTGCGATACTGTGATTCAGGTATCCTGTGATCCTGAGATCCTGGGTGTGACTGAGCTCCTGGGAGTCAAGCTGCCTCTGCAACCTTGAGATCCTGGTGTGACCAACCTCCTGGGATCCTGTGAACCTGTGATCCTGTGTGTGTTAGAGAACCTAGGAGTTGAGCTTCCACTGGGTGTTGTGGGACTGGTTGAGGAGTTTGCTCCCAAGGTCTGTTTAGGACACAGGCCCAGACCAGAAGGAACCCCTGCCACTGGTCCAGCAGGGTTCCTGGGTTCCTGGATCCCGCTGGTCCCAGTTACTCCCAGTGTTGGGACAGATGTTGTGTCCTCCTCCCCTCTGATCCTATGATTCTGGGTGTGTTAGATCACCTGTGAGTGGAGCTTCCTCTGGGTGTTGTGGGACTCAAATCTTGGGTGTCTACCTTATGTTCTTGAGACAGGGCCTCTCACTGAACCTGGAGTTCATCAATTTGGCTATACTAGCTGGTATCAAGCTCCAGAGATCTGGAGATTTGCCAGTCTCTGTCCCTAGTTCTGGAGTTAGAAATAATGCCTGGCTTTTTACCTGGGCGTTAGGGATCAGTACAATACTGCAGGACCTTCACTCTTGAACCATCTCCCACTTCGTCAACACCATTTTTAGTCACAAACTCTGCAAAAAGGTCTCTAGCGCTTGGCTTCTGTATGGTTCAAGAGCTGTTCATTTCACTCCTTAGTTCTAAAAATTCTCCAAATCAATACTCACCCAAGAGTAATGTTAACTTTATTTATTGAGCAAAGCTAGCTCTTACCATCTCTATTTGGCATATGAACCTGCTGAGTGAGTGTGAGACTTTTTATCCAGGAGCCCAAGCTCTCTTACCTTCTAACCTCCTAGAAGACTTCTCAGTCCCTACATGGTTGTCACTGGGTGAAATGAAACCAGAAATGAGAATGTTAGAACAATATGATCTGCATAGACCTGGATTATGTTAATGGGTATGAAAATTCTGACTAAAATATTCTCACTCTAAAAAAGGGCAGTTTTGGGAAGTACAGAGGTTAAAATGCAAAAGACTGGATCTTGGGTAATAAAGATCAAGGTCATACAGACAAGTGACATTTCTGAGCCTGTTTTACTTATGAAGATAGGAACATGGGTAACACTTGGCCATGAATTTGAAAGGAAGCAAGGAGGTGAGGGAGGCTTTGGATGAAGGAATGGGAAGGGAGAAATTATGAAATTATGTTATAATCTCAAAAATTAAAAGAAATACTTTTCAGAAAATACATTGCATTTACAGTGTGTGTGTGAATGTTGTGTTTGTGTGTGAATGTTATGTGTGTTTGAGTGTATATGGTGTGAGTGTGTGTGAGTGAGTGTGAGTGTGTGTGAGTGTGTGTGAGTGAGCGTGAGTGTATGAGTGTGAGTGAGTGTGTATGTGAGAGTGAGTGTGTGAGTGTGCAAGTGTGTGCGAGTGTGTGTGAGTGTGTATGTGAGAGTGAGTGTGTGAGTGTGTATGTGAGAGTGAGTGTGTGTGAGTGTGAGTGTGTATGTGAGAGTGAGTGTGTGTGAGTGTGTGAGTGTGTGAGAGTGTGTGTGAGTGTGAGTGTGTGAGTGTGTATGTGAGAGTGAGTGTGTATAAGTGAGTGTGTATGTGAGAGTGAGTGTGTGTGAGTGTGTGTGAGTGTGTGTGTTGTACTCTCTTTCAGGGAAAGAGGGCTTTGGCAGTGGCCTTAAAGAACCCCATCCAAATGCTGCTTTGACAGGCAGGGCTAGGTGACAACGCAGCGCTTTTGTTGGCCTTGCTTTTCCCATGATAAAGCCAAGGACAGTGTGTTCAGCTTCAGAGGGAATGCAAGCCATGCATTAGGAGGTAGAACTCTGGCTTGCAAGAGGTTGAATAAGATGCTCTTTATAAAGCTCACCAGTTCGCTAAATTTAGGCTGGTGAGTACCATCCAGGCCAAGAATACTCTTTGGCCTCGTGCCTGTGGCAGTTTGATTTGGCTGGGCGTTGGATGAGTTTTGGTTTCCTCTAAGCTACTCTCTCCACACTTGATACCTTTGTCTTTGGAGGGAGGAGACTGTGAGCTGAAAACTGGGCAGAGCCCTGCTGGGAATGACAGTTAAAGATGGCTCTTTGTTGGGATGTGTTTTGGGGGAGCAAAAGCAGGTGTGCTTTGTGATGTTGTCATACAACATTGTTTCATAAGCCATCATTCTGGAGAAGCCTTTCTCGACTCTTCTTCTCCCTGCACAGTCCCTTCTCTTAACCTTAGTCATTTTCTTTGAACTGTTCTTGAAGACAGACTTAATTTTGGTACTTGGCATGGGTACCTGTGCATCTGTTTATTGATTCAGGGCTACCATTCTACATCAGAAGTCTTAACTTTGGGATGCTAAGCTTCCCAGCCAGCATCTTTTTTCCCAGAATGTCGAAAGGAACTTCTTGGAAAAATTGGAAACTGGAAAATTCCAATGAACAGAATAGAAAAGAGGGTGGGGGTGAGATATGGACTCTGAAATCAGGGTGGCCAAGTTTAATACCAAGTTTTCCATGTGCATGATGTGTTATTAGCTTCCCTGTGCCTTGCCTTATCCCAGGATAAAATAATATTTGTATATACTCTAGTCAAGGTGGGTCCCTTCCTTTTTGTTTCTTATAAAGGGAATTGAATGTGACTTTGGGAGTCTTTCCATTGTCTTCTGTCATGGCCCATTCAGCAGCTCTGATTTCTGGCTCCACAACCATCAAGCTGGTTCATTGTGAACTATAGGGAGTGCACCCATTTTTCAGGTCTGGGATTTTCTGCTTCTCTCTTACCAGGTTTATTAGCTTGTGTGTAAGTAGACTAAAGTAGTTCTTTATCCCAAGCACTGATCTAGTTTGATTGATTTATTCATTTTTTCAATAAGTAATTGTTAACTTCTATATGCCATTTCTGCACTAAGGGATTGAAAATGAGACTCTATCCTCAAGGAGCTGATAAGTGAGTGGAGGAGACAGATAAGCCAACAGGCAATGATAGTAGAATCAGCTATTACTGAAATATGTGAAGATATAGGTAAAAAGGGCATTTAAGCCAACCTGGGACCTGTAGAATTCTAGATGGAAGACACATTTATTTTGCCATCTCAGGAGGAAGAGAAACTGGCCAAGCAGAGCCATAGATAAATTCAGCAGAGTGGGTATGAAGGTAATAGGAAGTGCAGAAAGCATGTGGTGTCATTGGATGGTCTAGGACTAGGGCTGGGTTGAAATAGCCTTGGAGCTGTCTCTTCTGGGGCTCCTGAGAGACCACTAGGTCTGGAGGCATTTCAGAGAGACAGAGCATAATTAAGGATGGGTGTAAAGAATTGTCCTTTTGTGGAGTATTAAAAAACATTTTTATTACTTTTCAGATACTATTCTGAAATAGTCCCAGTGTGATACTTCTGTTGGTTAATGGGTAGGTGTTTTGTGCCTTTATATGTGGAGAGGGGCAAATAGTAGAGAAAAGTCACTTCCCTCTCATCTGATGACATGATGTTAAATCTGTTTTCTTTGTAGGATGTGTATGCTTGAGGCTCAAGGACTTGGAAGAGTAGACTGTGGCATCTTTAACCCAGCTAGGTTCTCCTACTTTCATGTAGCTCCCATTAACACTAAATGGTATTTTTCTAATTTGAGCAGGGGTTAGACCAGTTGTCTGGTTGGAAGGGAGGATTTATAATACTTGAAACAGAGATGAGGCCACCTGTCTAACAGTGGGGAGAAAAGTGTGTGCTTTACATGGGAGGGGGTCAGCACATTCTCAAAACTGGCTGCTACTTTGCCCTCTTTTGACACATACACCTTCCTTGCCTATCTACTGTGCACAAGAATCATGGTACTCCATGGTGGAGTCTTTGGATCATCCAGTAAGGGTCAATGGTCAGTGCTTTAAAGTCTGTCTTGAATATGTAAGACTCATCTAAAATCTGTAAATGTGACTTCCGAAGAGTTTGTCTCTTTTCTCCTGCTCTTCCTTTCTGTATTCCCCTACTCTTTTATATACAATCCAAGGCTAGCTCTGTTCGATCCTTGAGTTTTCCAGTCCTGAGGTAGTTAACACTTCTAGCCCACTTGAACTATCCTTGTGTTACTCGGGGCTGATGTCTCCTGCTACTTTTCTTCTAGTACTATCATCCATCTTCATCTTGGAACTGGAAGTCCCTTTTGCCAAAAGACAACTCAGAGGTCACCTTGATCATCTTACCTGTGATAGGGCATGAGCTAACTTATCAAGACAGAGCTCTATACAAACAATCTCTTGTGTTCTATGTAAAAAGTCACCTGTCAATAAAATGCTGATTTACAGTGAGCTGAGGCAGGATTTGAGGAGAGGAGGGGGATTCTGGGATTGAATCAGGGTGGGGAGATTCTCCTGGACACAGAGGAAGATAACCATCATTGCTTGAAACTAAGGACCAGGTAACCAGTCACATGGAATGACTTGGGCTACATTAAATGGGATGACTGAGTTATGAGCTAGCAGAAATGAAGCAAAGCTATTGGCCTACACATGTATTCATATACAAGAAATCTCAGAGTCATTATCTAGGGGGAACTTCTGTGCCGGTGGGAAAGCCCACAGTTACAGAGCTCACTGTTGTGACAGCCATACCACAATTCTTAGTTCAGTATCTTTCCTTTATTTGTCATCAGTGTTATCTTTCTTCCCTTCATGTACTAACAATTGATATAAAAATGAGAACAGGAGTTAACATGAGTGACTGATACATTATAGTAAGTGTGTTACGTAGATGTTTACTCCATTGAACTATTGTTGATCTCAGACCTTCAAATGGTGCGTTGACGTTGGCAATCAAGGAAAGGAGCAGACTCAAAGAATGAGTGCATATGGAACTGGAGTTTGGAGCAAGTTCCAGAGCTTGTGTTCCCTCTTCTGGGAATTTGGACTTTGGCCTGTTGCACTGGGACCTGACATCATAAGGCCTTTAGGTCAGGGTCTGGAGATGCTGTTCTTTGCTATTAACATCTTGTAGACATTGAACCTGGGTCTGACTCTCTCTTTTTATTTTTTTTACTGTCTATATTAGGCTTTGGGCTGGGTCTCATTACTTAGGATCTGCATTGGCTTACTCCTAATTAAGCCCATGGTCTGTCTTTGCTAATGTGGACAAAGGATTGTCCCTTTTCCTGATGTCCTTCCTAGGGAGCGTATTTTTTATTCCACCATCTCTCCCACATTTATTCTTGGCTTGTGGACAGTTAAAGAATATTTGCTGACTGTGGGAGGAATAATTTTAAAATGTAAAGTTCACTAGTATCAGGGATGAAGCTCAAATTCTTTCAACTTACCTTTCATAATGCCATATTGAAATGACCTCTTAACTTGGAAGCTCGTAGGTGGCACATCTAACAGCCATTTGGTATTCTTACTTAAATTACCAGCAAAGATACATGGGAAAGGTTTCATGACAGAATATTGCACATTTTCTTATATAAGTGTGTACATATGTGCATACATACATACATATAGAAATACACAACTTGTTCTCTGGTTTCTGTTATGGGATGTTGTAGCAAAGCCTTCAATTCTTTTCCTAGATATTGATCCATCAGATAAAGACCCACTAGTTGAGTCATCTCAATTTGTCTTTGACTCTTGTTAGAGAATTGGAAAGCATGGTTTAAAGGGGACAAGCTAATTATTATCTTAGACTCACTGTGCTTGTGTCAGGTTTTGGACCTCTTCCTGAGCTTTGAGGTGATATGATATTTTTTGTCTATGAGTTACATTGTCCTCTTACATGGCTCTGCACTGTTTCTTATTTTTCTGAGTTCATCATGCCATGTTTTTTTTTCCAGCATGTTCTTTAATGTTCAGTCTCTATTACCTTCTTTGGTGTGTATTTTAAGGACATCTCAAGTCATAACATCTTTCTGTCGTTGTGTCCAGAGGATGTAGATAGGCTTCTTTCTGGGATGGTCTCTGTTTTGTGTATTGGCCCTTTGGATGTACCAGGGGGAAGACAGTGAGTGCTTTGTGACTCCTGCCCATACGTCAGTGGCCTACCAGACTAGTGCTGTCCTGGCTTCTACTGGATTATTTATTGCCTCATTGTGAGCACTCATAGAATTTCTTTCTCCAAGACCAGCTGTGCTTGGATTGTATATTTTAGGAAAGAAGTTCTTAACATAGAGAAAGGGTCAGAAGGACACTGGAGAAGAATTGTTTGTCCACATGATTCTTCATTGTTTAGTTTTCTGCTTTCCATGTTTGAAGATCAAATCCAATACCTTACACATGCCAGGTAAGTGACTTGCTACTAAGCCAGATCCCCATCTCCTGCCCATAAGATTCTTCTGGAGTGGGTTGGAAAAGATGGGGTTTGTAAGGATCTGGAGACAGATGGAAAGCATCATTACCTAAAGATGGCAACACTTCTTTTCCAAAATCTCATCTGTTCTTCAGACCAATTGTACAATTCTTACTAAGGTATGTAGGTAGGGTCTCTGAAAGAGGCTAGAATCATCTATCTGGAAAAAGGGACTTCTCTGTATGCTGATGGGCATTCACTTTAGATTCCCGTTTTCTGGGATATACTTTCTAATCTTTCTCCCTAGTCCACCCCTAGTCTTCTTCCCTGAACCTTCCATCTTTGCCCTGTACCTTTTCCTGAATTCTTCCTCAGTAGTTTGCCTGCTTCTAAAATTTGGTGAGCTCCTTATTGTTATGCATTCTGTGATGTGTCCTGTAGAGTGCCTCGTGGTTTCTCCTTCTCTAGTCTCAGAGTCTGAGGCACAGTTCAGCTGGGCCTGGGCTTTCAATAGAACCACAATTCATTTAAAGGTTGCAGCTGCACCCAAGAGGATAGTAGCTACCATTTTGTATAGGGATATACATTGTATCATGGTACATTCTTGTGAGCTGTTTCGTGGGGGAGTTTTAGTTATTTTCTACTGTCGATGAACACTGACGTAGTATCAAATGTCAAAAGCAAGGTGAGGGAATTTCTGAGGTGAAATGACAAATATTGTCTCTCTCTGATGGCATCTCACCTAAATTATTGAGATAGAATGACTAGGTGAGCTGGGTAACAGTCCCTCTCTTCAATCTTTCTTCTTGCCCAGTAAATGGCAAGAAGGAAGGGAAAATACGGATATGTCCTTCCCCCTCTGGAACTCATTTATTTAGTATAAAGGATTCTACAATAAGGTGGATTTTTTTCCCACTTCATTTTTTTTTCTAACAGCTTTTCCCCCCCTGTTATGTTGTAAGATTGATTTCTGTCTTCAAAATGTGTTCATGAGGATGAGGGTTTTTCAGTGAAAGCATTACAAATCACCCACAAACCCCAGGCATCTTTGGGAGGAGCAAGGCTGTTTCTCTAAAACTCATTTTTCATGGAGAGCAGCACCACCTGCCATCTTCCCGCATTTCCAATTTCAGAATGTCCTTGTCTGTTTGGAGCTCCGGTGTGTGAATTTCAGATGAGCCTGTGCCAGCTTTTAAATTCACATGGTTTGAAGAGATTGAGGCAGTGGCAGCTGATGGAGGCTCAGAGGCTGAGGAAACCTGTCTGAAGCGGAAGCCTGCATTCCAGTGAAGTCTCTACCTTGCAGTTGCAGGGTTCTGGCTTGTCATCAGTCAGACCATATTTCAAAGTGACTTCCAAGTGATCAACTGATTGGCTCCTCCCAGCATCCTGTAGATGAGGGAGAGAAGGAAGCCAGGATCTCAAACGGTTTTGTGAACCTTGGCTCAAAGCAAGCTACTGGTAGAGCTGGCACAAGAACTCCATTTTTCTTCATTTTACCAAGGATCTAAGGCCTGGAGCACAGTATTTAGAACTCTGCAGAAAGCTTCTTGGGTTGTTTGGCAGCAAGGAACTGGAATGGAATCAGAGAATAAACATCAAGGTATCTGGCTTTTTAATTAGCCATCAACGTATCTTTATATTAAATTCCTGCCATAACATTTGACTTCCCATAGGAAGTCAGCAAAGGTCGGTAAAAGTGGTGAGTAAGCTTTCTTCTAAGCTCTGACAAAACAGAGCTCTGCCAGGATGAGTCAAAGCAGAGAGGTTAGAGAGCAACTGCTTAGGTATGGCCCCGAGGCTCTGAACAGGACAACAACAAAGTGTGATGCAAAATGAGCCCTAGGATCTCTGTATCTCATACACAGACCTCCTGTGCTTTGGACACACACACACACACACACACACACACACACACACACACACGCACACACACGCACACGCATGCACACGATTATTTTTTCATCATCTGTCTAGATACTGGAAACCCCTCTGAGAAAAGAGCAACTATATTCCATTACATATCTCTTTCCCACAGTGACTGCTGTGGCTTTGGAGTATGTGGCCCAGGCACGGAGTAGGTGTTGGGACTCGAATTTTGCCTCCATGCCTGATGCTTCTCAATGCTAACCTTTTTATTGGGCTCACTGTTTTCTGGCTTGGAATAGATGTATCCGAATCAACCATGCAGCTCAGACAAGATGTGTTTCTTGGTGTTTTCTTGCTTCTTCATACATAGGTCATAATGTTCTTTCATTGAGTGTCTGAATCTGCCTCTTTTCATCTCCTTTGACCCTGTCACCTGCACAATGCACTGCTTCTAGTCTGCACTTGTTTTGTTAATCTGGCAGCTCCTACCCATCATGGTTTAATAGGCGTTAAAAACATTTACAAGTTGGAAATATAAAACCTTATCAAAATACGAACCAGGCAGTTTTGAATGCAAAACAAGCTAGATTAAGACCATCCATGTACTGATGGGGAAACAGGCTGAGTATAGAACCAGGTCTTCTCATTATCTTTTCTTTTTAAAGTTGTTTTTAATTTTTAAATAATAATAACTATAAAATCAGGTGTAACATGGAACCTAATAACTGATTAAAGTGTGCTATCTCATATAGGTCTTCCTTTCTCTCTTCTCACTGAAACCTAATACTTGACAGAAGCAACTTACTAGAAAAAGGATTGTTCAATTCAAGGTGTCATGATTGGGAAGGCATGACAGCCCATGGGAGCCATCATGCATTGAGAGTGAGGCCTGTCATGTTTTTGTCTGTCGCCTTGCCTGTCTGAACAGGAGAGAGAGAGAGAGAGAGAGAGAGAGAGAGAGAGAGCGAGCGAGCTCAGGTCTTACCTCTTAAAGATCTAATAACATCCCAAAATAGCTTCCTAAACTGAGGACCAAGTATTAAAAGACACAAGCCTGTAGAGGACATTCACACTCAAACTGTAAGGACATAGTTAGCTTTTAGAGATACGAACCTTTCAATTTACACTTTAAATGTTTTTTTTTTTTTCAGAATTTATTTTACTGTTACTGGCTTTAGTCACTATATTGGTCTCTTGAATGAGTATTTATCATCCAAATGAAAAGAGGTGTTCTTTGATCAGTACCTCTTAATTTTCTCTTCTCTTGCTGTGACTTTATGGCCCCTCCTTCTTCAGCATATAAAAACATCTAACTTCACAGAGTTAGTAATAAGACTTATAGAAAGATCTTCTCTAGCTCACTGGGCACACTCCCTTCTCTGTCCCTTGTCCTTCTTCACCATGGGATGAAGGGGAGGAATCTCAGAAGCAAGAGCTTTCACCGCCTAGTACTGTTATCTCAAGAGTCAAGGCCATGGGCCATTAGCAAAAGCATTACAGCTAGTTTGTACAAAAAACTCTGATGTGATCCCCATGGTAACATGACCAGAGTGAAAATGGCAGTTTTAATGCATCAGGGAGCCGATTGTTAGCTGTGGAAGACCACAGACCATAGATATAAGGAGCTCCTTGGGACCACGATCTCATACTGGTGATGCTGGATGCCAGCCAAAGTTTGTAAATGAATGAGCCTGAACAAACTTTGTTAAGCTGCATGGGGGGGGGGAGAGTCAGAAATCAGATTTTATCTGGCTCTGGTAAATGATTGCGCTCCATGTTGTTTTTTAAAAATTGATTCTTCTCTCATAGAATACATCCTGACCACTGTTTCCCTCCCTCCACTCCTCACAGTTGCCACCTCTTCCAGATCCACACCCCTTCTATCTCCCTTCAGGAAAGAGCAGACCTCCAAGAGACAACACCAAACACAACAAAACAACACACAATAAGACAAGGCGAAAGCTCTAATACTGAAGCTGGACAAGGCAACCCAGCAGGAGGAAAAGAGTTCCAAAATCAGATAAAAGAGTCAAAAGCATACCCACCCCCACAGTTAGAGAAGTCCCACAGAAACGAGCTAATGGCTACAACATATAGGCAGATGACCTGATACAGACTCCTGCAGATCCCCATGCTTGATGCTTCAGGCTCTGTGAGCCCATATGTTTCCTGCTTAGTTGATTTAGTGGGCATTATTCTCCTGGTGTCTCCTATCCCCTCTGACCCCTACAATCTTCCCGCCCCCATCTTCTGTAGGATTCCCTAAGCTCCAAGGTGAGAGATCCAACGGAGACCTCCAATTTAGATTCTCTCTTCACATACTGTATGGCTGTGGGTTTCCACATGTACTCTCATCTGCTGTGAGAAGTCTCACTGATGATGACTGAACAAGGCATCCATCTATGAGTATAGCAGAATATCATTTCATTGATTGTATTTATTTGGTTCTACTTTAGGTCTCTGGGCTACCTATTCTCAGGTTCCTGGCCATCCAAGCAGTGTAAGGCATGGGCTCCATTCCTGGAATGAACCTCAAGTTAAGTCAGACATTCATTGATTATTCCCATAAGTTCTGCGCCACCATTGACTCAGCACATTTTGCACAGAGAACATTTTATAGGTCAAAGGTTTTGTGGTTGGGCTGGTGTCCATGTTTCTTTTTCTGCAGAGTACCTTCACCTACCAAAGAGACTAGAAGTTAGAGGAGAAGTCTACGTGAAAGCACTCACTGGAACTCTCCATGTTCAATGAGCTGTGTGGATGTTGTCCTCAGCAATGGAACCTCACTGTCACTTTGCTGAGAGCAACACTCTGTTATAGCATCAACCTAGGTTATTTGGGGATCTCCACAGGACACCTCCCTCCACCCATGGCTAACAATAACCAAATGAAACCCAGTCCCACCACTGGAAACCTTGACTGGCCAGACTCCATATCCCCTATTACTCGAAGTCTTCACTAGGATCAGCCTCCTAAGTCCCCCTCCCCAGTTCTAGCTCTCACTCTCTATTCTTTCCCTCCTTCCCATCTCTTCCACCTCCAACCTGAGCTCTCCTGTTCCTGTCTTTACCTATCCCACTTCACTCACCAAATTTATTCTATTTCTCCTTCCCCAGAAAATCCATGCATCCCCTCTAGAGCCTTCCTACTTATCTAACCTCTCTGGTTCTGTGGATATAAATCTTTTAAAAAATCATTTATGTAACAGCTAATATCCACTTATAAGTTAATACCTACTATATTGTGAAGTGGAAACTTAAGTGTTCTTTGGAAAGTCAGTTGTGTCTGATGGTATTTTGCTGGGGCAAACACGTGAAGGAGTGTTTTCCTGAAGCAGACACATGTGAAAGGATGTTTCACTAAAGCAAGTGCATGAAAAGGGGAGCGATGAAGGTTTCTTCGCTAATGACATGCATGTATTGGTCCACCTACAGTGAGTAGTTGAACTCCATAGAGAGAAATGCACCAAAATCTTCTGGTGATGAGCTGTGGCTTCTTGCTGCTTCCGCAGACTTGGGCTAATTGCAGAGCGATATCAGCTAATACAGAATCACATTTGCTACGACAGACTCATGTGCTGAGGCAAGACACATGGTAAGGCAAGACCCGTGGAGGACGTGTTGTTTGGAAGGAGTATAAATAGGACTCAATGGACTGAGAGAGGGGCTTGTTGGTAGAGCTAGCTTTACAACCCTTCTTGGTCTTGAGTCTTCACCATCTTTGCTTCGTTGAGAGAGGCACAGGAAAGAACTTCTCCTGGCTTCCCTAATGGTTGTGGTCCCTCCTGCTGATTCATGCCAATTTGGCTGCACTTGGCTGTTCCTGCTAGGTCATGCCACGGCTGCTGCTGCTATCTTGACTCTACCTAACTGGACTGCTGGTCTATCTGTGAAGTGTTTGCAAGTAAATCAAGCTGCCACTGCTGACCTGTGAACAGAACTGATGATTTCTTGACAACAAAGATGGAATTTGCTCCAAAGAACCATTTCTAAACACTTACCCTGTATCTTAATAACCTTTCTTTTTCACAACCCCTGGTGGGTGGGTGGTGGGCTAGAAGGGAGGTTAAAGACTTTGAGGACCACTATTAAAAGTAGGATTCGAAAAATTATTGTCTTTCTGGGTCTGGGTATTGTCTTTGCCTCACTCAGGATGATTTTTTTCTAGTTCCATCCATTGCCTGCAAATTTCATGATGACATTTTTAAACAGCTGAGTAATACTCCATTATGTAAATATACTACATTTTTCTTGGGTATTCTCTGGTTGAGGGACATCTAGGTTGTTTCTAGTTTCTGGCTGTTATGAATAAAGCTGCTATGAACATAGTGGAGCAAGTGTCCTTATGGTAGAATGGAGTGTCCTTTGGGTATACACCCAGGAGTGCTACAGCTGGGTCTTGAGATAGATCCCAGTGTTATGAGTAGTCACCATATTGATTTCCATAGTGATTGTACAAATTTGTACTCCCACCAGCAGTGAAGAAGTATTTCTTCCCCTTACTCCACATCCTCACTAGTATGAGCTATTATTGCTTGTGTTATTGATCTTAGCCATTTTGACAGCTGTAAGATGCAATCTCAAAGTAGTTTTGATTTTCATTTTCCTGATGGCTAAGGATATTGAACATTTCTTTAAGTGTTTCTCAGCCATTTGAGTTTCCTCTATTGAAAATTTTCTGTTTAACTCTGCACCCCATTTTTAATTGAGTTATTTGGTTTGTCGATATCTAGTTTCTTGAGTTCTTTATATATTCTGGATATTAGTCCTCTATTGGATGTGGTGTTTGTAAAAAATCTTTCCCCATTCTATAAGCTGCTACTTTGTCTGATTGACTGTGTTCTTCACCTTACAGAAGCTTTTCAGTTTCATGAGATCCATTTATTAATTGTCGATCTTAGTGCCTACCCTATTGGTGTTCTATTCAGGAAGTTGTCTCTTGTGCCAATGTGTTCAAGACTAGTCCTACTTTCTCTTCTATCAGGTGCAGTGTACCTAGTTTTATGTTGATATCTTTGATCCACTTGGACTTGTTTTGTAAAGGGTGAAAAATATAGATTTATTTGCATTCATTTACATGCAGGCATTCAATTTGGCAAGCTTGATTTGTTGAAGACACTGTCTTTTTTTCTGACTTGTGTGTGTTTTTCTGGCTTCTTTATCAAACATCAAGTGTCCATAGGTGTGTGGAAGTATGTCTGGATCTTCAATTTGATTCCACTGATCAATATACCTATTTTTATATACTATGCAGGATTTTTATTAGTATGGCTCTGTGATACAACTTGAAATCAGGGATGGTGATAACCCCTGCAGCTCTATTATTGTTTAGGATTGTTTTAGCTATTTTGGGTTTTTCCATATGAAATTGAGAATTGTCCTTTCAAGGCCTGTTAAGAATTGTGTTAAAACCAGGTAGTGATTGTGCACACCTTTAATACCTGAACTTGGGAGAGAGAGGCAGGTGTATCTCTGTGAGTTTGAGTCCAGCCTGGTCTAGAGTGAGTTCCAGAACAACCAGGGTTACATAAAGAGATCTTGTCTCGAAAAACAAAACGAAACAAAGAAAGAAAAAAATGTGTTACAGTTTTGATGGAGAGTGCATTGAATCTGTAGATTGCTTTTGGTAGGATGGCCGGTTTTCCTATGATAATCCTACGAATCTATGGGCATGGGAGAGCTTTCCACCTTCTGATATTTTCTTCAGTTTCTTCCTCCAAAACTTGAAGTTCTTGTCATACAAGTCTTTCACGCGCTTGTGTGGAGTTACACCAAGATATCTTTATTGTGAAAGATGTTGTTTATTTGACACCATTCTCAGTCAATTTGTTGTTTATATGCAGGAGGCCTACTGATTTTTTTCAGTAATCTTGTATCCAGCTACTTTACTGAAGGTAATTAACAGCTATAGGAATTCCTTGGTGGAATTTTTAGGGTCACTTATGTATACTAGCACATTATCTGCAAATAATACTTTGCCTTCTTCTTTTCCAATATTTATCCCCTTGATTTTCAGTTGTCTTACCAAAAAAAAAAGTTCTTGCTCTAGCTAGAACTTCAAGTATTATATTGAATATATATGGAGAGAGTGGGCAGCCTTGTCTTGTTCTTGATTTTAGTAGAATTGTTTGAGTTTCTCTCAATTTAATTTTATGTTGGCTATTGGCTTGCTGTAAGTTGCCTTTATTATGTTTGGGTGTGTCTCTTGTATTCCTAAACTCTCTAGGACTTTTATGATGGAGGAGTGTTGAATTTTATTAAAGACCTTTTCTGCAACTAATGAGATGATCATGTGGTCTTTTTTTTTTTTTTCCAGTTTGTTTGTATGATAGATTACATTTACTGACTTTCTTATATTGAACCATTCCTGCATCTCTGGTATGAAATCTACATGTTGTATGATCTTTTAGATGTGTTTTGGGATTTGGTTTACAAGTATTTTATTGAGGATTTTTGGATCTATGTTCATAAGGGAAAATGATCTGTAATTCTTTTGTTGTTGTTGTTGAAGCTTTATGTGGTTTTGGTAACAGGGTAATTGAGGCCTCATAAAATGAATTGAACGATGTTCTTTATATTTCTATTTTGTAGAATAATTTGAGGAGTATTAGCATTAACTCTTCTTTGAAAGTCTGGTAGAATTTTTCACTAAAACTGATTGGTCCTGAGCTTTATTTGATTGGGAGAATTTTAATGACTGCTTCTATTACAGTATGGGTTATAAGTGTATTTTTTTTTTTTTTGAACCAAGTTTGAAGCAAATTTTATTAAATACTAGCTGGGACAATGGACACCGGCCAGGTCCATATCCAGGATTCCTACCATAAGGCCTTATAAGTGTATTTAAATGGTTAATCTGATCTAGATTTAACTTTGGTAAGTGGTACCTATTGAGAAAATTATCGGTTTCTTTTAGATTTTGCAGTTTGGTAGAATACATGTTTTTTTCTCACTTGTCAATTATCTATCAGTATACTTTTATTTTCTTTCTTTTTAAAATTGGATATTTTCTTTATTTACATTTCAAATGTTTTCTCCTTTCCAGGTCTCCCCTTCAGAAACCCCCTATCCCATTCCCCCCCTATGAAGGTGCTCCTCCACCCACTCCCTTCTTCCCACCCTGGCATTTCCCTACACTGGGGCATGGAACACCCTCAGGCCTCTCCTCCCACCGATGTCCAACAAGGCCATCCTCTGCTACATATGCAGCTAGCACCATGGGTCCCTCCATGTGTATTCTTTGGTTGGAGGTCTAGTCCCCAGGAGTTCCAGGGGTTCTGGCCTATTGACACTGTTGCTCCTTTCATGGGGCTGCAAACCCCCTCAGTTCCTTCAGTTCCTTCTCCAACTCCTCCATTGGGGATCTTTCCATCTTCTGAGGTCTTCTTCAATTTCTTTCTTCAGAGACTTGAAGTTCTTGTCTTATAAATCTTTCACTTGTCAGAGTACACCATGGTATTTTATATTATTTGTGACTAGTATGAAGGGTGTCATTTCCCTAAATTCTTTCTCAGCCTGTTTATCCTTTGAATAGAGGAAGACTACTGATTTGTTTGAGTTAATTTTATATGAAGCCACTTTGCTGAAGTTGTTTATCAGCTGTAAGAGTTCTCTGGTGGAGTTTTTGGGGTCACTTAAGTATACTATCATATCATCTGCAAATAGTGATATTTTGACTTCTTCCTTTCCAATTTGTATCCATTTGACCTCTTTTTGTTGTCTAATTGCTCTAGCTAAAACTTCAAGTACTATATTGGATAGATAAGTAGAGAGAGGGCAGCCTTGTCTAGTCTCTGATTTTAGTGGGATTGTTCCAATTTCTCTCCATTTAGATTTATGTTGACTACTGGATTGCTGTATTTTGCTTTTACCATGTTTAGGTATGGGTCTTGAATTCCTGATCTTTCCAAGACTTTTATCATGAAGAGATGTTGAATTTTGTCAAATGCTTTTTTAGCATTTAATGAAATGATCATGTGTTTTTTGTCTTTGAGTTTGTTTATGGAGTGGATTACATTGATAGATTTCCATACATTGAACCATCCCTTCATTCTTAGGATGAATGATTGTTTTGATGTGTTCTTGAATTTTGTTTGTGAGAATTTTATTGAGTATTTTTGCATCAATATTCATAAAGGAAATTGGTCTGAAGTTTTCTTTCTTTGTTGGGTCTTTGTGAGGTTTTGGTATCAGTGTAACTGTGGCCTCATAGAATGAATTGGGTAGTGTTCCTTCTGTTTCTATTTTGTGGAATAGTTTGAAGAGTATTGGTATTAGGTCTTCTTTGAAAGTCTGATAGAATTGTTCACTAAACCCATCTGATCCTGGGCTTTTTTTGGTTGGGAGACTTTGAATGACTGCTTCTATTTCTTTAGGGGTTATGGGACTATTTAGATGGTTAATCTGATCCTGATTTAATGTTGGCATTTGGTATCTATCTAGAAAGTTGTCCATTTCATCCAGATTTTCCAGTTTTGTTGCATATAGGCTTTTGTAGTAGGATCTGATGATTTTTAAAAAAATTTCCTCAGTTTCTGTTGTTCTCTCTCCCTTTTCATTTCTGATTTTGTTAATTTGGATACTGTCTTCATGACCTCTGGTTAGTCTGGCTAAGGGTTTATCTATCTTGTTGCTTTTCTCAAAGAACCAGCTCCTGGTTTTGTTGATTCTTTGTATAGTTCTTTTTGTTTCTACTTGGTTGATTTCAGTCCTGAGTTTGATTCTTTCCTGCATCTACTCCTCTTGTGGGTGTTTGCTTCTTTTTGTTCTAGAGCTTTCAGATGTGCTGTTAAGCTGCACATATATGCACTCTCCAGTTTCTTTTCGGAGGTACTCAGAGATATGAGTTTTCCTCTTAGCACTCTGTTCATTTTGTATGGGTATGTTGTGCCTTAATTTTCATTAAATTCACAAAAGTCTTTAATTTCTTTCTTTATTTCTTCCTTGACCAAGTTATCATTGAGTAGAGCAATGTTCAGCTTCCATGTGTATGTGGGCTTTCTATCGTTTTTGTTGCTATTGAAGACCAGCCTTAATCCATAGTGATCTCATAAGATGCATGGAATTTTTGAATCTTCTTATATCTGTTGAGGTCTGTTTTATGACTCATTATATGGTCAATTTTGGAGAAGGCACAATAAGGTGCTGAGAAGAAGGTATATTCTTTTGATTTAGGATGAAATGTTCAATAGCTATCTGTTAAATTCATTTGTTCCACAATTTCTGTTAGTTTCACTGTGTTTCTGTTTAGTTTGTGTTTTCATGATCTGTCCTTGATGAGAGTGGGGTGTTGAAGTCTCCCACTATTATTTTGTGAGGTGAAATGTGTGCTTTGAGCTTCAGTAAAGTTTCTTTTATGAAAGTGTGTGCCCTTGCATTCGGAGCATAGATGTTCAGAATTGAGAGTTCCTCTTGGTAGATTTTTCCTTTGAAGAGTATGAAGTGTCCTTCCTTATCCTTTTTGATAACTTTTGGTTGAAAGTCGATTTTATTCAATATTAGAATGTTTACTTCAGCTTGTTTCTTGGGACCATTTGCTTGGAAAATAGTTTTCCAGACCTTTACTCTGAGGTAGTATTTGTCTTTGACACTGGGGTGCATTTCCTGTATGCAGCAAAATGCTGAGTCCTGCTTACATATCCAGTCTGTCTATGTCTTTTTATTGGAGAATTGAGTCCATTGATGTTAAGAGATATTAAGGAATAGTGATTGTTGCTTCCTGTTATTTTTGATGTTATTTTTATGTTTGTGTGGCTATCTTCTTTTGGGTTTGTTGAAAGAAGATTACTTTCTTGCTTTTTCTAGGGTGTAGTTTCCCTCCTTGTGTTGGCGTTTTCCACCTATTATCCTTTGTAGGGCTGGATTTGTAGAAAGACATCATGTAAATTTTGTTTTGGCATGGAATTTCTTGATTTATCCATCTATGGTAATTGAGAGTTTTGCTGAGTATAGTATTCTGGGCTGGCATTTGTGTTTTCTTTGGATCTGTATGAAATCTACGCAGGATCTTCTAGCTTTCATAGTCTCTGGTGAGAAGTTTTGTGTACTTCTGATACGTCTGCCTTCATATGTCATTTGACCTTTTTCCCTCACTGCTTTTAATATTCTTTGTTTTGTGCATTTGGTGTTTTGAATATTATGTGACGGGAGGAATTTCGTTTCTGGTCCAACCTATTTGGAGTTCTGTAGGCTTCTTGTATGTTTATGTGTATCTCTTCGTTTAGGTTAGGGGAGTTTTCTTCTATAATTTTGTTGAAGATATTTACTGGTCCTTTACGTTGGGAATCTTTACTCTCTTCTATACCTATTATCCTTAGGTTTTGTCTTCTCATTGTGTCCTGGATTTCCTGGATGTTTTCAGTTATGAACTTTTTGCATATTGCATTTTCTTTGACTGTTGTGTCCATGTTTTCTAAGGTATCTTCTGCACCTGAGATTCTCTTGTCTATCTCTTGTATTCTGTTGGTCATGCTTGCATCTATGACTCCTGATCTCTTTCCTAGGTTTTCTATCTCCAGGGTTGTCTCCCTTTGTGACTTCTTTATTGTTCCTATTTTCATTTTTAGATCCTGGATGCTTTTGTTCAATTCCTTCACCTGTTTGGTTTTGTTTTCCTATAATTCTTTAAGGGATTTTTGAGCTTCCTCTTTAAGTGCTTCTACCTGTTTACCTGCATTCTCCTGTATTTCTTTAAGGGAGTTATTTATGTCCTTCTTAAAGTCCTCTATCATCATCATGAGATGTGATTTTAAATCAGAGTCTTGTTTTTCTATTGTGTTAGGGTATCCAGGGCTTGCTGTGGTGGGAGAACTGGGTTCTGATGATGCCAAGTAACCTTGGTTTCTGTTGCTTGTGTTCTTGCCCTTGTCTCTTGTCATCTGGTTATCTCTGGTGTTAGCTGGTTTTGCTATCTCTGACTGTGGCTTGTCCCTCTTGCAAGCATGTGTGTCAGTACTCCTGGAAGACCAGTTCTCTCCAGGAGGAATTTGGGTATGAAGAGCTGTGGTACAGCATCAGCTCCGGGGTGCAGAGAGAAACCAGAAGGATCCTGTCCCTGGGTGTTCCTTGGTTCCTGTGTTCTGATGGCTCTGGGAGGGTACCTCTTGGGTCAGGAATTTGAACAGAAGTGGTGGTCTTACCTGCACTCACAGGCTTGTCTTCATTCCTGGTAGGCTAGCTCTCTCTTGGTGGCATTTGTGTACGGAGCGCTGTGTCACAGGATCAGCTCTGGGCTCATACTGAATACATATTTTTAAAGTATGTCCTTATGGTTCTCTGGATTTCCTCTGTGTCTGTTTTATGACCTCTTTTTCATTTCTGATTTTGTTAATTTGGATAATTCTTTTAGTTAGTTTGGCTAAAGGCTTGTCTATCTTGTTGATTTGCTCAAAGGATCAACTCTTTGTTTCATTGATTCTTTGTATTGTTCTCTTTGTTTAAAATTTATTGATTTCAGTCCTAAGTTTTATTATTTCTTGCCATTTACTCATTTTGTATATGATTACTTCTTTTTGTTCTATAGCTTTCAGGTGTTTTGTTAAGTTGTTAGTAGGATTTCTCTCCAATTTTTTTTTTTAATGTAGGCACTTTGTGCTATGAATTTTACTTTTAGCACTGCTTTCACTCTTTTCCATAAATTTGAGTATATTGTGTTTTCATTTTCTTTCAATTGTAGGACTATTCTATTCTAGACTAATTCAAATCTATTTTGTTAGATATGAAAGTGACTATATCAGCTTGCCTCTTTGTTCCATTTACTTGGAATATCTTTCTTCAACCCTTTACCCTGAGGCAATGTCTATCCTTGATGTTGAGGTGTGTTTCTTGGTCGCTGCTGAAGGATTAATCCTGTTTTCATATTCATTCTCTTAATTTGTGTCTTTTAGGGGTGGGGTGGAGGATATATTGAGACCATTGATATTGAAAGATATCAAAGACCAATGATTGTTGATTCCTGTTATTTTGTTGTTGTTGTCGGTGGTGGTGGTGGTGCTGCTGCTGCTGCTGGTGGTAGTGTGGTGTGTGCGCTTATGTGTGTTTCTTTTCTTTTTGTTTTGCTGGTGTGAGATTATTTATTTCATGTATTTTCATGGTTGTAGTTAACCTCATTAGGTTGGAGTTTTACTTCTAGCACCTCCTTTAGGGCTGGATTTGTAGATAGATATTTATGTTTGACTCTCTCATGGAATATCTTATTTTTTTCCATCTATGGTGGTTGAACATTTTGCTGGGTTTAGTAGTCTAGTCTGGCATCTGTGGTTTCTTAGTGTCTGTAGCATATCTGTCTAGTCCCTTCTGGCTTTTAGAGTCTCCATTGAGAAGTTGTGTGTAATTCTAATAGGCTTTCCTTTACATGTATATGTTATTTGGTCTTTTTCCCTTGTAGCTTTTAACATTCTTTCTTTGTTCTGTATATTTAGTGTTTGATTTTTATATGGCAGGGGGAACTTACTTCCTGGTCCAATCTCTTTGGTGTTATGTATACCTTTTGTACCTTTATAAGCGTCTTGTTCTTTAGGTTAGGAAAATTTTCTTCTATAATATCGTTGAAAATATTATCTGGGCCTTTGAGCTGGTATCCTTCTCCTTCTTCTATTTCTATTATTCTTAGGTTTCTTTTTACATAGTGTCCTAGATTTCCTTAATGTTTTGTGTCAGGATTTTTTTAGATTTTACATTTTCTTTAACCTATGTATCCATTTGTTTATCTTCAATGTCTGAGAGTCTCTTCTCCATCTTATATGCTACTGGTGAAGCTTATCTCTGTAGTTCCTGTTTAAATTCCTAAATTTTTCATTTCCAGAATTTCTTTAGTTTGTGTTTCTTTATTGCTTCTATTTCCATGTTCAGGACTTGAACAGTTTTATTCATTTCCTTCAACTGTTTGTTTTTCCTTGGCTTTCTTTAAGGGATTTGTTCATTTCTTCTTTGAGGACCTCTAAAAATCTTCATATAGGTGGTTTTAAGCCTCTCTCTCTCTCTCTCTCTCTCTCTCTCTCTCAGTTCAGTTATATTAGAATATTCAGGGCCTGTTGTAGTAGGTTAGCTGGGCTCTAATGAAGACATATTGTTCTGGCCGTTATTGATTATGTTCTCAAACTGACATCTAGGCATCTGGCTTGGGGTGATTATCAATCTAGGTATTGATTTATGGATTTGTCTTTGTTGGGTAAATGTTTGTTCCTTGGTTTTAGTTCCTTCTCTGGATTTTTAGAGTGTGATGGCTGTGTGTTTTCTGTTTTCCTGACCTGCTTGGGTGGTATGTTCACAGGGAATGCCTGCTGTTGTTGAGGCTGGGATGCAGGTATTGGTGGGGGAAGGGAGGTCAGGACAGAATGGTCTGTGGAATCCACAGGAGACATGAAAAGAGAAGGAAGAGGGTTGCAGTTGGTGTTATATTGTAGAACTAGGGACTAGGGACAAGCCTGAAGGATTGGCTCTACTGGAAGAACAGAGAGAGCACAGTAAGCTCCATTTTGTAAAGTGTGACATGAAGCCACTTTACTTGTGTCATGCATACTTACTTATTGCCACATGTTCAGTGTCTATTTCTTCTGGGAACTGTAACTCCCAACTCTGTGTTTCTTGCAGAATCACGTTCTATCAAAGAAGTCCTCCATTCCAGCCTCAACTGAAGGGTCCAAGCTTGAGTTCCTTCTTTCTCTATATAGTTTAACTGGGATCAGAGACTAGTCAGTTTGAGAAGATTAGCGGTTAAAAAATGAACAGCTCTGGGTTGCAGCTGGACTTCTTTCTTTCATGTCCACCCACACTGAAGCAGAGGGATGAAGCAGACATGAAGGGAGGGGACTTGAGGTGCATGTGTCAGTGACTTGAGTGATCATTAAATCCTGGTATGGTTTCTATGAGACAGGTATTTCAATATACATTTCTCCCCCTAAACTATTTTAGACTGAGTGTTTGCTGCCCATCGACGTAACAGCCTTGACTAGCTTACCTATTTTAACTCTGTCGTTAGCCCTGGTACTTGTAGCTAGTCCCTTGGGTGTTTAGATCACAGTGCTGATGAAACCAAGGGTTGCTCTGAAGTGAATCCCCACTACTTACCATGGTTAATGTCACTCAGTTTCTCTGCTCATTGTTTATTGTTTTACAAATAGGCATTTAGATTTTTCTGACAAATTTCAGCTCTTGGTTGATCCTTTAAAAATGTGTGGAGGATCTAGTAGCTGCTAAGATGCTTTTAAGACAAGACTCCAAACCTTTAAGCCATAGAATCACAGCTCTCTGAACAGATAAAAGTTTTTAGGGCTTCCTGCCCCAGTTTTGTTCCTTGCTTTTTCCATCTTCAATTTGTTTTTCTTTCTGGCTGTACTTGTTTTCTGAGCTCCCAGCCTGACCTTTAACTATGGCACTCAACCAGTATCATCTACACTGTGACTGTAATTTACTGGCAATATCTCCCATTTATTGCTTAGGTTCCCAATTCACCATTTCTGAGCCTGGGGTCAACAGGGCCTTGTTTGAGTAAGCCCTCAGCTTTATGTACCTTTGGTAATATAAGAAAGCATCTAAAAGTGTAAAAAAAACCATTGAAAAGCATATGGCTAGTCCACCTATACCTCGTCATCAATTATTCTTTTTCTGGTCAGGATCCCAATGTATTCCCCAGGCTGTCTTTAAACTCAGGATCCCTCAGTCTCCAGAAAGCACCACCACCACACCAGGCTTAACCACTGCTTTTGATCATAGGTCAGTAACATCATATTTCCCACAGAAGTGGCCTCTGTTTTCACATTCAGATGAGCACAACTTGCTATACATTATTCCAGAAAAAAACAGCGAGGAAAGACAAACACCTGTTCTATCATCATATAACACAAGTCATACCATCCAAATAATACTTTCTTATCTTAGAACACCCTGACTTTTAAATATATTAACATCAATTTGAAAGTCAAAGGATAAGAGAAACTAGAATATGTTGTTAACAAAATGTATAAATGACATTCTGCTAATGATTTTTTTTTTTACATGCACCTCAAACCTCTTTGAACAGCAAACTACTCCTAACTCAGGAAGTAATTCACTCAGTACAGTTCCCATTTGATTTTAAAGGCTTTAGTGCTGGAGTCCACGCCTAATGGTTGTTCTTCAAGGTGAGAATGAGTAGCTAAGCACTTCTGGGGCATGTCTAAACAGTGCTTGACTCTTACCACTGACCATTACTGCTGGGGGAGAGGAGCTACACAATGATACTGCTGCAGGCTCTGTGAAGACCTACCTCCTGTCAGCTTCAAATGCTCAGTGAACACATAGAGGATGCGTGGAGACAGAAATCACAGTGTTGTTCATTGAGCTGCATTCCTTATAACTGTAGTGGGACAGTGCCTTGAGTAAGTACTGTCACCCCACACCAGGCATGGACATGGACTTCAATATGGACCCAAGGTTGCAGGGGATAGCAGAAGATTCTAGTGTAAACATTTTCTTTCTTTCTTTCTTTTTTTTTTTTTTATTTTCATATTTTATTTACATTTCAAATGTTTCCCCCTTTCCAGATCTCCCCTTTGGAACCTCCCCATTCCCTCCGCCCTCCCCCTGCCTCTATGGGGATATTCTCCAACCCACCTCCCCACCCCACCCCCCACCCACTCTCGTCTTCCCTCCTTGACATTCTCCTATACTGGGGGATATAACACCCTCAGGCCCAAGGGCCTCTCCTCCCCCTGATGGGTAACAAGACCCTCCTCTGCAGTCTTTGTGGCCAGCACTATGGGTCCCTCCATGTGTATTCTTTAGTTGGTGGATCAGTCTCCAGAAATATGGGGGGTCAGGCCAGTTGCCACTGTTGCTACCTCCCTGGGGCTGCACACTCCCTCAGCTCCTTCAGTCCTTTCTCCAAGCCTTCCATCTGGGACCTCGTACCCAGTACTACTGTTCCTGTGAAGTAACTCTTGGGTATTTCAAACTTTTAGGCTAATAACCACTTAACAGTGAGTACATACCATGTTCATTCTTTTGTGACTGCGTTACCTGGCTCAGAATGATGTTTTCAAGATCCATCCATTTGTCTACTAATTTCATGAAGTCATTGTTTTTAATAGCTGAGTAGTATTCCATTGTGTAAATGTACCACATTTTCTGTATCCATTCCTCTGTGGAGGGACATCTGGGTTGTTTCCAGCTCCTGGCTATTATAAATATGGCTGCTATGAACATAGTGGAACATGTGTTTTTATTACATGTTGGAGCATCTTCTGGGTATATGCCCAGGAGTGGAATAGCTGGGTCCTCAGGTAGTATTATGTCCAATTTTCTGAGGGTTCTCCAAACTGATTTCCAGAGAGGTTGTATCAATTTGCATTCCCACCAGCAATGGAGGAGTGTTCCTCTTTCTCCACATCCTCTCCAACATCTGCTGTCACCTAAGTTTTTGATCTTAGCCATTCTGACTGGTGTGAGGTGGAATCTCAGGGTTGTTTTGATTTGCATTTCCCTGATGACTAAGGATGTTCAATTTGACTGTTTATGTCCTGACATGATCATTTTGAAGGGTACTGGTCATCATATTGTTGTAGTGATGAGTTAGTTAATCCTCTATGAGCTCCCTCCTGGTGGGTGATTGAACCCCTAGCCACCCAACAGCTCTCTGGATTCTTGAATGAAAGACACACACACACACACACATACACATACACCAGCTAATTTTGATACGCGTTGGCTAGCTCAATGGTTGGGCACTTCTAAACCTCCCCACATCCAGCACACACTCCCCTCCAGCATTCCTGAGTTAACATCTTTTAAAATCTATATTTCATCTCTGTTACCCCAGACATAGTTGGGAGAGTGGCCCCTAGGGCTGTTTTCCCAGATTCTTACATGTTTGTTCTTTTTGCTCCCCCCAATCCCCTATGGTGATTCTTTATCTGGAAGTGCAGCTTTTGGGAGCCGAATTAAGATAAAGCATTAGAATCAATCCCCAACATATTGTAATATGTGTTGCTGTTTGCCAGCAGTCAGAGCAAGAGCAGGGTGGCAGGGTCAGGGTGAGGTGGGAAGAGCAGAAGAACTAAGGAACAGGTAAGGCTGCAGTGTGTGTGCACGCACACACACACACACACGAGCCAGAAGTTAACTTTGACTATCACTGCATAACAATTTCACTTAGTTTTGAGATATGATTTAATGAATTCAGTGCACTCTGTTGCAGTTTGACTGACTGGTGGGCTCTGTCTGCAAATGCTGAGGTTGTGGGGAACCGTGCCTGCAACATGAGGGTGTGGAGAAAGTCTCATCTAGAAAAACTACAATGTTTTAATTGTTTCTTTTAAGTATTTAACTTCTGAATTCAGACCTGTATGTTAGTGCAGCAAGCACTTTACCCACGGAGTCCTTTCCCCATCTCTGCATGCTTTTCCCACTTGAACTGCGAATAATTTGATACCAGGTTCTGATTCTTGGGAATTTGACAAAACTCCCCCACGCCCTCACAGTGGCTTCTCATTTTCTATGGTAGTGGCAATGTAACACTAACATCTATCTCTTGGTATACGTTGCTCTGTGCTTTATATAGACTATTCCTAAGATCTCCTCTTGAGAAGCTTTCTATGCTGTTGTAGGTGTTCCTTTGTATGTTAATGCAATTGCCATCTTCTTTAAACTGTTGTATTAAGTGATTAAGTTTCTTCAAATGATTGTTTTCTATCTATTCAGATGATGAAAAGAGTTTTCTCTTTTAACCTATTAATGTGGTGAGTTATATTATCGGGTGTCAAATCAAACTGTGTTTCTGGAATAGACCCAGACTGGCTTTGTCTTTTATACACATGGCTGGATTCAACTTTTAGAACTTTTTAGATGTTGAGGAGAGGGCTTGCCCAACCTTTTCTTTTTCTAACTTTTGATACCAAGACAGCATTTTTATACATAAAAATACATAAGCTGAGACTGTTTTTGTTCATATTTCCTAGGAGACCTTAAGTTCTAATCCTCATTTTTTCATTCCTTGGAATGAATTTTAATTTAATTATTTTTTTTTTAAGACCAGGCTAGTCATTCTCAACCTTCCTAATACTATGACCCTTTAATACAGTTTGTCATGTTGTGATGATCCCCAATCAGAAATTTTTGCTGCAACTTTTAAACTGTAATTTTACCACTGTTATGAATTGTAAAGCAAACATCTGATATGTGACTCCCAAAGAGCAAAGGGGTAATGATCCACAGGTTGAGAACCATTGTTGAATGTAGTCCTGGCTGCCCTGGGACTTGTATGTAAACCAAGCTGGCCTTGAATTTACAGAGATACTCCTGCCTCTGCCTCTGCCTCTGTCCTGCCTCCTGAGTGCTGGAATTGAAGGCAGGTACTACTGGCCTTCAATTCTATTTTTAATTGGTTTAATAATTATATATATTTATAGATTATACCTTGATTTTTTGATGTCTTTGCACATCATGAAGTGTTTATATCTAGATGATTAATATATCTGTTTTCTCAGACATCATCTGAGAAGACCTTTTTCTAATCCAGTTTTTTAAAATGATTATATAACTACCTAGATGTTCTATTTCTTGTGTCACACATGGTCAATTGCTCTTCCCCAAGGGAATTTGTCAGTAGTGTATGTTTTAAACTATCTTTTCAGTTTTCTATTCTGCCTACAAAAGGCTCCACTTTCATTTGTAACATAGCTGTGTGCTCTCTCACTTGATTAAGCTAACTGAAAGCTTAACATTTTACCCATATTATCAAGAGTATCATTTGAATCTGTTGCTATTGGCTTGTATGTCTTTCTTCTCTACATTGCTTTATTTCTGTTTTTGCATTTATTCTTTTTCTTTATTTTTCCTCATTCCCTTTCTATAAAGACATTGATATTTTTCAGAAATAGTTATTTAGTCATTTGTTTCTTCTGTGTAGTGCTCTCTCTCTCTCTCTCTCTCTCTCTCTCTCTCTCTCTGTGTGTGTGAATAGTTGTATTATAGCACATATGTGAGAACAGAGGATATCTTCTGGTATCAGTTCTTGTCCTACACCGTGTTTGAGACCAGGTCCCATTGCTGCTTTGTTAATTGATATACCCAGTAACTTCCTGATTCTCCTGCCTCTACCCCCACATTCCTATAGAGGAGCAGGGATTGCAAACACATATTCTAGTGCATCCAGCTTTTGTGTGACTTCTGGGGATCATAGCTTGGACTCTTAGGCTTGGCTCTTGACTTTACCCTCAGAAGCATCTCTGACTTCCAGAAATAGTTTTTGAAGAACTTGAGATTCTATGATTGTCCAATGAGACATTTCAAGCATAACCAGGACATAGATTTATTAAAGTCTAGGATGTTTTATCTAAAATAAAAAAGTATACTTTTAATTTTTTCTAAGTACTAAGCTTAAAATTTTTGTTCTTTTTCTTCTATGCTAAACATACAAAATAATAGATTTCCTTGAATAATTACTTTGACATTCCCAAATTTCATGATGTATTACTTAATTTAAGTATATTTTAATTTTCATAACTGTTTCATCTTTGACTCGTGCATTATTTAGAAATATTTCCTAATATCATAATTATCTTTTCATCCATGTCTAATTGGATTTTAAAAAAATCAAGCTTTAGAGCTTGAGTCTAGTTTTTATCTATACTCCAGTTATAATAATATAAATTTTAAATTGTATTTGTATGTGTATGTGTGTGCGTGTGTATGTGGCTTATGCATGTGTACATGTTTTTGTGTGTACACACGCATGTGGAGGACAGAAGTCAATGTCATATATGTTCCTTTATCACACTCTACCTCATTTCTGGAGGCATGTTTTCTCACTAAACCTGGAGCTCACTGATTGGCTAGGTCCATGAGCTCCCGTGATGCACCTCTCTCCACCTTCCTTTGCTCCTGTCACAGTTAAATGCTGCTATGCCTGGGTGGGTACTGGGGATGTGAATTAAGATCTTCAAGCTTGTGCAGCACTCTACCCACTGACTATTTCCCTAGCCCTTAAGTTGTATTTCTTTAAATGTCCAAAGGTTTCCTTTCCTTCATATGAATTGTTAATATCTAGTAGCCCAACTCTTGTTAACCTTTAATCTCATTATTTTATTTCTTTAAATATTTTGTGTAGTTATTTATAATTTTGAATCAGATAATGCCAGTATCTAATGTCTTGGGGCCCACTATTAAAATACTTTTATTTATTATTTTTTACTCTCATTTGTGGTACACTATTTGTTTAATAATGTTTGTTTTGAGCTCATTACTTAAACGTAATGTGTTAGAAATCTTCGGAGAGAGTTTTGGATACTTCCATCCAGAGAGAAACAACATGTGTTTGTTGTTTGCACCATATACTTCAGAGCATAAGCAGAGAGGCCACATTTTGCTTGTTTTTCCCACTAAGTTTTTTTGTTTTTTATTAATCATTAAGTGAATAGACTTATGACTGTAGATCATAAATTCTTTTTCCTTTTCATGTGTGTTGTGTGTATGCCTTTATATGGGTTTATATACAAGATGCTGGTGCCCATGTGGGTCAGCATCTTCAGGTACCCCAGGAGCTGGAGTTACAAGTGGCTGTGAGCTGTCCTGCTTGGATACTGGGAACTGAACTCTGAAAGAGTGGTAAGAGCTCTGAACTGCTGAGCCATCTCTCTAGCCATAGGTCATAACTTCCTCTGTGACAGCTGGTATCAGTGTATTGCTTTAATTTTCCCACCTTAGTTACAGTAGAGATGGGTTTTCTGTATAGGCTCTCTTTCCTGGAAGTCACCTGTTTTCTAGCTCATTCTTTCAGTAATGCTAATGTCTGATTTCTTCTGAAACCTTGTGAAGCAGTTGCATCACTTTGGAATATATTGAGTTCATAGAATATATATGGTATTATAAATTATAATTCTGTATTGAAGTATAATTCTATATTGAAGTATAATTATTAAAATATTAAAAATCAAATGCGTTATATATTACTATGTATGATTTTAAAATGATATGGTTTAGCGATTTGCCTAATAACTCCCATAACTGCAAACAGTAATAATGAACATAAGCGTGATTTCAAGGTGTCTGCAGTACCTTGATATGGCATGACACATCTATGATTTATTCTGTAGGCAAAGGCAGCAATTACTCTAACTTTAGTCATTTGTTGTTTACATTCTACATAAGAAGAAATTTTAATTTGAAAATAAAGATGTGATTTTTTTTCTATTCAAATCATACAATTCTCTTATAAATACTTTGAAAGTTGATGGGCTCAGGGTTAAGAATCCCTGGAAAGGACTGATGTGACCTTTTGGATGGTTTCAAACTCTTAGGCTTTTGGTCTTGATGAACCCTTATCTTCCAGTCACCCTTGGCTTCTACTGTACAAGGCAGTTTCTGGCTTAAAGCAGATATGGAAGGTGAATGAGGCATGACAAAACAACAATGGAGAAATAGAGCAGTGGCGGTTTGTGAAGGGAATGAACCGTCATAGTGGGAGACGAGCAAGGATGTAGCATATTTCAGCTTTCTCTTGTTGCAATTCCTGCTTGTATTTAGGGGTTTGTCTGCTGAGAGGCTGGAAGCAGCAGGATATGCTTCTCCATCACTAAGTCTTAACGGACAGAGACCCTTGCTTTTTGCTTGTTGGTGTTAAACTCACACATCAGTGGATCTCTCTCTCTCTCTCTCTCTCTCTCTGTGTGTGTGTGTGTGTGTGTGTGTGTGTGTGTGTGTGATGAATATGCAGTAAAGATTTGCTGAGTGGTTAAGGAAATAAATGGGTGGCCATGGGACCTAAAGAGAACGTCTGATTGTTTTTACCTCCATGGCTGGCTCTGTGAACTATTAAAAGAATTTACAGTTTTTAAAAAAATAATCCCCCTGTGAATATAGCGTGACCTGTGTTCACAGTGAATATTCTATCTACAGATCTATATATAGAGCTAACAAGTGAAGTATATAGCAGTGATGGCTATGTATAGATTTATTTAGCTCCAGAGATGAAGGGAGACTAGGAAGGAGCTCTTGCACAACAGTGGAAAGATGGCATCATTTTCTACGTGTTTAATTACTCCAATAGAATCATTTTAAAAGGATATGCTTTACAAGGTTGTCGCTCAAACATTCAACATTTAAGTACCTACCACACTTCACTGAAGTGAGATTAGTTTTCATTCTGTTTAATACCTTAACCTCAAGGGCAAAATCTGCCCGACTCCTCACTGCTGCAGTTACTCTGAGCCCTTGCCAAGTGCGAGGTGATTGGCTGCACATCAAATGTTGGGATGACGTTAGTACCAATCTTAGTTTCCTTAACTGTCATTATTTCAAGCTACGGTTAGGAACCAAGGGGCCAAATGCTAAACAAACACCCAGATGTGTTAGTGACATCTGCTGTTATGAAAATTTAAAACTGGGTCCATGCTCTGTTTATCCCCACTGTAATTAGTCTTTCCCTCATAAGACATGATTGCTCTATCACGCCTACTATTTATTAAAAAGCAAATTATATATTACCTTCAGCACTCCATTCACCTCTTAGCTACCACAGTGTAATAAGAAAAGGACATGTTTTTCAGAATTCCCAGTGTTCCAGGAGGTCAAGCTTCTGCAGAGAGAGCAAACAGAGCACCAATAAAGGAGCAATGGAACCGTTTCAGACGTGTGACACCCAGACACCACACCCCTGAGCACGCATGCACATGTACACTTTGCTGTGTACAACAGTGGGCACCCCACATACTTTTTTTTGTTGGCTGTTAAATTCATACCCCCCCCCCAATGGTGTTCCTTAGACAGGTTCAGGATAAGGAATAAGACAACAGAGGTAGCTGGCAGTGAGGTTTCTGGGTCTTATTACTGTTTGACCTTCCCTCAACACTATGGATAGAATTTGGGGATATATATGGCTGATCACTGATAAAGAGAGGAGTGGTTGAAAGCAAACAGGATCATGTATATTTGCTATGGGCTAAATCCTGTCTATACCCAACTCCTGGAAAGGTATGTTGATACCCTAATCCCAGTGCCTAGAAATATAGCCTGTCTTAGTCAGGGTTTCTATTCCTGTACAAACATCATGACCAAGAAGCAAGTTGGGGAGGAAAGGGTTTATTCAGCTTACACTTCCATGCTGCTGTTCATCACAAAAGGAAGTCAGGACAGGAACTCAAGCATGGCAGGAAGCAGGAGCTGACTCAGAGGCCATGGAGGGATGTTCCTTACTGGCTTGCTTCCCCTGGCTTGCTCAGCCTGCTTTCCTATAGAACCCAAGACTACCAGCCCACAGATGGTACCACCCACAAGGGGCCCTCTCCCCTTGATCACTAATTGAGAAAATGCCTTACTGAGGGATCTCATGGAGGCATTTTCTCAACTGGAAATCCTTTCTCTGTGATAACTCCAGCTTGTGTCAAGTTGACACATAAAACTAGCTAGTACATGGCCTAATTTAGAAATAAGGTCTTTGAAGGTGTAACCGGGTGACATGAGTTCAGGCTAAAGTACAATGGGTCCTAGTGCAAGGTTTAGTATTCTTATAAGGTGAGGGAAATTGAACATAAAGGTTCACACTGGGAGGAAGTCCAGGGGGCCAGCAACAGAGACTGGCCAAGGGATACTGAGGATGGCTGACACTGGCAGAAGCCAGGCACAGGTACAGGACTGAACCTGCAGAATGGGAACCAGAGCTGCTGACTCTGTTTCTGACTTCTGGTTCCCAGAACATTGAAAAGATAAGCATAGTTCTAAGTCACCCAGTTCAAGGTGTTTGTGACTGCAGTCCCAGTGAGCTAACACTGTGACTCAGCAACAGTGATTGCTGCTTTCAGTGGGTTTGGGGCTTTTATTGTTGTTGTTTGGTTTTTAAATAGTACTTGGGTTTGATTTCCTTTATTTTCTCATTTGATCTAAAACCTAGAAATCTAACTGCTATACACAGAAGCTCTTCAGGATTTGGGGTCTGAAACAATATTTTCTTTCTTTGTCTTTTAAGAATTATTGTTAAAAAGTAACTTTCAAAACTCTAGGCACGGTGGACTGAGGACATAGCTCAGTTGGTAGTCCTACCCGGCATCTATGAAGTCTTGGTTCCATTCCCAGAGCCAAATAACTGGATGTACTGCTGCACACCTGTGACCTTAGCCCTCAGGGATGGAGGCAGGAGGGCCAAGGCCAAGACCAGCCTCTACTACCAATGAGTTCAAGACTGGCATGGCAGCTACCCTTCCCTCGTTCCCCCTCCCTCTGTCGGTTCCTCTCTCCCTCCCTCCCTTCCTTCCTTCCTTCCTCCCTCCCTCCCTCCCTTCCTTTCTCCCTCTTTCCTTCATGTTTACACATACAGAAAACACACACACACACACACACACACACACACACACACACACACCACTTACACTATATAGATCTAAGGAGAGATCTTTTGGGTTATCTGCACATAGACCTACAGTCAGAGACACATGCCTTTCCTGAATCCTTTCCTTGGCCACACATGCTCTGCCCTAGGACATGCTAAGCTTGCTTCTTTCAAAGTACAGCACACATGTACAATACACATGTACAATGATCTTTTCTTCAGGTCTTTCCTCTCTGGCTCTTTCTGTGTCCCCCACTAGATTGCAGCGGTCGGGAAGCAGAGCTGTTTGCCTTCTGTCCTCCTACTCTTTGTTTTCAGTATCTTGCCTGGCAAGGAACAGGCTCTCAGCCTTGGAACAACGAGTCTCTGCCCTCAAGGGCCCTGCAGTGCAAGCTGGCACCTTTTTACAAGACATCAGTGACAAATGGCAGCTGCTTTGTGTTTGAGCCCACATTTGTTAACGCTACTTTTAACAAGAAGTCCAGATTGCTACAGTGGCGCATATACAATAAGGATTAGCCTGAGGTTAGTTCCCAGAGCTGGGAGAAAGGAAGGAAATACATACAGATGTGGGAAGGTTCAGGGTGAGAGTTTCAAATTCCTGGCTGTTTATGTTTTATACAATTCTCTCTGGAGCAGTAGCTTCAGGTAACTGTGGACACTGCTACTTTAAATTAGTGCTGGTTTGCTATTGACTTTGGGGGGGGGTGAGTCTGAACTACTCCATGTTTTAGCTGATCTGGCTGGGAAGTAATGGTGGTGATTGGAATGAATCCATGCCCCTCACTGGAACCTACTTGTCCAGGATTTATTGGCTGTGGTTGCTGCATGTTAACACTTTTCTTGAAGTGGAAGTGGCCTTGATTATTTATTTTCAGGAGGTGGCCTTCTCACAGGAGCCCATCTGTCTAGTGTTGGCCTAGGCTTGTCCATCAGCAGTGGCCACCGTGGGCATGGTGCCAGCGGAGCATGGCAGGCTGAGTGTCTTTCTGTGCTTCCTCTAATCTCCCTTTCTTTCCCTTCCTCACCATGTGTATTTGCATGATAAATCACCCAAGAAAGATTTCCAATGCATTTTGACAGGATGAAGCTGTGCGATTCAGCTTGATCTCGTTACGAGCCCCATAGCCAAATCCCCATAGCGCTGAAGGCAAGGAACGCTTGCAAACTGTTCACGGCTGGTCTCTCTAGCTGAGGGAGAGAGACTTGACTGACACTCGGCTGACTTTCTGCCCTTGGCCTGGAGGGGGAGGGATGTTTACTACATGTTTCACTTGCAAAATCCCTGTGTATGTTCAGTGGAGACATTTGTGTAAGGGCTGAGCACCGAGACAGTTGAAGAGTTTACTAGCATTCTTCCCTCCCTCTTTTCCTCCCTTCCACGTGGCCATGTTAAGAGTAACGGGCACTGTGATAAATAATAAATAAGGCCAAACTCCATGTCCTCCAGGAGCTCACAACGTGGTGGGGAAGAAAGCTAAGCAAATAGGTAATCATCCATGTCGGCCTCGTAGTGGTATTAACAAAATACAGCGTGAGGAGAATAGAGGGACGGTGGTGAAGACACGGGGCTTCCTGGTTGAAGTGTTGCACAGTGCGCTTTGAAGGGTTGACCAGAGTGAACACAGTTGGTCTGGGCAGTAGCATACAGAGGCAGAAGGGTTTGCCATAGCAAAGGTCTCCTTGCTGAGATACTTGTTTCAAACATAAGTTTTGCTCAGGGACCATGATTCTTGTGTTTTATATCCGGAGGATGTGTGCTCACTGACTGACTCTACCCTGCCCCTGCTCTCTCTGGATCTTATATGGAGTTTTAGCATTCTGCTTAAGTAGCCCATATATCTTCAATACACCCTTGCTTTGAATTCTCTACTCTTTTCTTGATGTTATTAACTTGTGGTACTTTTTATTCACTATGCAGTCAGTTTAAAAACAGAGCCAAACCAAACAACACCCCCCTCCATTTTCTTGGAGACAGATGGCGGTACTCTTGAGCAAGAAAACTGAGGCTAGGTTTACGTCTTCTTAGACTAGGGTTACATCCAACTGACAGGCAACTCTCCTTCATTATCTGTTACTCTTCTGTCTCCTTAAGGACAGGGACCAGTGGTTTCCCAATGCCACCAAACTTAGAAAATCCAACTCTGCAGGACTTGAAGAAGATTGTTATCAGACAACCATCAGTGTACATGGTATGGAACCCATACACAGATAAGATACCAGTAAATGCCAGAACCTTGGGCTTAGGAGCTTTCATCTGAAAATCAGAGTAGAAGCGGTGGTAGATTCAAATTAGTCCCGTCTTGTCTGCAGTGGCTCATATTTAGGGCTCTGTCATTGCTAGACAGCCAGCCACTTTTATTCTGCACTGGAGAGAGGAGGAATTTTTTTTTCCAGGCAATTAGCTTTAAAAAGAGTATGGCTCCTTGACTTTACTGAAATGCCAGGGAAGATTATGAAACCTCTAAAGATCAGAAAGAAAAAACAAAAAGCCAAGATGGTAAATGACATTTTATTCATTAGGATAGATTCCCAAGTTCTTCGTGCCTCTAAAAATGTTTTGTCTTTTGTTCATTGTGAGGGGTCTTTGGAGTTCATTAGTCATAATAACAACAATAAATCTGGCTTACTTTTGGATTGCTCTTTGCTTAAGTGTATGCAATTCAAATTATAAATGAGATTTCTTGTAGGGGAGAATAAGAGGAGAAGGTTTCAAAGAATGACTGTTCCCTCATCTTTGAGGAAATTTAATAATTGTGTAACTTACTTTTTACCCCTAGGACAAAATGTCTGAACAAATCAACTTAAAGTACATGTTTGTTTAGGTTTCTGGTTTTAGTTCAGGTCAGCTGATTCCACTGCTTTTTGGTCTGTGGCAAGCCAGAAACATCACAGCAGAAGGGCATAGCAGCCCAAGAAAGTGGGAAAGAGAAGGGAGGGGGTGTCAAGGAACAAGATGCTTCCTTCAGTCATCTGGTGATCTATGAAATTCTTCCAGCTATGCTTCACTTTCTGGTAGCCCGTTCAGCTATAAATTCATCAATGAATCAATCTGTCTTTGACTTTAGTGTCTTTATACAGTCACCTCTCAATAGTGACATCAGCTGGGGACCATGTCTTCAATTTGTGAGTGGTGAATTCTTCCTGACCTAAGCCATAGCAACAACCAAGTTCAATCTGTGTCTGGAGTCTGACTAGGCTCAGCTGTGAGCTTTAACAGTTCACACGCCAGGGCCCACAGCTTCTGAGCATTCTCCTTTGTCTCTACCACCCCATGTGTCAGCTGCTATCACCTTGCCAATCCCCAAGTCCTCCCCTTAAACCACATTTGCAATGTCTCTATCCCTGACATTGGTCTCTAATACCAGCCTTCTCTTGAGGGCTGTATTCTGTCAACCTTTGAGGCTTTGCTCATTGTAATCATCACTAATATTTTGGTGTTTATATTATCACTTTGGCCTCTCATTGTACCTATTGCCAAGTGCTATAATCTAAGCCTCTTTCCCACCTATGCTATGTGGACATCGAATCAGCAATGTCTATGGATGGCTTGCATCTTCCTGGGTTTCTCTACTTTGTAAGTCCTAAGGATCAAGAAATCATGTCTCATAACACAGGCAGACATCTCAAGTGCTATTGGGCATGGTTCTCACACTTATAGCTAACCATCCTAGCATAGGCAACAGGCAGCACTCTGCCTTCTCCTGACCAGTGAGTGTTTAATAGAGAAAATTCAGCTGAATCCCAGGTGTAAGGCACATCTAGGTTGCATATTCTTTCAATAGGAGAATATAGGGTTTCACTCTTACTTCCTGCACCAGCAGGAAGGCCTCTGTCTTAGAGTTTTATTGCTGTGAACAGACACCCTGACCAAGGCAAGTCTTATAAAGGACAACATTTAATTGGGGCTGGCTTACAGGTTCAGAGGTTCAGTCCATTATCATTAAAGTGGGAACATGGCAACATCCAGACAGGCATGGTGCAAGAGGAGCTGAGAGTTCTACATCTTCATCTGAAGGCTGCTAGGATAAGGGTCTTACAGCCCACACCCACAGTGACACACCTACTCCAACAAGGCCACACCTTCTACTAGTGCCACTCCCTGGGCCGAGTATAGACAAATCATCACAGTCTCATAAGGGCCAGGCAAGGCACATGTGTTTATCCTCATCAGTCCTCATGAATACAATCTTTATGTTAGAGACAAAGAAACTGGGGTGAGGGCAGATGAAATGATTTGCTTAAACTCAAACCAATGACAAAGGCCCCCGATCTCTCAGCTCCATGATGGCGTCCCCTGTCCCTTTTTACAGCAAGCAGGCCAGCTCTCAGGAGAAGCGCTCAGACCACGAGCAGGCTTTATGAAGGCAGACTGTCTTTTTTTTTTTTTTTTTTTGTCCTTAGTTATTTTGAATTGTAGGACTAAGTATTCATTATCTTATTTGAGCCTCACAAAACATCTGTGAACTTGAGAAGGCGGCAGTTATTAAAAATAGAAACTATAAATTGAGGACAGTGGAGCTTAGAAAGGTTAAGTGATTTCCTCAACTCGGAGAGATAATGGAGATGGATAGCGCTCACTTCTAAGGTCTCTGGAGCAAATGCGTATGCATTTCCCCAGGAATATTTAACATCTCATCTTTAAAGTCACACATGTGTTCCTTTCGCTTGCGCAAGTGTGTGTTGTGTGCTGTGTACACATGTGGTGCATGCATGTGAGTGTGTGGGCATGTGTGCCTGTGGAAACCAGAGCAGAATGCTGAGAGTCTTCCGTTATCCACCTCCTACCTTATTGTCTTAAGACAGTGTCTCTCAATGAACCAGAAACATGTTGCTTTGTCTATGCTGGCGCTTGGGGTATGCCTGTCTCCCTGGCCCAACGACGGAGCTAAGGCACGTGTAGCCATGCCTATATTTTTGCAGTAATGTTGGGATTCTAACTCAGCTTGGATTCTGCTTTAGTGCATAAACTCTTTGTCTACTAAGCTGTTTCTCCAGTCCCAATGAGACTGTTTAATTTTGTTTTCTATTGTCATGAAGAGATACCACAATCAAGGCAGCTTCAAAAGGAAAACATTTAATTGGGAGCTTGCTTACAGTTTCAGAGAGTGAGTCCTTGACCATCAAAGCAGGGAGCAAGAGAGCAGGCAGCCAGGCAGGCAGGCAGGCATGGTGCTGGAGCAGTAGCTGAGAGCTCACAAGTGGGAGGCAGGCAGGAAGGCAGACAGAGAAGGGGCTGAGGGTGGGGGACTGGGTCTGGCACGGGCTTTTAAACCTCAAACCCACCTTCAGTGATACACCTCCTCCTTCAACAAGACCACACCTCCTAATCCTCAAAACTGTTCTGCCAAGTATGGACCAAGCTTTCAAATGTATGAACCTATGCATTCAAGCCAATACAGATACATATTTTCTTATGAAAAAATAAGGATACATGATTCCCAGGAATAAAAAAAGTCACATATAATTCTGTTTTCCATTCACTTCTTTGTAGTACTGGCATATCGTGGTTCCTCTCCACTCTGGGACATGATGTGCTCAGTTCTGAGATGATTCAGTTGGGCAAAGCACCCAGGAGGATCACCATGTCAAGCTTTTTGTCTGTGTGACCCTCTCTCAGCTTTTCCTAGAATTGACTGTGCATCTTGACTTCATCAGCTTCTCTCTGGAGACCAAGTTTTTCTGCAGGGCTACTCAGAATCCTTACCCAGAATGACAGAGAACAAAGGCTCCCTTGGTTTATGTTCACAAGAGAATATCAAGGGTTGCTTTAGATAGAGGAGATCAAAGAAGTATGTGGGTCAGCTTCCCTAAAACTGCTCACTACCCCTACGGCTCATACAAGTTAACTGTCAGGAGCTTTTTCAAAGAGTGCTCTGCTCTTATTGAGAAACATGTTCATGGGCAAGCTCGTTTATTATTAATTAGGATTAAATGTTGCACTTTGACAGTGCTCAGTGTGGTCCTCAGCTCAACTAGGGAGGAATCAGGGCTGGAACTCTCAGAGGAGAGAGTGAAGGAGCCTGAGTGAGGCTGAGTGAGCAGCCTGAGGTACTGACAAGAAGGAGGCCAGAGCAGCCTCCTAAGGATGGAGTATGATCTCTAGTTTGCTCAATTCTTCAGTATTCTCAGATTGGCCAGTTCTTCACTGGCTCCTATCTGGAAATGCTTTCCTAGAGCTCAGAATATTTTGGTCCCTGTCTAGAAATCTTAGCACATAGAATTCACACAAAAACTTGGGAATTCTTTGAATCAGAGATGGAGATTATTCAGACGTAACCTCTCCTCAGAATGAGTTTCATGACCTCACCAGGCCTCCTCTGCCTGCCCAGCTTGCACTTCCTGAAGCTCTCTGTGGTGGTTTTTGTTTTTTTTTTTTCCATCTCTCTGCTCTTTTCTGTCCACATCTTTCTATCACAGCCCTGGGAGCTAGGAGTTAGTTAATCTCCAGGGGTCTTGTTAAATTGTGGATTCGGAATCAGAGGGTCTTACCAGAGTAAGGACTCAGAATCCCAGGTGGTGGCACTGTGTTCTGAGACTCCATGGGATTCTGAGAGCTGGCTTGCCTGCGGATTAACACAGCACAGCTGTGGAATCTCAAAGACCTGTCATCGCAATGCTTTGTGTGGTTCAAGGTCAAGCAAAGTTGCCATCGTTAGGGAAGCAGCTTGTTCTGGTTTACAGTTCTGGAGTTCTACTGTAACTACACTCAGACCCAGAGTTTTCTCTGTCCCTCCCGAGGCTTATTTTACCCAGAATACTGCCATCAAAGCTTCTCAAGTCTTTGCCACAGAGAGAGGCAGACATCAGAATGCTTTGCCCCTTGCCTCTGTCCCTGTCCTGGCTCCTTTTAATGACAAAACTGTATTCCTCTGCATTTGGGGACACAGCTACTTACACACTAGCTGGGTCTCCCTGTATCTCCCCTCCTAGAGTCTCTGCCTAGGAAGGAAGGTCCTTTTCTGTATCCTTGGGCACAGCTCATGTCCTGGGCCAATAGTAAGACTCCATAGTAAGACCAGTGGCTTATGATATGTGGAGTGAGCTCTATCCAAGCAGGGGACTTAGATAAAGGGGTTCATGAGGTTCTGTGTCTGGTGCACACAGGGCAAAGCTGTTAGGAAAGAGTATTCCTTTTGTTTACATGATATGTGTTACCATTCTGTACTGATTTGAATGAGAACTGCTCCCCAGAGGCTCAAGCACTTGAAGTCTTGGACCCTGGTGTGTGTGTGTGTGTGTGTTTGTGTATGTGTGTCTCTCTCTCTGTGTGTGTATGTGTATGTTTGTGTCTCTGTGTGTATCTCTCTCTCTTTCTCTCTCTCTCTCTCTCTCTCTCTCTCTGTGTGTGTGTGTGTGTGTGTGTGTGTGTGTGTGTTGGGCTGCTGAGGAGTAAAGCTCAGGTCCTCATCTTTGTAGGGCAAGCACTTTACCAGTCAGTTATCACTGCAGCCCAGTAATAAAAATGATTTATTCCCCATCTGCCTGATTTCTAGATTCTATATTTGACTATAGAAAGGGTGTGTATGCCATTTATTGATTCTTTTAAAGTCTGTTATTGGTGCATGATCTGAGAAATTTTAAAAGAAGGGACCTAGAATCTGGGGGAGGTTCATAGCATTGGGTCCAGCCTGGGTTTGTGGCTCTCATTTTTAATTAATATCTAGGGGCTATGAGGCATTTTCTCTTTGTCAGCTTGCAAGAGCTCTGTATTGTGCTGTGTGGCCATTTTATTCTGCAGCAGCATAGCTGACTTCTAATAATCCTGGACTTTTGAGTGGCTTTAATGTGTTTAATAAGTGAGCCACAGGGGGAAATGATCTCAGGTCAGTGCAGGTTATGGCAGTGTGCTTATAGGCGAGAGGATATTTTCATACGGGAATATTGGGGCTTCTATGTGGAGGGACTGCAGAAAGAGAGTACTCTTCCGTGGATCTTAACAGGATCCAGTCAGGTTGTCAGCTGCAGCTGACATTAACAAGACCACGGTGTTTCTTACGACTGCAAGGAAGGTTAAGAAAGGAATCTGAGCTTCAAAAGCAGTGGTTCTCAGCCTATGGGACGCACATTGGGGTCACATATCAGATATCTTACATATCAGATATTTGCATTACGATTTATAATATAACAAAGTTACAGTTATGAAGTAACAATGAAAATGATTTCAGGGGTAGGGGTCACCACACCATGAGGAACTGTACTAAAGGGTCGCGACATTAGAAAAGTTGAGAGCCACTGTTCAAAAGGAAGGCGTGGTTTTAGTGGAGCTGAAACATGTGTGGGGAATCTGACAATCTTTTGTTTTTCTTACTGTGCTGCTCATCCAGGTCCATCAAGACAGCTACGTTCCCCTGGGGACGTATTCACTGGGGTGTGTGAGGTTTCCAGCTATAAATTGCTAATGCCAGTCCTAAGTAGTCCATTACTGAACTGGTGGCCTCAAACACCATTAACTGCACTAAGGAGCAGGGAAGACATAGAGGGAACAGACATTCTCTAGTAGTGTATGTTACCGTAAGAGGGAGTCCTCTAACCCTGTGCCATTATGAGGTCTCATGTACTTTTTGGTTTGTGTCTTATAAGGCTGTCTACAGGAGCTGAGCCGAGACGCAAGCTGGGTTGTGTACAAGCAGTGTGAGGGGGAGTTGTTTCACTTTTGAGAAGAAAAATGGCTTAGAAAGCTCTAGAAGCTAAAGAGAGAAAGGAGCAAGTGAATGAGGCAAGTGGGGGAGAAGGGAACAAAAGGGTCTATAGAACTGGGCTTCAGTGTGAGCAAGCTCCTCAAGGGGCTGAGGAATAAATGTCCCTGCTCTCTGAATCAGGAGGGGAGCTGCTTACCTACTGACTTCTCTTCCTTGGAGGTTGAGAGCAGTCTTTTTGTTTTGGTGCAAAGACTGAGTCTCTTGAGGCCTTAGGCCAGTGGTTCTCAACCTGTGGATGGAGAGCCCTTTGGGGAGGGTCTCTAAAGATCCTTTCATAGGGGTCACCTAAGAACATCAGAAAAAAACATATTTACATTATGATTCATAACAGTAGCAAACAGTAGTAGTTATGAAGTAGCAACAAAAATAATTTTGTGGCAGGGTCTCCATAGCGTGAGGAACTGTATTAAAGGGCCGAAGCATTAGGGAGGTTGAGAACCACTGCCTTAGAGAGTTCTGAAGCAGAGAAGCCCCAGGATTTGAGAGTGACACAAGAAACTGTCCACTTGTGTTGTACTGAAATCCAGCACAGTGGCTCCTAAATATCCTGCTACAGTGTATTAGTTGCATAAACTCCAAGACTTCAGATTTTTGAGACCCATAAAACAATAGTGGATTTTGAGACTGAAGAGCCCAGAGTCTCTACTCTGCAGAAAGTGTGTCATCAAATGGAAATGATCTAGAAGGAATGATTTCAGATCCTAAAGGTTTAAGAGGATTAGACCTGGAATTCTCTAAATCAAATTATCCCAGGAAATCAACAAGGACTAAAGATAGTTTGGTGGCTACATTTTAAACCACTACAAGAATGGAAATAAGAGCCAAAATAAAACAATGGAAACAGGACTAAGGTATAATAAAAGAAAAATTTTCTCATAAGACTGAACGGGAAGATGTTGAAATTTAAGCAATCCTGTCTATGATGTCACTTAAGATACAATTTACAAAGACATGGGGCAGGGGATGTAGGTGTTAATAGCAAAGAACTTCTACATCAGAATGCAATTCAAGAGTTTAGCTTATTCCAAACAAACAGCTTGAATGTGAAAATGAAAAGATAGTGATGAATGAAGGGGAACTGTACATGTCACCAATCATCGTGTGTGTGAGAGAGCAAGGTTTGCTGTGATGAGAACCATGTGCTGAGCCTGCCCTTCCTGATGTAGTAGGTGCTACTCCTTCTGTTCACCTCTGCAATAACATCTGCTAAGTTTAATTCCAAAATACAGAACTTCCTCAACTTGGACTTCTGGGTCCATCAATCTTCATTTGGATCTGGACGTAGGCAGTTTCCCCTTTGTGAGATCTAAACTTAATGTTACCTAGTTTTTAAAATGTACACATCTTTCTTTGTAAACTGCAGGATACAAGGGCCTTACCAGTAAACATCAGCATAACATTCATCACCTGCTTCCCACATGTGGCCCTTTAAATTCTGCTGGTTTCTCCTTGTAGGTGTCCTGCAGACAACCATTTTGTTTTCAGATTTCCTGGATGACAGCCCATGGCAGCCATGAGGAGATCTGCCATTCCTCTATCCTCACAGCTACCTAAGCCTGTACCATCACTGCTTCCATAATTGTGAAGCATCCTGGAAGGTGCTACCTGGAAGGTAGGAGACCTGTGTATATGTGGCAGTCATTGTTCCCCACCAAAGCATGATTCACCTTCACCACCTTCCAACATTGTGGCAATGAGTGCAAGGACTTGGGAAGAGGCATTCCTTCCCCCCAAGATTCTCCCTTGATGCTGTGACATCCCAAGTCCTACCCTACTCCAGGGTCTGGCTTATTCTAGTCTTCACTGAATATCAGAACAAACAGAAGAACATGGAAGTCAGAAAGATGAAGATAAAAAGCACTGTAATCTCCTCCAACTGATAATGTAGTATGGTGACCATGTGACCTTTCATATGCCAGCCATCATTTAGTCCCATGACTATAGTCATGGCAGAGCTGGACCATTATAGACCACCAAAGCCTATGGACTCTACTCTATAGCCAAAGACAGCAGACATGTCTTTCAGTAGGCTAGCCCAAAGACAGAAAGAGGCAGCAGATGTGACTTCTCACAAACTCCTCCGCCGGATGTTGGCACTATTCTTGTAGTGGGCAGTGAGAGAGGTGAGAGCTAGCCAAGACAGTGAATCAATAAAGGCTTATAACCTGGTGACTCTTTAAATCAATATTTTAAAAATAGTTGTTTAAAATTGATATAATGTAAAGGGGGAGTTTTAATATTCTGCTACTTCATCTAGTTTTTCCTCTCCTTTTATGTCACAGATGACATTGTGCTGTGATAGTTTTATGTATCTTCTAAATGCCTGTGATTTTTTAACAATGGTTACTTTCTGTTTGTCACATGCCTTATACCATTAATCTTATACGTTAGCTTATTTAGGATCTCTTTTGTTTCTCAGTTTTTATGCCAGTCATGATTGGAAAACCTTAGTCACTTCAAGTTGCTGGGGACGGAAATGATCCACATAGAAATGTTTACTAAATCTTACTCAAAATGCTTTAGGATTTTCATGCCTTCTATATAGATTATTTTCATTTCTCTATTGTTTCTACTTTACGCATTTTTGAACCAAATAGTTTCTTCATAATCACAGTGAAGAGCTGAGAAGATAGGTGTGGGATAAAGCAATAGTTTGCTGTAAGCACTACATGTGTTGCAGTCATGCTATTACCAGATTGCTGTAACTGAGGCCTAAAATGTGCTCAGGTACCTTGTGAATATGGTCTACCCCAAGAGGTGAGTACAGTAAGGAGTGTCCTTTTACAACCTCGCTTGATGCTGCCCACCTCTGTGTGAGTCACATCAGCATTCACTTTGCTTGTGACATCATCGTGTGTCGAAACAAACCGTGTATTTCTTACATAATTCTGGATTTCCTTTATCAGCTGACCTCACTAATTTCACCCATTTCTGAGTCTGGACTGACTTGGAGAGAACAGGAGAAACTGCTGTACCGCAGTGTCAAAGAATGTGCTGGCTCAAAGTTAGTGTTGCCAGGGTTATTCACTTGAGTGTTGGGTCCTGAGGTTGCCAGGGTAGAATGACACCTGAGAGTTCGCTTTAATGAAAGATCTTCGGGACTAACCAGTGGCTCAGTGTGGAGCAGATTCTGGATAAGATGTTTATATGACAGTCTTTTACTTCACAAGTTGTGGCATTATTGTGAATAAAACTCCCAGAGGAATCAGAGTAGAGTTGATATCTAATAATCTTCTTTCATTGATTAAAATGTACTGTGTCTCTATTAGCTAATGTAGTTACAATTAGTCACATTTAACTAGTAAACCTTTGAAAAATGGCTCGAGACTGAAAGAGTGAGTTTTAAATATTACTTATTTTTTGTACATTTCTTTTTTTATTAATTTATTTACTATACATTCTGATTGAAGCTTCCCCTCCCTCCTCCCCTTTCAGTCCCTCCCTTTTACCTCCTCTACCCCCATCTACCTCTCCTCAGAAAAGGGGAAGCCTTCCATAGATATCAAAAAGTCTTGGCATATCAAGTTTCAGTAAGACTTGTGCATCATCTTTTATTGAGGCTAGACAAGGCAGCACAGTTAGGAAAAAGGAATCCAAAGGCAGATAATGTAGTCACAGAGACAGCCCCTGCTCCTGCTTTAGGAGTCCCACATGAAGACCCAACTGCACAACTGATACATAAGTGCAGAGGGCCTCATTGGCAATTCGAAATCGTATTTAATTTTAATTAATTTAAGTTTAAAGTTGTTGCTGCAGGTAGTTAATACTATTGTAGTGCTCCATGTAAATCTATAATAGCCCTTATTATGGTACAGTTATTTCCAGATCTTTGTAAAGTCTTGGTGAACGTTTCTCTATCCCGAGTGGCCAGAGCTCCACTTCTTCCCAGAATTGTGTCAATTATAATAGTTTGCTCCACTTAAAATATATATAAATTTGGTGATTATTTGATATTTCATACAGTATTTTAATCACACATACCCCTCTTCCCTCAACTCCTCCTGGATCCATCTGTTTTTGTACCTACCCAACTCTGTGTTCTCTCTCTTGAAAAAATCACTCCTAAGAGGCAGTCTCTAACCCAACACACACAGGTGAGACATCTCCACCTCCCCACCCCAATACCTTTGTCTTCAAGGAACCCAGAATGTTTAGCAGCCCTGGGCTCTGCCCTGTCCTGTTGGAGCTCCATCTTCTTTCCAGTCCACACTTGCACCAGCAGCGGTCATGGAGTAATGCACTGTTCCCCACCCCACAGCTCTGCCTGCCTCCCAAGAGGCCAACTCTTACTGGACACAAACATCAGTCACAGACAAGCATATCACACCCAGCCACACAGTTCTACCTGCCTTCCAGGAGGCCTACTCCAATTCAGGACACTCACACCAACCAACATCAGAGACAACTAAATGGAAAAAGGTAAGCACAAGAACATAATCAATAGAAGTCAATACAATATGGTACTACCAGAACCCAACTCTCATACTACAGCAAGCCCTGGATATCCTAACACACCTGAAGAGCAAAACTGTGACCTGAAATCCCATCTCATGAGGATGATAGAGGCCTTTAAAGAGGATAAATAATTCCCTTAATGAAACACAGGAAAATACAATCAAACAGAATAAGACAGTCCAAGACCCAAAAAGGGAAATAGAAGCTATAAAGAAAACAAAAATGGAGACAAACCTGGAGATGGAAAACCTGGGAAATAGAAAGAGAACAGAACCACAGATGCAAGCATTACCAACAGAATACAAGAGATGGAAGGGAGAATTTCAGGCATAGATGATTTCATAGAAAGAATGGATACATTGATCAAAGAAAATGCCAAATATAAAAAGTTCCTAACTCAAAATATTCAGGAAATTTGGGACACTATGAAAAGAACAAACCTAAGTATAATAGGAATAGATGAGACTAATGATTCAAAGTACAAAGGGCCAGAAAATATCTTCAACAAAATCATAGAAGAAAACTTTCCCTAACCTAAAGAAAGAGATAGCCATAGATGTACAAGAAGCTTACAGAACACCAAATAGATTGGACTAGAAAAGAAAATACTCTTGCCAAATAATAATCAAAACATTAAATGTACAGAACAAAGAAAGAGTATTAAAAGCTGCAAGGGGAAAAGGCCAAGTAACATATAGAGGTAGACCTATCAGAATTATACCTGATCTTTTTAACAGAGACACTAAAAGCCAGAAGATCCTGCACAGATGTCTTGTAGACCCTAAGAGACCACAGATGTCAACCCAGACTACTATACCCAGCAAAACTCTCAATCACCATAGATGGAGAAACCAAGATATTCCATGACAAAACAAAATTAAAACAATATCTTTCAACTAATCCAGCCTTAGAGAATATAATAGAAGGGAAACTCTGATACAAAGAGGGTAACATACCTAAGAAATCACAGAAAATTAACCAATGGACAGCAAAACCAAAAGAAGAGAATCACACACTCTCAGTAATACCCCCAACATCAAAATGGCAGGAACAAACAATCATTGGTCATTAATGTCTCTCAACATCAATGAACTCAAATCACCAACAAAAAGACACAGGCTAACAGACTGGATATATAAACTGGATCCATCATTCTGCAGCATATGAGAAACACACCCCAGGAACAAAGATAGATACTACCTCAGAGTAAAGAACTGGAAAAAGGTTTTTCAGGCAAATAGATCCAAGAAAAAAGCTAGAGTAGCCATTCTTATATCTAATGGAATAGACTTTCAGCCAAAAGTAAGAAACAAAGATGGGGGAAGGACACTTCATACTCATCAAAGGAAAAATCCACTAAGATGATGTCTCAATTCTGAACTTCTGTGCCCCAAAAGCAAGGGTACCCACATTTGTAAAAGAAATGTTACTAAATCTAAAATCACACATTGAACCCGAAACAATAATAGTGAGAGACTTAAACACCCCACTCTCACCAATGGACAGGTCACCAACACAGAAAATAAACAGAGAAACATTGAAATTAACAGAGGTTATGAGCCAAATGGATTTAACAGATATCTACAGAACCTTTCACCCCAAACCAAAAGAATATACCTTTTCAGCACTTCAGTGAAACCTTCTCCAAAACTGACCATATAACTGAGCACAAAGCAAGCCTTAACAGATACAGGAAGATTGAAAAAAAAACCCCTACATCCTATAAGATAGACATGGGTTAAGGCTGGACTACAACAACAGACACAACAGAAAGCACACATACTCATGGGAACTGAACAACTCTCTACTAAATGATAATTTTTTTTAGGGAAGAATAAAAAAAGAAATTAAAGACTTTCTAGAATTCAATGAAAATGAAAGCACAATATATACAAACTTATGGAACACAATGAAAGCAGAGCTAAGAGGAAAATTCATAACACTAAGTGCCTTCATAAAGAAATTGGAGAGATCTCATACTAACAACTTAACAGCACACCAGAAAGCTCTAAAACAAAGAGAAGCAAACACACTCAAGAAGAGTAAATGGCAGGAAATAGTCAAACTCTGGGCTGAAATCAATCAAATAGAAGCAAAGAGAATAATACAAAGAATCAACAAAACCAAGAGCTGGTTCTTTGAGAAAGTCAACAAGATAGACAAACCCTTAGCTAAACTAAAGAAAAGGCACAGAGACAGTATCCAAATTAACAAGGTCAGAAATGAAAAGGGAGACATAACAGAAACTGAGGAAATCCAAAAAATCATTAGGTATTACTTCAAAAGCCTGTACTTAAAAAAACTGGGAAATCTAAATGAAATGGATGAAATTTTAGACAAACACCACATACCAAAGTTAAATGAAGATCAGGTAAACTATCTAAACAGTCCCACAATGCTCAAGTAAATAGAAACAATCATTAAAAGTCTCCCAACCAAAAGGAGCCCAGGACTAGATGGTTTTAGTGCAGAATTCTACAAGACATTCAAAGGAGCTAACATCAATACTTCTCAAACTATTCTACAAAATAGAAACAGAAGGAACTGTATTTAACTCATTCTATGAGGCTACAATTCCTTGATACCTAAACCACACAGAGACTCAACAAAGAAAGAGAACTTCAGAACAATCTCATATATGAACATTGATGCAAAAATACTCAATAAAATTTTTGCCCAACCAAATCCAAGAACACATCAAAAACATTATTCACACGACCAAGTAGGCTTCATCCCAGGGATGCAGGGATTGTTCAATATATGAACATCCATCAACATAATCTACCATATAAACAAAAATCTCCCGATCATTTCATTAGATGCTGTTAAAAACCTTTGACAAAATCTAACATTCCTTCATGTTAAAAGTCTTGGAAAGATGAGGGATTCAAGGCCCATACCTAAACATAATAAAAGAAATATACAGCAAGCCAATAGTCAACATAAAATTAAATGGAGATAAACTTAAAGCAATTCATTAAAACCAGGACAAGAAAAGGCTGTCCACTCTCCCCCTATTTATTTATTGTTCCTGAAGTTCTAGTTAGAGCAATACGGCAACAAACAGAGATCAAAGGAATTCAAGTTGGAAAGGAAGAAATCAAGATATCACTATTCTTAGATGATATGATGATATACATAAGCAATCCCAGAATTCTACCAAAGAGCTCCTACAGCTGATAAACAACTTGGGCAACGTGTTGGGGTATAAAATTCACTCAAATTCCTTTATATGAATAATAAACAGGCAGAGAAAGAAATTAGGGAAACAACACTTTTTGCAATAGCCACAAATAATATAAAATATCTAGGTGTAACTCTAAACAAGCAAGTTAAAGGTCTGTACAACAAGAACTTCAAGACCCTGAAGAAAGAAATTGAAGAAGATATCAGAAAATGGAAATATCTCCTATGCTCATGGATAGGTAGGATTAACATAGTGAAAATTGCTACCTTATCAAAAGCAATCTACAGATTAAATGTAATCCCTATCAAACATAATTTTTACAGACTTTGAAAGAACAATTCTCAACTTCATATAGAAAAACAAAACCACCCAGGATAACCAAAACAATCCTGAACAATAAAAGAACCTCTGGAGAAATCACCATCCCAGACCTTAAGCTGTACTATGGAACAATGGTGATAAAAACTTCATGGTATTGATACAGAAACAGATAGGTTGATCAGTGGAATAGAATCGAAGACCTAGAAATAAACCCACACACCTATGAACACTTGATTTTTGACAAAGAAGCCGAAACCACATAATGAAAAAAAAGAAAGCATCTTCAACAAATGGTGCTTGTCTAATTGAATATCTGCATGTAGAAGAATGCAAATAAACCCATATTTATTACCCTACACAAAACTCAAGTCCAGGTGGATCAAGCACCTCAACATAAAACCGGACACACTAAACCTAATAGAAGAGAAAATGGGAAAGATCCTTGAATGCATTGGCACAGGAGACAATTTCCTGAACAGAACACCAATGGCTCAGGCCTTAAGATCAACAACTGATAAATGGGATCTCATGAAACTGAGAAGCTTCTGTAAGGCAAAGGACACTGTCAACAGGACAAAATAGCAGGTTACATATCTTCACTAATCCTACATCTGACAGAGGGCTAATATCCAAAATATATAAAGAACTCAAGAAGTTAAACTCCAAAAAACCAAATAACTCAATTAAAAATGGGACATAGAACAAAAAAGGATTCTCAACAGAGGAATCTTGAATGGCAGAGAAGCACTTAAAGAAATGCTCCACATCCTTAGTCATCATGGAAATGCAACTCAAAACAACCCTGAGATTCTACTGTACACTAGTCATAATGGCTAAGATCAAAAACTCAAGGGACATCTCATGCTTGCAAGGATGTGGAGAAAGAGGAGCACTCCTCCATTGCTGGTGGGAATGCAAACTTGTACAACCACTCTGGAAATCTCTCTGGTGGTTTCTCAGAAAATTGAAAATAGTTCTACCTGAAGAGCCAGATATGCTACTCCTGGACATGTGTTCCACTTTATTCATAGCAACTATTTTGTTAATGGCTAGAAACTAGAAACAACTCAGATGTCCCTCAACTGAAGAATGGATACAAAAAAAAATGTGGTTCATTTACACTATGGGATATACAGCCATTAAAAACAAGAACATCATGAATTTGGTAGGCAAATGAATGGATTTAGAAAATATCATCCTGAGTGAGATAATCCAGACCCCAAAGGACAGGCATGATATGTACTCACTGATAAGTGGATATTAGCCATAAAGTACAGAATACCTATGATATACTTCATAGACCCAAAGAAGTTAAATAAGAAAGAAAGCCCAAGTAAGGATACTTGGATCATACTTAGAAGGGGAATCAAAATAGTCAGAGGAGACACACAGAGAGAATTAAATGGGGGATGAATAGGGAGGCAGGATCAGGTGCAGGAAGAGACAGGAGAGAGGTCCAGTGGACCAGGAGAATGAATGGAAATCTGAAGCTGCCTGAGATAGGACTGAGGGGATAATCTCTAGAAAATACCAGAGACCTGGAATGGGGAAGGCTCCCAGGAGTCAATGCAGGTGACCTTAGCCATGATGCCTAATAGTGGGGACATGGAACCTGAAGAGGCCATCTCCTGTAGACAGGCAGGAACCCCTGTGGAAGGAGAGGGACACCAACCCTCCCACTAAACTTTTGACTCAAAATTTGTCCAGTCTAAAAGAAATGCAGGAATAGAACAAAGACCAAAGGAAAGGCCAACCAATAACTGGCCCAACTCAAAACCCATCCCTGACATTATTAATGATACTCTGTCATGCTTTCTTAGTGTAACTGTCTTCTGATAGGCTATACCCAGCAGCAGATGGAATCAGAAGCAGACACCCATAGCCAAACATTAGATAGAAGTTGGAGACAAGTTGGGGGAAGGATTGAAGGACCAGAAGTAGACGGGAACTCCATGGGAAGACCAACAGAGTCAACAAACCTGGACCTTGAGAGCTCTCAGAATATGAGCCACCAACCAAAGAACATACATGGGCTGGAATGAGCACTCCCCTCCCCCATATGTAGCAGACAGGCAGGTCGGTTTTCATGGCTATCCTGTCTGGCCTCAGTGGGAGAGGGTGCATCTATTCTGGCAGAGACTTGATGTGCCAACATTGGGGGCTATGCAGGAAGTTCCCACCCTCTCAGAGAAGAAGGGAGGGGGATAGAGGAAGGGACATGGTGAGGGAGAGACCAGGAGAGGAAGCAGCATTTGGGATGTAAACAAATAGATTAATTAATTTAAAAAAATCATTGAATCGTATTTGGGTTGCTCATATTGCTCATATAGTCTTAGGTGTATGGTCATCCTGTAGAGTACAGTTGCCCTCCTATGGGTCACACTTTTAGGAAAACCTACTCTTCTCTTCTGGAAGCTGGCAGTTGCTAATAACTCTGTAGCTGTATGTGGGACTTCATGACCTTTTCTCTCCTCCATAGTGAGATTTGGTCTAGTTTGAGTAAATCTTGTACATGCTGTCACAACTTCTGTCAGTTGACAGGTGCAACTACCCAGTTGTGTCCTGAAGACACTTTTCTCTTAAAGTCATCAACTGTCTCTAGCTCTTAAAAATCTTTTAGCTCCTTCTTCCTTGATGATTCCATGTAGTATTAAATGGAGTCCTTGATGACTTATCTGTGTACCTATAGATTAACACATTTCTCAACATCCATCTCGGAAGCTTTGTTTTTCAGTAAATAGTGATGAATACGGACTCCCACAAGTGTCCAAGGCACAGGGAAAAAGAGCACACAGTGCTCAGCCCTGTGTGGGACATCTATAGCTCATTTCCTCCCTTGCTCCACATTCAATAGGTATCAGGAACACCCTGTAGGACTCACACGGCTCTGTTCTCTGGGTTAGTGGTACAGATCTTGGCCAGGGACCTTGCAAGAGCCTCTATATGGGACCGTGCTATGGATGTACTATGATAAGAATAAGAATCTCAGTGGCTTTTGATCCTGTGTATTTTAATATCATTTTATAGGGGACTATCAATGTCGGGATTGAAGACAGATTATAATACTGACTTTGGATTCCTTTCTTTTCTTTTTTCTCCTCGTTATCTTGCCACATTCTTCTAGTGAGTTAGGTGCACATCTTTTCCTCGCTGGTCTAAACTACATAGGATCAGGGGATGCATCTTTTTCATGTCTATGACTTTACCGTCTTAGAATTGGATGGGTGCATAGTGACTTTGTATTCATCAAGTTATAGAAGAACTGATGGAAAGGGGAGAGTGCATGGACTCTTATCTTGGCAGGCAAACTAGTACTGCAAATTTGAGTAAGCTGCCAAGTGGGCTACTGGAGGGAAAGAGACGTTCAGTCAGATCTAAGAGTCAGCAGGGAATACATCATGTCCCTGCACAGTCTCTGTGATAGTTGGAGATTACACTGGGTCTTTGTCAAAAGGCTGAGAAGTGATAAAAGTTGGAAATTAAAATAGTTTGTGATTATGGCTACATTTCTTCCAGCAGGTCCCTAAGATCAGGGTCACAGGGAAGACTAGAGGAACAGGTTCAGTTGTGATATGTCCTCATGTCTGTGGCAGTCGTAGTCTATGCACACTGGCCAGCTGCTATGTCAGGCAATATATATATATATATATATTGCAGCTATATATACTAACCCCTAACAGTGACCCTGTGTGTATATATACACACACATTATATGTACTAACCCCTAACAGTGACCTTGTGAGGAAGGTATCTCTCCTTACACTCTTGTGCTGGGTCATATGCAACTGTGGTCAGCTTTTTCATGACTCTGGGAATCAGAACTATCATGTTTTCATGATAATATTTTACCAACTGACTCCCCCCACCAGCCTCCGACCTAGGTATTTTGTAACTCAGTCAAGTTGAATATGGAATTTGACCATTAGGCCTACAGAGGCATGAGGTAAGAGGGTAATGAGGTAGTAGGCTCCTAAAATATCTTTACAGAATGTCACTATACATATTACAATATTTTGGGGGGTGGTGGTTTGTATGATATCTCTGCCTTTGCGTTTGTATAATTGTATATGCTGGTAAGCCCAGCTTTTACTCTTATTCAAAAAATGTGTACTCATCTTTCATTATTTCCACTATTGACTAGATATTGTTCTAGGCAGAAGCACATAGACATAGCTGCTGATGAGGATGGTGAAAGTCCTGCTCCCATGGCCTTATACAATAGTGGTGACCAGGAATACACATGTGAATCTGTAAGTTAATACTAGTGATGATTATTGCAGGGATTTTTTTTTTAAAAAAATATGGTCCTCTCAAATGCCATTTTTGAAGAGGAGATGTGTGAATAGAGAGTTGGATTGTGCAATGTGGAAGACCATGAAACTATCTTTCAGAATGGAAGAACAAGAGTGAAGACCCATTTTTGTTTTCCTTCAGGAAATGTTGTGCTAACCTTTTTTGGGGGAAGGGGTGCTCCAAGAAGGAGCCATAGGTCCAGCTGTTCTGTTTAATATCTGTTGCTATTTAAGAACTCTTCAGTATCTCAAAGAAAGGCACAGGGCTGCCTGCCCTGGGAATGACAAATGGATGCTGGAGGCTGGGTGTTTTTACCATATGACTCACACATACACCACACTGCTGCAGCAAAATCTTACTTTTCTTCTGTGGAGGTTTTTGGTACACAGTGTCCAGTTTTGGTTTTTAAATGCATCACAGTGAATTTGCCATTTCTGCAAAGGCTCCGTCAGGCATAGGAGTCCCTATAGCTTTACTTTTAGCAGTACTATATTTTACCTAAAAACACAGGGTTTTTATGGATTTTTATTGCCCCAGCCGCATTTAGCTAGTCTTCCTTATGTTTAACCACCTGCTCACTGCATCTGTTTTCTAATACCTTGGGTGTGAGAGAGTTTCCGGCATTCTGGGACAAGTAAGGGCTCTCTCCGGTCAAGTTCATCAACCAGTTAATAACAATATAATGCCTCTTTGGGGGTCTCAGCTTACCCATATGTTAAATTTCTATAGGTCTTTCTTGATGTTAATTGCTCTTTCATTTGGCAATTGGTGAAGTATAGTTAAATGACTGTAATTTACCTGGCTAATAGGTGAGAACTGTTCAAGTGTCCAGTGGGTTTATTCTCTGAAAGAGGATTCTGGCTGGGCAGTGGTGGCACATGCCTTTAATCCCAGCACTTGGGAGGCAGAGACAGGCGGATTTCTGAGTTAGAGGCCAGCCTGGTCTACAGAGTGAGTTCCAGGACAGTCAGAGCTACACAGAGAAACCCTGTCTTGAAAAACCAAAAATAAATAAATAAATAAATAAATAAATAAATAAATAAATTCTGATAGGGCTTTGCTGGCAGAAACATCCTTGTCAATGACCACTTTCCCAACCTTTCTGGTGACAGTCAGACACTAGATTCTGGATCTTGAGAGGGTCATTAATCCTTTTACTGGGTACAGAGTCTGGGAGAAGAAACAGAGCGTCCAAACATTCTACCAAGTAGCTTTTAAACGTGGCACACTGTGGCACATGAGAGCACCAAAGATGCCTGGAATCTCAGATCTCTAACTGGGGCAGCTAGGTCTGCCTTTTGAAAGTTTGGGGTCTAGGCTGAAATGGTGAAGTTCTCCAGGGGTAACCACTGACGTTTAGGAAGCAGTGGTGTAGTGCTGGTGGGTCTTACCAGCAGGCTGTGAAAAATAAGCAGACCCTGCAGACCCATATGACTGACAGTTAAACAGTTCAACTTGTTCTAAAAATGTTGTGAGAAAGAAGATTCTTTTTCCATGTCACAATCAGCTGCTCTATTAGTTGCTCTTCTCACCTCTCTGTGAGGAAACACCTGACAGAAGCATGCAAGAAAGGAAGGGCTCGTGTTGGCTCACAGTTTGAGGGCACAGTTGATCATAGTGAGGAAGGGATGGTGGCAAGAGCATGAGGTGGCTGATTATAGTGCACACATAGTGGGGGAGGAGACAAGGGGGGAGGCAGGGAGGGAGATGGGGGGAGAGAGGGAGAGGGGAAAGTAGAGATGAATGGGAGGAAGGGAGGGGAGGAGAAAGGGAGAGATAGAGAGAGAGGAGGTAGGAGATAGAGGGAGGGAAAGAGGAGAAGGAAGAGGGAAGAAAGAGGGAGGGAAGGGGAGGAGAGAGAAAAAGGGGGAGGAGAGGGAGAGAGGGAGAGAGGGGGAGGAGAGAGGGAAGAGGGGAAGATGAGAAGGAGGAAGGAGAGGAGAAAGGAGGAAGGGAGAAGGGGAGGGATGGAGGAGAGAGAGGGAGGGAGAGGGGCGTAGGAGGTCATACTCAGCTTGCTCCCCCCTCTTTATTCAGTCAGAAATGTAGTCCATGGAATGGACTGCTTCCGTTAACCTACTCTAGACATGCCCAGAGGTTTGTCTTCTAGGTGATACTAGATCCTGTCAAGTTGACAGTCAGTATTAACAGATTCCTTTTAGCAAATCCCTATTCTGTCTTAGATATGTTACAGCCTCCTCATATGGATATTGTCCCAGTTAATCCTCCAAACAAACTAAATAACCAAGAGTTCATATCTTCCACTTGAGGAAGTCTCTGGAGTCTGGAGAAGTTACTCAGTGCCCTCCAGATAGGTACTGCTGAGACAGGAATGATGCTACATAGCACATTGTAGATTACTTTTATTAAAATGTTAAAATATTTCCAAGCCTTTAGTTATGAAACAGTCACTACCTCTTTTCCCAATCTCCTCAAACTCTAAGGACCTCCCCATGGCTTAACAACCAATTAATGACCAGCACTAGATAATACTTCCAGAACCTGGCTCCAGCCATTCTTATTTCTGATTTGTTGATGCCTGAATATCTAGCTTGACTTGGGCTCAGGGAAAATGGACACTCAGAGATTAAGTGGGTTACTCAGAGTTCCAGTTAGAGCTCAAGCCCAGCTCTTTTGAGTATAAATTGAGTCTTGTCAATTTGCTTTATGACATAAGACTCCAGTATCTTTTAGAAAAATGAAGTATGAAATGGATTTGTCAATTTTATATTTTAAGTAATCAACCTTTAAACTTCATATAGTTTATTTCTCAGCAGACGATTTAAAATATACTCCAGCTTCTGTGGTTAAAAGCTTGATGCTTTTATCAGGTAGAACTGTGTACAGAATGAATCACTGCCAGTTTGGCTCTGATACGGTGCATTTGTGGGGCTTCATATATGTTAAGGTGGAAAATAGCAAAGCTTATATAGGCTTTTGTTCTCATGCATAACTACTTTGACTTTTGCAACCATTCTTTGGGCAGAAAAGCCCACTGGCAGAAATGTCCTTGAAATTCTAACCATTGTAATGACACTGCTGCCACCAAGCAGGACCATTTCTGCTTGTAGAACTCAAGATTGGAGGAAGTAGTTCTAGGACCAAAGGAAGATCTCAGGCAATGAATGCCTCATCACTGTGGAGCCTCACAGATGCAAAGGAAGTTACATTCCTATCAGTCTAAGTGTTACTTAGGCTGACTCAGGTTACAGGAGGCTCTGAGGATACAGAGCTAAAGTCAATTTCTTTCATACAGATTGAAAGGTTAGTTGAGAGACAGAGCAGTAGAAACGATTATAAACACTAATATAGGTTTTGTGGGATCTGCGAATGGGAAGGAGCTGTGTAAGTTAGAAATCACTACCCAGCATGCCTAAGCACTCTTCCTTGGCTAGTGTGATTCTCTCTTTCTTACAAAACAGACTTATACATTTTAATTTTATGTTTGTGGGTGTTTTGTCCACATGCGTGTCTATGCACTATGTGAGTGCCATGCCCATGTTGGCCAGAAGAGGCTGCCGCATTTTCTGTAACTGGAGTTAAAGATGATTGTAACCCCTGCAACATGAGTCCTGGGAAATGACCCTGGGTCTTCTGTAAGATCATGAATGCTCTTCACCACTAAGCCAACTTCTAGCCCCAGGATTCTCCATTTTTTCCCCTTTAAGTTGTGTGTATGCGCATGTGTGTGTTCATGTTGGTGTGTGTAAGTGTGTGTTTGTGTGAGGTCAGAGGACAACCTTAGTTGTCATCTTTGGAAATACTACCCACCTCCTTTGAGCCAGAGTCTCTTATTGGCCATCAGCTCACAAATTAGGCTAGACTGGCAGGCTACTGCCCCCGGGGCTCCTTTCTCTAAGTTTACAGTGTTAAGGTTATAAGTATGATGCTACCATGCCTGGCTTTTTATGTAGATCCAGGGGAACAGACTCAGATCTTCCCTCATGAGAGGAAAGCACTTCATCAAGTGAACTCTCTCACCGATTATTATTCATTTTTCTTTTTCCAACAGAAAGGACCAGCACTGATTGAACCCAAATTTGGGACTTACTATATTGGGTACAGTGGAAAGATAACGGGGCCAAATTATCCCAACTTGTTTCCAAAGCATCATTTGAATAATGACCACAATGAGTAGTTGGCTAGGGGACAAGGTTAAACTGAGTTTGGGAAAAACTGCAGGTTTGAGATGTTCAGTGGCTTGCACATCTTAATAAGACTCAGGGTCAGCTGTGGAAGTGAGGACTGTTGGTCTTCAGGGAGTTGCATGCTGGACAGCTGAAGTGTGGAGGACCAAGGCTTTGGCTGAGGGATGAGGGAGTGTCTGTGAAGAAGCAAAACTACTGTGGGATGTATAAAGACAGGCAGAGAGGGAGAAGTTGAAGGTCTACAATTAGAGTGAAGAAAGCACAAGAATGAAGGGGAGAGAGGTGACTGATGATTGCTCTGCAGGACTTTGACACATTGAGCTGAGGATGGAAAGGAATTAAGCTGGCCTTTGTTTGCTAAACGATGGTCCCAGTGAAGTTGTTTCAGAACTCAAGATGGAGTCAGGTGTAGAATTCAGGCCTACAAATGTGCTTTGGTTGAGGTTCCAAAGGGGATGTGGAAAACAGTGCCTATGTACCTTTAAATGTCTATCCTTGTCTACCTGGGCAGGAGGAAGGATGGCTCCACTCCCAGAATCATCACTCAGGATTGCAGAGCTCACATACCTTGGAGGATCCAACTGAAGCTTGGGTAAATTCCTTCCTAGAGAGAAGGGTGCACCCTATTCTAGCCAAAGGGTGCAGACAATGGGGTTTCTAGGAGCTTGTCCACATGTAGTTAGCACAGCTGGCTAGCAACCAAATTTTTTTTTATTTGTTTGTCTGTTTTGTTTTTCTGGGGAGGTCCAGGCCTACTCACACTTGATTAGTTCCAATTCCTTTCAAATGTCCAAAAGCTGAAGAAGAGAAAAAAAGGTGTTATCTGTTGCCTCAATTCACACTTGAGGCTTTTCCGTTGTTTCAGAGTGAGTCTAGAAGTGTCCTTGGACTCTTAGAACTCTTGGGAGATGTTCCAAAGGGGATGCTCAATGTATACCTGCAGAGTGAGTTGCAAGGCTTTGACCTTTGTTGTCAATGGCAAGATGGGGCCTCTGTTCCTTCTGTGCAGATGTCTCTCTCCCAGTCTTCTGTTTATATCCCTGCTGTCTCTAACTGTTCCCGTGTAGCAGCATGGGCTCTAAGATCTTGCAGCTTTCTCAACCACTGTCACTTTCTACAGAATCTGCCTTGTCCAGTGCATCCTTAAGATGATTGTGACTCTTTGTGCAATCCCACCAGCACTTCCTATTTACGAAAGGATTGCATTTAATCTTCAGAGTGTGGCATTCAGCATCTTCCAGAATATGGCCAATACCCTCTTCAATTTGACTTTCCTCTAGAGAAATCTTTTTAGCCAAATGAACCTGTTGAATGCTGTTCATGCATGGTCCCTTCCCATTTCATTTTTATGTCTTCTCTTCCCTTTTGCTGCCCCACACCCACCTCTGCTTTCTGAACCTGATGTGTGTCATGATATTGATTGCAAATGCAATGGGAATTCTCTAAAATGAACTGATGCGTCCAAATAGTTGTCAACATTTCTTGTGTTAATACATTGACTTGGCAACCACTTTAATAGTTCTTGGCCACAGGAATGGTAACAGCTAAATCATATGTTAGTCACTATTATATTTTATTATAATATTTCATTATTATAGCATGCTTAATGAATCTAACTTAAGTAACAATATTTTAATACAAATATGGACAAAAATAGGTATATATAGTTTTCCCTTCCTTCCTTCCTTCCTTCCTTCCTTTTTGTTTCTTTTATATTGGAAATAGAAATTGCAAGGCAGTCATGATGCAGTAGAGACCCAAGGCAATCATGATACAGTAGAGACCCAAGGCAATCATGATACAGTAGCAACTGGGTTATCACAAGATGGTAGGGGTATAGTAAATCACTGGAGACTTAGTGGTTTAAAGGCACACACATTTATTTCACAGTTCTCCAAGTCTGAGTCACGGCATGGCATCATCGTGTCCTCTGCCTGCAGTCTCACCAGACTGAAAAGCAGGTGTCAGCCAGAGAATGTCTCATGAGGCTCAGTGTTCTTTTCTGAAGCTTCCTTGTTCCTAGAAGAATCAGTTTCCTTGAGATTGTGGAGTTGAGGTCTCCATTTTCTTGCTAGGTGCTGGCATCATCCTCTTTCTCCTCTCAGAGCATGTCTATTTCCATTGTCCCCTGTGAAGGCACATCAAGCCCATACCACATTCCCTATCTCTTACTTCTTTTTCTGAAACCAGTGAGGGAAAACTTTTAAAGAGCACCTGTGATAAGGTCAGACCTGAATGAATGCTTTCTCTTCTGATTAACTCCAAGTAAACTAATTAGCAACTTTAATTACACTGACAAAAATCTTTTTGCCTTATAATTTAGCAGAGTAGCAGTAGTGGTGTCTCATATTGCACAAACCAGGGAAGAAAAACAGAAGAGTATCACCGGAGGTCATTTAGGATTCTGCCAGACTCTAGAATGAGTAATTCACTAACTTTGGGGCTGGAATGGAAGGATGGAGCTGTAAGCTTCTCAAAGGAAGTGATGGGCAAGCACAACACTAACAGTTTACATTAGCTAACCAGGAGGAGCAAGGGGGCATAAGCCTGGAAGAAGGGGGCTCCAGACCAATAATGGTAAGAGTGATGTTTGGCATCAATCACTGTTATTTTTGTGCCTGATTCATCTTTACTGTACTGAAGCCTCAAGTTCATTTCATGCTCTTTCCCCCTCCAGTTATTGATGTTTCCTCTGTACTGTAACCCATCCATCCATTTCAGGTGGCAGCTGGGACAGCCTGGGCTTATGGCTTCAGGGAGGAGATGGATAATATACAGCTTCTGTGTTCTAAATCAGATGTTGAAAACTCACAGTAGAACCTGTAGATCAAAAGAAAAAGCCTTATTTTCCAGTTTCAAAAGTTGACCCTGAAAGACTCAGACTCAGAATGTTGAACTGTAAGACTACAGACATGTCAGAGCCAGTTTTTCCAAATAAGAAGGTATGAAGTGTTTCTGGAAGAGTAGATGAGAGTTGACAATAGAGTCAGGAATGGTGTGGACAAAACCCTGTATAGAGTCTTGCTTAGGTGGGGACAATAGGCACCTGTGGGATACAGGGAACTTACTTTCTGAAGGTCTGATAGGAGAATCTCTTGAAATAGAAATAGATGAATCTACAGGGGAAAAAGGCACCCAAATTTGTTTGCTGCCTAAGGCATCACTGGGTGAACATGATCCAGTAAGACTTAGAGATGTCCACACCTTCTTCATAGGGAGGAAGCAATAGGAGATAGAGATACTTCTAGAAGAGAAGAAAATTATTTTTAGGGACAGTGAATTGGCCTGGGACAAGGCTCACATGGGTTCTGGGTACTGTGTCATGTCCAATCTTCTCTCCTGCCAGACACACCAGTTTGTCCTGGCTAATGAGTCTTCTGGGAAGAGAGTCTAGACAGCGACTGTTAAAAGGTCTTCCTCTTTGAATAGACAGGGGAAAGCCCCCCTCCCAACAGCTGAAGCTCTCAGTTTGAAGTTTAAAGTAGTATATTTGGGATTTTGTTTTCTGAGCCACAATGTACCATGCAAATTGGAGGGAGAGCTGAGCCCTGCTTTCCTGTTTGGAGTCTCATCAATTGTAGTTTTGATCAGAGAAGGTGTTTAAGGGTGGAGATGGCTGTAGGTTCCGACTGCACAAAGGGTTCTGACTAAACATGGGACTTTCTACCATACCAGCGAAGCTGAGTGTAAATCAGTGGAGGTGATTGAGCTTGAAGATGAGGTTCACCGGTTTCTAGAGTCAGAGACCTCCTAAGAGCTCAAGACCCAAAGCAGGTGCACATGAGGAGTCACTGATGATGTCATTAGGGATAACAATGCTCATTTGAGTAGGAGAGAGAGAGAGAGAGAGAGAGAGAGAGAGAGAGAGAGAGAGGCTAATATCCTTCTTGTCCACTAGCCTGGCCCAAGCCTTTGGTTAGCTGCTTTAAAATTGAGCTACAATTCCTTTTTTATTTTTTAAAAAATAAATTACATTTGTTTATGTACTATACGTCTCTGTGTTTATGGGGATCAAATGCTTTGGTGTGTGTAGAATCAGAGGACAATTTCTAGGAGTTTGTTCTCACCTTTTCCTGGGGATCTAGTTCATGTCATTAGGCTTGGTTGCAAGCACCTTTCCCCCTGAACCTTCTTGCTGTAAATGAGATATAGTTCTTAGAAGAGGAAGTCAAAAATCCAGAAGAGACCCAGCAAAGCCTGGTCTGCCCAAGGGAGAACTAACTTGACTAAGACTGAGTGACCACCTGTAATTAGAGTTGGACCTTGGACCCTAGAAATCACATTTAACTACAGAAACCTGAAGAGCATTCCATTCCTAGACGTCTGAGATTGTGGTTTGGGAATCTGTGCCCATGGTATATGTCAGAACATGGTAAAGTCATTATAGCTAAGGAGTAGGGCAAAAGGGGCTTATGCTGGATTTTTAAAGGATTAGCAGCATGGGCAGGAGCTGACAGCGAGCAGGTTGGGAGACGTCAGCAAATACCACGGACAAAGGAGAGGCACAAGCTGGACACGCTGAGAAGGAAGCCTGGCAGGGGCAGGGATTGCATTCGGTAAAGACAAGCTGTTGGCCATGAAGACCTTGCTAGGACAGGAAGAGGCTGTGCTGAATGATTTTGTAAGAACTTAATAGGGGAAGGTGAAGCAAACGAAGTAGCGTTTATTTGCAGCATCCTTCAGGGGATCCATGATCTCCAATGTGCAGATATACATTAAGGCTCAGAGATGTTAAGGCTTGGTATACTTGTGTACCTTAGAACTCTTTGATCAATGGTGGACTCCACTTACCACAGTGGTTTTATAATACTGTAATATAGCCCAGATGTATGGTAGGTGCTCCAGTGCAGGTGTGTGTTCACTCTGTGGTGTTTACATGGTGCTGAAACTGCTTAATGATGCATGGTTAAGAACGCAGCTCTATCACTACACTGCAGATGACTGTAAATTCAGATTGCTGCTAGCTGGTGGAACAGGGAATGAAGCCTTTGTTCTTGGCTTTAATGGTCAGGCATTTCTTACTGCATACCGGGCTATCTCAGCAGTAGCTATTTGGACAGAGGGTTGGGCTGATGCAGTTGTGAAGGTGGATTGCAGAGAGAATGGGCTGTGAGCAGGAATTGGAGCCCTGATTCAGGGAGTGGCTGATACAGGCTGGATGGAAAGATCGGAAGGAAGATGCAAAACTAAATGTAGCACAGAGGTGTTTTGAAGGGGAAGCTGTGTATGATGGAGCATATAAATTAAATACATTTCTAAAGTTGTTTTTACACTAAATGATTTCCCTCCTTTGCTTCCAGTGGTTTGAATGGCCTTTTTCATAAACCTGAAGCCATTAAAAAAAAGTCATAAAATATTTTTAAAAACAGCCTTAGGCCTTTTTACTTCTGGCAGGTTTATTCAAGGACAGCTAGTTCTCATAATTAGTTTCCAGAAGGTATGAGCTCTACCTGCAGTATTTTAAAAAATAAGTTTAACTTCCCTAGGTTTTCTGATAGGAAAATTCACATGGCTACTGTTGTGACTTGCCATACATGCAGAGCATCCCAGACTATTCTTTTGTAACGTATGGAGAAAGAACAATGAAAGCCACTCCTCTGAGATGCCTGAGATTTATGCAATTATAGGCCCACGTTCACATAGAGTGTCTGGCAAGACATCTGGGACCTTGCTCTCAGCAGTCTGCCATGAGCAGCTGGTCTCTACTGTCATGAAGTGGAATTAATTTTCTTTTTCTAAGACTTTGCTATCACCTGAAGTTTTGCTGATGAAGATGAAGACCCAGGTTTTGGGTAAGCCCCAGTTTGTTGGTTGCAAACAATCAACACAGTCAATGGCTAGAACAAGCAGTGTGTAGATCTTAGCAACAATGGAGAACTATTGGAGTCCTAGAATCAATGCAATCTTTCTCAGAGAACATGGAACATTAACACTTCAAATGTCCAGGGTAAAATCTGGTTGCTCAGAAGACGTGGACTTCATTCTCTTCTCCATGCATTGTAGTCTGGTTTTTGGAAGTGAGCCTCAGTTTGAGTTGGAGGAAGATCTCATGAGATGTCTATGATGTGACCTTGGGATGAGAACAGATCTGGCTCAAATTCTGGATGTTTTCATCTATCTATTCATGAATATTTACTAGGAATTTGTTGTGTTTCAGGCATATTTTATACTTACAGGTATTCACTAAATGTAGGTTTCTGCTTTCTCAAGAAAATCATGGAATTGAGAGACAGTTCCTTATGCAAAAGTATGGTTCTGACAGTCAGGTTTGTCCATAGGTTAAGAAAGGGCTCATTTTCATCCACCTCTTCCCCTTGCTTTAGTTCCCCCTTCGGAATTAAGGAAAACTGTGGAAACTGTAGAGGCTCCTAAGAAGGAGTTTTAAGGTAAGGAATGGCTATAAGATTCAACAATAAGATTGAGTCTAAGTGTCAATTTGTATAATTTGTGTGTGTGTGTGTGCTTATGATGTGTCTGTGTATGTTCATGCTTGTGAGTACAGATACACACGTGCCAGGTCAGCAAACAACCTTGAGTACTGATCCTTCCTTCATAGTGTTTGAGCCAGGGTCTCTTTGTCTTCTCTGTGCTGGTCTAGCTAGTCTGCAAGCATCCAGGGATTATTCTGACTCAGCCCTCCAACTCATGGTAGGAGTGTTGGAATTACAGATATGCACTATGGTGTCTGGCTTTATGTGGTTTCGGGAATCTGAAGACAGGTGCCAATTCAAAGACAAGAGCTTTAGCTATTGAGCCATCCATCTCTACAGCCTAATTAAAATAAAAACAGGGAAAGTGAATACTGACACACACCAAAAGCTTTATTATGTCTTAGAAAATTCATTTCTGGACACTAACTCACCGGTGGTACTCTGGCAAGAGGGAAAATGAAATGTTCAACACAGAAGGTTTAAAATTTGGGAATGGTCTGAATGCCCAACAGGAGGTTGGCTAAGTGCATTACCATAACACAGGTAGCAGCCAGCCTAATTGTTAGAGTCAGTTGTAAGGCATGTGTCAATGATAGGAAAGGAGCCAAGTGATATACAGGAACAGAGGAGCTAGAGATCACAGGACTAACCTAGGAGAAGTGATCACATTTTATTGTTTGGGGTTTTGACAATAAAACTGTTATTTCTATAATTTGTAAAACAGTAAAAAACCTCAGCAGTGCCAGTCTGCACCCCGGCCGGCATGGAACTGCAATCCTGCTTGTACAGCAAACGAGGAGAAATGACCACAATGCACACTTGTGCCCTTCCCTTTGGCTATCAATGACTGACAGAAACTGGAATTTCCACAGTATTTTGTTTGTTTTTTACTTTGTTTTAATCTTAATTTTCAAATTCACTTCACATCTGGATCATGGCCCCCTCCCTCCTTTCTTCCCAGTCCCACCATTACAGATTCCCCCTATTTTCCCCACCCCTTGACCCATTACCTCACTCAGATGATATTCTCAAGTTTCATCCATTTGCCTGCAAAATTCATGATGTCTTTGTTTTTGATAGCTGAATAGTATTCCATTGCGTAGATGTACCGCATTCTTCAGTATTTTGATTCTGTGGGAATAAAGACCGAGGCTTTGTGCCAATAAGAGGAGCATAGCCCTGGAAAGAGATTTCACAGAGATCTGACAAATCAGCTCACCCTGCAGGAGAGGCTGGAGCTTAGCAGTGATGTTGGGTGGGGCACCATTTTAACCAGGATGGCAGCACCTCCAGTCGCATCTTATTGGGTCATTAAATTAAATAGCAAAGGACGAGCAGTTTATCTTAGTTAAAACAACAACCATCACTACCTGGTAGCTATCCTATAGGCATTCCTATCCTTCCTCTATATGTATGAATAAAGAGTACCTACCAAGTTCTCAGGCATATTAGAAAACACTAATGTATGCCAACAAACTCATCAATAAGAACGGCATTTTAAAAAGTTTTATTGTTCAAAAGCATTTATTCATTGTGGTGTGTGTGTGTGTGTGTGTGTGTGTGTGTATTCATCTGGCCAAATGTGTATCATGACAAACATGAGGAGATTGAGAACAATTCTCAGAAGTTGATTCTCTTCGTGCAGGGCTTAGGTTTGGTGGTAAAAGCCCTTACTGGTCTAGCCACCTTCCTTGGGAGGACATCATTTTGAAGGCATGAAAAGTCTAACTCAAAGGCTCTCCCCATGGAGAAATATACTGGCCAGCACAGCTGGCTATATCAATGGTGGGAGTGGCTTCAGATGAGATGCCACATACCTGCTCAATAGAGACACCTTAGAAAATTGTCCTCTCTACTGTCCACCCAAATTTGGTGTCTCCTAACATGCAGTTCTAGATCACAGGGTGTCGCTTTCTATCACAGGAAAAACCAAAGAAAAAGGCCCTTCTGCTATTTCTAGTTGAAAGGGGAAGAACTTCCTTACTTGAAGCGCAGGAATAGCTTTTCATGTTTTGACGGATCTGATATTTCATGTTCACAGCAAACCCTGCAGCCATGGTTAAATGAGGTGTGTTTGTCAGCTTGGGTCAGTCATCCCCCCTTCCTAGAACTCAGGCTGGGCCAAGGTACATGGTTGGGAATAGCTAAGAGGTGGGTTTCAAATGGAAAATTGGCGACAGAGGAAATTTGGCACTCCTCAAAGGACAGGAGGCAATGCTAAATTGCAAACGGCAGGTGTTTCCCACTGTGGTTTAATTTGTGTTCCCTGATAATGACAGAGACCAATTTTTATGTTTATTGGCTTTCCCCTTTCGTGTGAGGTGACTGTTCAATGCTTTCCCTCATTTGGAAAAAAAAAAAAAACCCCTCCATATTATTTCTGGCTCTTTTTGTGCTTTAGATAGCAATGTTTGTCAGTGATATGTGCTGCAGACATCTCCCATCTGTAGCTGGCCTTTTCGCTCTCATAATGGGACCTTCTGATGAATGGAGATTTTTAATTGGAATAGGCTAGCTTATCTGTGTGGTCCCCCTTGGTTGCTACTTTTATAATGCTCTGGTTAGAAACTTTTCTAATCTCAAAACTGTCCTCTGATGTTTCTTCTCTCACAGTGCCCTTCATCTTTAGGTCTGCAGTCCTTCTGTAATTGAATTTAGTGGATTAAAGTGCTTAAGGTTTTCTTGGGGAAAGTTTTACATTACAAATTAAAATCTGACTCATATTCATATATTTTTTGTGAGTCACTTTTATTAATTGTGTTTTCCAAGCAATGCATTTATTTTACCTCAATATTCTCTCTCTCTCTCTCTCTCTCTCTCTCTCTCTCTCTCTCTCTCTCTCTTTGTCTCTCTGTCTCTCTCTCTGTCTCTCTCTCCACAGTCTCATGTAGTCTAGGTTGATTTCCAACTCACTGTGTGCTCATGGTTGGCATGACTTGGAACTCCTGCTTTTCCTGCGTCTCCCTTACAAATGATGGCATTACAAATAAGTCTGGGTATAATCACACCCAGACTTAACCCAATTTTTAAATGTATTAGATAACACAAAGCTTTTGGTGATATTTCTTTCTCATTCTTACTTTCTTTTTGAAAAGATTTATTTACTTTATGTGTATGCGTGTTTCTCTGCATGTAGGTCTATGTATTATGTACATGCAGTTCCTGTTGGGACCTCTGGAGCTAGAGTTATGGATGTTAGTTACCATGTGGGTGACTGGAACCCAGCTAGGGCATTACAAGAGCAATAGGTGCTCTGAGCGTATCCCCAGTTCCTTTTATGGTATCCTTAGCATAAATGAATTACGCAAGAAGTGCATTTTATTGTGAAATTCTCCTTTCTAGTTGGAATTTGTAAACACAGTCTCTGTCACAGTCACTGAACACCATTGTATGAGAAAGTGAGCAGAAACGATGGAGAGCAAGTGTGGCTGTGTGCTAATGAAACTGTGGACTCTGGTGTTTGCGTTTCATAAAGTTCTCATGCATCACAAAACCTTATTTTTCCTGTGATCCTTTCAAAGTATAAGACAATTATTCTTAGCCTGCAAGATGTGCAGAAATAGAAGCTAGATTAAGCCTGTGGGCCATTGTTGATGCTAGCTCTGTCATGCCTGAAATATTACTTTCTCTTTTATTCCAAAGTTGGTAATTTATTTTTTTTCTCTAAGAGTATTTCTTGGGTGTTTTACAATGTTATCAACCATATGTTTGTGTTTATGTGTGCTGGTATGTGTGATGTATACACACATTTGTGTGCTGATACACATGCTCATGAACATGTGCCAAAACCAGAACAAAACTATGGGTATTCAGATATCTCAATCCACATTATTTCTGTGAGACAGGGTATCTCACTTAAACTAGAGCTAATCTGGCAGCCCTCAAATCTGAGTGAGCCTCCTGCCACTGACTCTCTAACACCTCTAGTTATGAGCATGTGTGACCACACCAGGCTCTCACATTGTAGGTGGGAATTTAGACTTAGGTCTTCATGCTTGTACTATAAGGCTCTTAACCACCAAGATAGCCCCCCCCCCCCAGGCTTTATCTCTTTAGAGAGGTTTTGACTCTACTGCGATTTATAGTTTGCTTAGTTTCTATTTCATTAATATCTGTTTTTAAACTTTAGGATTCAAATGGGAATATTTAGGTAATCAGGTTTAAACATTATGTAATAATGCTGCTGCTGCTGCTATGTGTGTACGTTTGTGTGTCTGTGTGAGTGCATGCATGCATGAGCACACATGCTGTGTGTGTTCTTTCCATGGATTTCATGCATTGAACTCAGGTTACCAGGCTGAGCCCATCTCTCTGGCCCCCAGGCTAATCAGTGTTAAAGCTCTTCCTTTAAATATAAGAATTTCAACTCAAATTCTCTCCCTTGCTGTTAAGCATTAATTTAGATATATCCTTTACATTTTTAGTATACGTTCATATTCATTAAGTTCACAGTGATTTAAATTTTGCCTTGTGATTTCTTCTTTGACTTAAGGGTTATATAAAAGTGTGTTACTTAATTTTAATTAATTTAATTTCTTTTATTGATTCCTAATTTATTTCTGTGGTGTTCAGAAACTCCACCACACATGATTTTAGTTTTTTGGATCTGCTGATGTATTTTATGGTATGTTTATTAGTTTTTTGGTTTTTTGGTTTTTGCATTGCCATGAATGTAATATCCAATAGAAGAAACTTGGGGAGTGATACATTTGGCTCACAATTTCAGAACTTAGGTTCATTATGGTGGGAAAGGCATAGAGAGGCAGCTCAGATCATGGGTAGAAGTGTCAGGCAGAGGCTGTTCACACCATGGCAGAGCAGAAAACAAAGAACAAGGCAGGAACTAGAGGTTGGTATAACCATCAAAGGCCCACTCCTAGTGACCCCAGCTAGGCCCTAACCCTTAAAGGTCTCACAGGCTCCCTAAGAAACACCACATTAAGGACCAAGATTTCAGAACATGACGCTGTGGGGGGACATAGGTACAAACTAGAACAGGATAGTATATCTCAGTGAACATCAGTGTATACTTAAAAGTAATACTTATTTTACATAATGTTGGGCTAGAAATCAGGTGACAAGGGTTGGTGATTTTGTTAAAATATTCTACTCCTTTATTAAAATTTTGCTCAGTTGTATCAGTGCTGTAGGTGGTTTGGGGTGTGTCTCTTATATCCTGTCTCCAATTAAACCTCTCATTTGTTTTCACTTTTGCTATGATGCTAGGGTCTTATGCATGCTGTGTAAGCATCCTACACTGAGCTATATTCCCAGCGAGACCCTCAGAATTAGGAACACTGTGGTACTTTTCATTAAGAAATGTAAAATTTCATTTCTAGGTGTAAATTCAAAAGCCAAGAAATTGGGAATATGAAGAGATATTTGCACATGAATATTCATAGAATCATTATTTACTGGAGCCCAAATGTGGAAACAATGTAAGTGTCCACAGTCAGATGAATGAATAAACAAAATATGTCATACGGGGTAGGCAGCTGAAGAGATGGCTCAGCAGCTAAGCGCCCAAGTTTAATTCCTCCGTGGAGGCTCACAGCTGTCTAGAAATTCAGTCCTTGGGAATCTGTCTTTGTGTTCTGGGCTCCTAGGGCACCAGGTATGCAAGTGTTACAGAGACATGTAGCAGCATGCAAGTGTTACAGAGAGGTGTCACTGGACTTTTGCTATTTTGTGGGTTCTTCTTTCTTCCGCCTTCCCCTACCCCTTTTCTTTCACCCTTTCAACTCCCTAAAACTAGATAGGAGAGGAAAAAGGAGAGAGAGGACATATTAAGAGGTGATGTTCTCATTGGACTACCTTCTGCTGATTTGGGGCAAGTTTGATCTTTGCAGTCGGAATGTCTTATTTCTTCCTCCTCTCATTTCTTCTTTGTGCGGTACTGCTTAGCAAACCACAACCAATCAACCGGACAACCTAGGGTCTCTAGCATTTATATGAAATACCTGAAAACGTCTCAGAATTCCAAACATCACACACTTGCAAAAAGTCATAGCCCCATATCCCACACCTGGGATTCCCATAATATTTGTGTGTTTTTAAAAGAAATCAAAATTACAAAATTCTCAGTACAGAGAGAAATGCAGGGAAAAAAACCCCGTGTAATGAAATAAAATGAATGCTTAATTAAAAATATGACATATAGATGCAATAGACTATTATCTATCCTTTGGGAATGGAGGATTTCAAATATGGTATAGCACAGCTGAATCTGAAGGGTATTGAGCTAAGTGAAAAATGCCCGTCATGAAAGACAAATGCTGCATGTTTGTATCTCTATGGTGAGAGAGGTAAAATACAGAAGGCAGCATCTGTTGAGGCTCACGGAAAGGAGGTAACAAGGAGTGTGTGTTTAATGGACAGAGATTAACTCAAGGAAGATCCAAGAGCTCTGGGAACTCACAGTTATGATGGCTGCCCATACATACTTCATGTACACTCACTGCCACTGGGCTGTGCACATGAAGATGCTTAGGATGCCAAAATCCATTATGTGTCTTTTACTGCAGTATGTAAAACACAAGAACATCGGTCATGTATCCTTTTCATTTCTACATTGTCTTATGATTGCTTGATTACGTTGATCTCACTTGTGCAAACATTATGAGTTCTGTATAATGTGATGCTATTATTCTGACCATGATTTCTCTGAATCACTTCCCCATCTCACTCTTCTTTTCCTTTTTTCTCTAAGATATTTCAATTTTACATAGGTTAGATCACTTATATTTTCTAACTGTAATTAAAATGATAGCCCTGTTAATTAAAAACTGTTCACTTCAGTATAATTTCTATCATTTTGATTTCTAGTTCATTTACCCTTTATTCTGTATAATGTAAGTTGTTTTAAGCCCTTTTGATGAAAATTTGATTGATGAATTGAGTGTTCTTTGGTAGTTTCATATGTGAAAATGGCGAGTCTGCTTGCTCTGCCTTAGCCTTGCCTATCTTCCCCTGACCCCTCTATCACGCCCTCCCTACAGATTTTCTCCATTTGGTGACGTTTTCCTTTTAATATAATTTCATTTAAATATAATTTTACATTACAGATTCTATATTTGGTTATTTCAGAAATAGTTTCTACCTCTTTGTTTAGATTTTTTATCTGTTCAAGCAATAGCTACCCTTTCTTTAAGTATGACTGTATTTCATTATTGTTCAAAGATTTATTGTATTTTTATTTATTTTTTGAATTTTTAATTGATGTAGTTATAGCACTTCTGTTTTCTTTTTCTCCCCCAAGTCCCCTATCAGCTTCTCCCCCCGAAACTCACCCATTTCTCCCTAATTCTCAAGTTGATGGCTTCTTTTACTTTAATTATATTTGGTATGTGCGTGTGTGTGTGTGTGTGTGTGTGTGTGCTTGTGCATGTGTGTGTGTGTGTACGCATGTGTGTGTGTGTACAAACATGTATAAAATACAATATGCTAAGTGAGTCTGTTTTTGTTATTTGGATGTATATGGTTTCAAGTCTGACCACTATGTGCCTTAGTGCACATTCATGCTGTTGTCCATGGAGGCCCCTCTGTTGGATCCCCTGGAACTGGAGTTACAAGTGATTGAGAGCTGCCTGATGAATGCTAAGCAGGGAACTCCAGTCCTCTGCAAGAGCAGCAAGCACTCTTAACTGCTGAACCATCTCTCCAGCCCCTTGCGCCCGCTGATTTTGACTTCTTATCTGCTAATGCCAGTATCCTCTTCTTTATCACTGCCTTTCCCCTCTGACTTCTAGTTCTCTGGACAGTGGACTACTTTACATGTCTCTTTTTTTGAAGATAAAATTTTGAAGATCTATATTGAAAGAGTCTTGACTGTTACTTCTTTAAAAGTTAATTTTAACTTTTGTTTGGGTAGGTAACTAAAGTCCTAGAAGATCTCCCTGATTCTTACTGCAGGGTACATCTTTCTTCCTGAGAGACTCGGGCTTCCCAAATGGACATACCAGGTACCGAGGAGAAGACTCTTCCAGGCTTTGTTACCCTCCTTCATTGCTCAGTCTCCCAAACCTGTCTGCCCAGCAGCACACACTGCCCCACCTTCGGACAAAGACCTGACAGAAACCTCTGTACTGTGATCTGAGGCCCCAGTCTCACAAAGGTTTTTGGATGCCATCACCTGGTGTCAAATGTATCAGCTTGGCCGAGTGAACATTCTCCTGTGTGATGGCTGCTCTCTGTCCTGTTTTTCTAGAAAGTATCTTCCCAGATTTCTTATTCCCATCATCTCTCCGGGACTCTGCCCCAGGGTTCTCATATCTGACCTGTAAGAATGCTGGTCTTTTATATTGCATCCAGTTTCACACTGTGTGTAGTAGGTTAACTTATCTGCTAAGCACCCCATGCTTTCAGAATCAGTTGTTATGAAGGTTTTATAAATGAAAAATAATTTTATTTCTGGTGTCATTTTTTTCAACACCGTATTTGTCTATATGCTATTTTAGACGAAGGTGAAAATCAGCAGTATTTGCTTATATTTCTGTAGTCCTCAAATTTTGTCAAGTAAAGCGAGTATCTTCTTTAAAATTACAGATGGCTTTGGTATGGATGAAGCCTCATTCCTCATTTTCAGCAGCTACACAGGTAGATGTTTCACAAGCTTGAGCTGAGATCCCCAGCTTTTTAAATAATGTGTGTTCTGTTGGGTAATAATTTGTCTGAGAGGAAATCTCATGGAATTCAGAATACTGTTTTCTGAGGGTACAATAATTACTTTATTAGACTGATTCATTCTCTTCTCTATAAGTATTACCCATACTCAAGAGAAAGAAAGACTTTGGATCATTCTCTAGTACTAAGCTTAGGTATAGGACATAAAATTTAAAGCTGACATTAAAGTACAGGAGACCTCAGCATGCTTAGAAGTAGTGTTACAAGTCATGGTTAATTTTGTTGCTCATGGTATAGACTAATTTGGAAGTGGTTTGGAAATATCTTACATTTAATATCTAAATATTGTCTTACAAGGAGTATTTTGCAGGCTGTCGGTGGTGGCCCAGAGCTGTAATGCTAGCACTTGGGATTCCAGGGCAGAAAGAATAATTAAATTTGAGGTCAGCTACAAAGTAAGACCCTGTCTCAGAAAGCAAAAGGGAAAGAGGAGGGAGGGAAGGGGAGGGGAGAGGAGGTGGAGGAGGAGGTGGGAGGATGGAGAAAATAGCTTGTCCTAGCCCCATGGAAGGAATCCATAGGTTATCTGATCACTTGTTTCTTATGGTAACTTCTGCTATGAATGTCTGCAGTGAATAATTTTGTTGTGCTCCTGAAGGCAAGTCATCCCTTTCTGTTATGCACTTAATTTTGGATCCATCCTGTTTGAAAAATACAAACACTGAACTTTGTCTACATGGATCCTGCATAGTGATTATACAGAAACATGAATAGATACAGCCAATTATTGCTCTTCCCCAAGACATTTCTCAGTTCCCTTGAATAATGAAAGTCAGCCTAGCCTAGGGAAACATTAAGTAGACCTCATAAACTAATGCTATTCTCTAAGGAGTCACCATCTGAATTATAGTCTTCATAAGTTTAGCACTTATTTGCTTACCAAACAGTTCTCTCAATGGGTAATAAATTCCTGGGAGATGGTAGTGAGGAAAGGATGGGGTAGCAGTTTCCTCGGACGATAATACAGTGCTCCCACCGCAGTTTCCTCG
>JADRCH010000050.1:8766147-8780406 GCA_019843965.1 Rhynchomys soricoides
GCAGTTTCCTCGGACGATAATACAGTGCTCCCACCGCAGTTTCCTCGGACGATAATACAGCGCTCCCTCAATGTGATTAACAAGGACCTCAAACATATGCTACGGTTATATTGCCGAAGTGTGCAAAGCAGCAAGCTGCCATCTCTACATTTTCTCAGGGTATTCTGCTTGTTTTAGGCATTGCATCCAGGAAGTGGAGGTCTGTGTTTGGGTCTGTCTCAACCGCAACTGTATCCCTGTTGTTCAGCAGATGCTTAAGAACCATCTTTCAAATGGACAAAGGACCCTAAGAAAATTAAGTTTGCCCACAAAATAAATAAACGGAGAGGAAATGGGGACGTCTGTCCTTAGAGAAACAATTGGTTACAGCATCTTGTGATGCCACACATCAAATAATTTTTCAAAAAGACACAGATGGTTTAAAAGGGCACAGAGATAATTCCAATGAGTTTGTGAATGGTCCCTATTTCATGGACAAATGAAATAACAGCAGTTTGTAACTCAAAGAATAAAATAAATATGTTTGCGTACATATCAATGATGAATAAGAAATGCAGAGACAGCTCTTCTTCCCAGAAGGATTTCAACTAATACATGTAGCAAAGAAGAGGGAAATCTAAAGTCCTCATTTGGACCCCATAGTATTAATTGCTTAGTCAGATCCATCTATGGGTCCCAAGATCAATGGAAAAGCAAGATGGATGCGTGTTAGTTACGCAGGACAAATGGAAAATTTAAATTCGATGTCTCCAGATCCTGGATTAAATTTATTACATACACATACAATTTGGACAACTTGCATTTTATCCTTCCAACTTTCTTTTCCATGAGAAACAATTAAGAACACGGAGACTAAGAATGGACTGAGTGAATTTAGCATTGAACCACTGAATTTACCATTACAAATTCTAAAAGTTAGAGAAAAACTACTTCGTTCTGGTGAAGTGGGCAATTCTTGAGTTAAACAGCATAACACAAATTCTAACTTAGATATTAGATTAGGGCACATTACAGAATGCTTATGCATTGGACGGTAAGTAGAAATGTAAATGGTTTCTTTTCTAATCAGTATCATAGCCTTCCCAGTCCTCAATAACAATTACCTACCTTAGAAAGAGAAGAGAGTGATTCAACCAATAAATATTTATTAACCAAATAAAACCAATTTCCAACCTTTGTGTTATAGACTAAAGCTTTAAAAAGGCAAAAGGTGTAACAGCGCCTCCCTGAAAGCCCATAATCCAATGAGAAATGCTGACAATGAGTAGAGTTAGCGTAACGTTGTGTTAGAAGAGAACAAGGTGCCCTCAGGTGGGAAGCAGCTGATTCAAAGACAAACGGATATGACATTCGATAACTCTGAGCTTGGACTGGATGTGGCCTGGCTGGAGTTAATGTTTCTAGCTGGAGAGTATCCTTAAGTTAGTATGAACTAGAAACACGTTCACCAAATAGAAAAAAAAAAGTCATTTCAAAAGCCAAAGTAATCCTATGAGGTCAACTATGAATCGAAGAAAGCTGGCAGTTCAAGGGCAATGGGGACATTAAGTCACCTTTGTGACAATGTGTTTTCAATACTGTTAGGACCTAAGTAATAGGTGAACCTGGCCATCACTAGCTTAATTACATCATCCCATTACCTGCTTTGCTTGGGACAATCTGTGTATTGTATCTTTAAGTGTGAAATTTTAGACCACAGGGATGTGTTCTCCCTGTGCTCCCTTCAAAAGGTACCTCAGGAGTATTTTCTAATGAGGAGATCAAGAAACAGCGTGGAAACAATCTATAGCTAAGTGCTGCTGGTGGCAAACTGCCACTAATAAACCAGCATTGAGCTGCCAGATGTGTGCTTTCTACTCACCATGGTGCTTGTGTAGGCTGTAGTACATTAAATTAAATCCACCAAACATGTATTGAGGGCCTACTGTGCACCAGGCACATAGTCTGTGGGATACCAAATGGATGTGGAAAACTGACTACAGAAGAAAGTGCCTGGGTCTCATGCAAACCTTTAGTTACCACAAATCAAATAATTTTTTTTTACAATTGATACACACAGTGTAACAAAGTATAGATTTCTGTTTCATGTGGCTGTTGAAATAAGTAAGCGATTATCTTAGCAGCTGGCTTCCGAGTTTCTCTTAAGGAGGAAGTTGTCTATTTTAGGTAATACCCTGTTAAGGGGCTTGCATGAAAACAACAAGATACCAAGCTGATGGCTCAGTAGAGGGTAAACTAGTAAGTGCTCTGCAAAGTTTATCCATAGAAATGAAGAGAACGGTAAAGGAATGCCAGAGCCAGAAGAGGAGCGAAGCGACAGAGCATCCCCAGGATCTGGAGACATCTAATTTAAATGGCCAGTATTTGTGGTAAGTAAATTCTCTTGCTGCTTCCCCACAGACCTTAGTAAAGTCTGCTGTACATACAAAGGTTATGTATGAGAAGCAGAGGGGGGAGGAAGGGAGGGAAGAGAGAATATGAATCATGAAGGGGTCTGTATTTCATGCTTTTAGGGGCTCACAGAATGATTAGGTGAACTCTTCTTTAAGCTGAATGAACTTTGCAAAACTGAACTGGCAGTGATCGAGAGATGCAGGAGTCCTTGACCTTGAACCTAGAATTTAGAGATACTTTTGGGAAACCATTGGGTCTTATCTAGATCTGGGGCTGTTCTATTTCCTCCAGTGCCCTTGATTCTGCCCCTAGTACTCAGTTACTTTACCTGTACCTTTATTGTTTATTTTATTTTCTTATTATTGTTTATATCTTGTATTTTTTCTGGTTCTTCTCATCCTCCCTTACCCTATATCATAAGTACCTCAAGATTAGGATTTCGCCTGTCTTGTTAGCTATACCTCAGTGACTGAAATGAGCTGTCTAGCAAATTAGGTATGGGTTAAGCCTTACTTGAATGGAGGATCATCCGAATACTTTGATTACATGCAACTCACAATGATGTTCTTTGAAAGTCTATACTAATGGTTAATATACAAGTTTGTCTTTAATTAGTCTGTGCTTCTTTTCAAGTATATTAGTCAGTGATTGTTTTATACCCAAATAGTTTTCAAAGCCATTTTGAAAGTTTTAAAAATGAGGTGCTGATCCCTTTATTAATTAGAACATTGCTTATTTTCTACCTCTTCCTACCCCTTAACCCAGCCTGTGAACTTCTGGTATGTCAAAATAATGGAAGGTTGGCCGTGGCCATCTATCCTGGTGATGCTTCAGAGAATTAGGAGATGAGGCAGGCAAGTGTGAAAGTGGATGTGGGTTCCCATCCAGAGTGCGGTCCCCACATTTTTTTTGTTTTTCCTCTTTCAGTATTCATTGAGGAGATTCTTCATAGATAGCACCTACGTCCATAAAGGAGGACCAGATCATTTTAGCTTGGAAGTAAAAGCTCATACTTGGGAATTCTCACTAACATTTCCCTCCCCGTTTTAAGTTTTATACATTGTTTTATTGGATACACATATGAAGGCTGACCCTCCTTTTTTGGACATCAGGATACTGTTTAGTAAGCCTGTACCTTTACAGTCTCTGCTTAGCATTACTCTTCAGATGTACTTTCAGATCTCTTTTGTCAGATTAAACACAGGATTCTGGGTTAAATTTGAATTTTAATTATAAGATGAATAATTTTTAGTGTAAGTATTCCTTTTGCAACATTTGAGGGCTAAGTTGATTTAATAGGCATCTACAATTCAAATTTAACTGACATCTGGTCCCTCTCCCCCTTTTGTAAATCTGGTACCTCCACTTACAGATAAAGGTCATTTGGAAGTGAGATGCTGAAATCCCTTGCTAGGACAATCTGTAGAGTGGTTAGCACTACAAACCCATCTCACGCAGGAAGAGATCATGAGGCTATTGCACTGTGTAACCCTGGCAAGACTGAAATGACTTTCCCAGAAGTTTTTCTTTTCAAATCACATTTCATAGTAATTTCCAGATTGGGCTAATAAATTCCAGATCTTTTAAAACTGTGTACTGTAATTAGCTAGATAATAATCTATAATTACCTAGGGAAAGTGAGCCCATGTATAAATGATCAGAGTTATAAACTATGCTCTTTCCATGGAGAAACTTTTGGCCTTTTCTAATCAGCCCATGGCATTCAAAATATTTGATTCTCTCTGCTGGCCCATCAGCCTCCTGTCAATGCAACCACCTTCTATGTCTCGCTCTTGGGGTAAGATCCAATCAAAGCAGTTGATGTACCTGGTGTGAGAATCAAGGAAAGCTCCAATCCAATGAAAGGATGGAGTCATCTTTTAGACTCCCTTCAGAAGACCTTTATCCTTGAGTGTGAGTGGCCACTAGGGAGTTTCCTCTTTCACCTCCATCTTCTCTTCAGATAATTACCAGACAGTGCAAACTCACAAACACCTAATTTCCCTTGTTAATGCGGTTACAAACCGCCCCCAAGTGTCTTCTCTTTTGCTGTCCTATTCATTCCTTGTGTCACCTTGTGTCACTTTATACTTTTACTCCTTTCTCTCCTGTATGAGAAGAGTGTGTAAGGTCCATGTGAACATCATTTTATGAAAATAATCCTGATAAAAGGTTGGGCCCCTGGAAGCCCAACTCAATCTAGACTTAGGCTCTGTCAAGGGTCACTCCAACAGCTAGCTGTATATGAGAGAGAAAACTGATCCCCGTCCTCTCAACCTGAGGCTCGCCCAAGGTCAACAAAGGTCATTAACAACCAACCTGCTACTAGAATTTATCTCCCTTAATTCTTTGTCTAAACAGCATCAACTGGGAAAAAACACAGAGAAACTTTTTCAAGATTTAAATCTCTTATTGTTTAAAATCCTTCAGTATTATCTGTGACAAATGTATTTATCCCAGAAAAAGAAAAATACTTCTTCTAGAGAAATTATTTTTTTCTGCCTAGTGACTAACTTCCATCCTTTGTTATGAATTAGCAAAAAGGCATATCCCTAAGCCCTCAAATGAATTATCCATAGAAGTAGGAGTAGAGTGGGCTGAGTGTCTGACAGAATCCCTCTCAAGCCTGATAGCACACAGGTGAGAGGGTGTGGGGTCCATGTCTGTAGAGTGAAATGCAGAACAGCACATTTCCAAGGCGTATGTAACAGCTTTTCAGAGGTTAAAAACTGCTCCCCCTGGCATTTTATGAATTCCTGTAGTCAGCTCAGCTGCTGTGGCTGTGGCTTTCACTTACAAGGGTCCTCAGAAAGACTGTTATTATTTTATTCTTTGTACTTCAGAGCTAAATCATCTTGCATTGCACACAAGTCAGCAAGACTGTTTTCTACCAGATTGAGAACAATTTCTTCTGGCAGCCATTGTTCTGTGATTTCCCCGCCTATGAGACAATGGGTTCCAGTTTCAAACCTTCTGCATAAATATGGCAGCCATCATTATAATCGGGCTGGCTCTCTGGCTGGAAGTCAGGAAGACACTTAGATTGAGGGCATTGTGCTGCTCAGATTCAGGACAGAAAAAAAATGACAGCTTGAAAGAACAGCAGAATAGAGTGCGGAGCATCTAACTGAGCAGAGCCCTGTGAGCAGGCATTCTATGGGTTTCTAGATTTTCAGTCATTTCTTAGAGAAGGCATGGATGGGCAAGCAGGCAAAGTGAAGAGAGAGTGGCGGAAGACATGGGCTAAAAGTCATAGGACCTTAGCAATATTACTTTTTTTGGTGATCCTTGATCTTTCTTATATTTGGTCTTTGTGTGTATGCATATAGTATGTGCATGCATATTTGTGTGTTTGAGTGCACTTGTGTGTGTGTGTGTGTTTACCTGTGTGTGTATGAATAGATAACCTCAATTCACTTGTCCATCTAATTTTAGTTCATAAGACAGAGTCTCTCAGTTAACTGAGAGCTTGCTGTTTTGGATACACTGTCTAGTCAGCCCTTGGGGATCTACTGATCACACCACCAACCCCCTGAGACTCCTATTCTAGAGTTATGAACACTTGCCACTGCACCTGCCTTTTATATGGATGGATACTGCAGACCCTAACTCAGGTCCTCATGCTTGGGCAGCAGCACTTTCCCCATTAAGCCATCTCCCTAGCTGCTCACTTCTGTCTTTGCTTTGACTCTTCCTTCTGCTGCAAGGCTCTCCTCACAGACATAGATGCCTCAGGGCTGATTTCTTCATCTTGAATTTTCTGTTCAAGTGAAGCCTGCCCACAGGTCTTTTTTGACTACTCTATTCGGACTCATACCTACACCCTTCTCTACATACCTGCTAATGCTTTTACTTATCTGCTTTTTCTTCTATTTCCAAAAGACCAATTTTTTTCTGGCATTTTGTATATCTTTCTTATGGATTAAGCTTATGTCTTTTTTTGGATAGGCTCAAGTAGAGGTGCTTGTCTTTCACTGTTATTTAAAATTTCCAAATTCATGCCTAGCGCACAATTAGGTGCTCAGCTAATATCACTGAATGAGTGAGCATGTGAAGGAGCTAGCCTCAGTGCTTTCTCTTCAACGTTTTGTGCTTCTGTAATTAAAAATAAAAAATCCAACGATTTCCTCAGTAACCGCTCTTTTGTGTTCAGTAACAGTATTCAGATAACTAATTCTATCTATTTGGACTCAATAAAGGATCCTAAGGTAGGGATCCAACCTCTACTCCATGCCTGGGGAAGGCTGTCAATGCCTCTAATGATACTTGGGCATAGCTACAAGGTCAGAAAGATAGGTGAATGGACCGACTTCCTTCAGCCTTAGGAAAGAACAAGGCTAGTTTGTTGGGCCTGGGATCATGCAGTGCCCAAGCCAGTGCAGCTAGTACAGGTGTTCTGCTCTGTCCTGGGTAATCTCTCTGGCTAATAATAATAAACAGCACCTGGGCATCTACATCAGTCTCAGACTAGCTTCAGTCTCATTTTGTTCAGTCAATGTTTCTTAGACTTGAGCTCTGGAACATGGCGATCCAGTGTGCTCCAGACCTTCTGAGCTCCCGCTTAGGTCTTGGGGATACTGACACTGGTGAGTCCTTTCTCTTGAATTCTGCTGGTTTGAACAAGAACAGTCTTACTTTGGAGGAAGAGAAGAATCATTTGTTTTTCTTTGTTTTAAGTGTACTAAATATTGAAATGTTAAAATCTATGTGAGAAGGTTTTATTTGCATCCCAAATGTGTAACCCCATTTGCTATTCCCACCCTTATCTTCTTGCCATCTGTGGCCTGTTCTGCATCCTTTACATGCCTATGGGGAATATTTTCATAAAACCAAGATAAAAGTAAGAGAGAAGAAGCAGAACATTTGTGTTATTATTTATGTCGAAATTTGAAATGTCAAAGACGTTAAACTTCATGAAACCGAGTTCTTTGGACTCACAGGTCACATAGTACACCTGCAGAGAGGCTTCCTGATAGGAATGAGCCAGGCAGAGGCAGAGCTTGTGCCACAAATCAAATGATAAGACAAGGATGAAAAGCACTGTGGGCCCAGTGGATGGAGGGCCCTTAATGTTGATTACCACTGCTTCCGGGATTTTAGCCTCAAGCCAGGGAGAAGGAACTCTCTGAGGTGCTTAAAGCACCCCAATTTCCTAGACAAATTCTTTTCTTAATATATCCTTGACTCATGGATTGGATCCTGCAAAACTGATACCATTTCTTCCCCAGTTACTTGATGATAATGGTCTTTTCATCTGAGCATTTGGTGAGTGATTTGCAATGAATTGGTTGGTTGTAATAGCATGCACATGACTGTTCTGTGTTGTTCAGCAGCATTAGGATATGGTGATGGCTTTCTCTGAGCACAAGGGATATTTTCAGAAATCTCTGTTGTGTGATTTGAGAATATTACCATGTTGTGTATGGACTTGCCTCAAGTGCAGCAGTTTAAAAACAATAACAACAACGAAAGAACCTTTCAGTAAAATACAATAACGTCAAAACAGAAAAATGCTTTCAGGATCGTAAGAAAACAAAACGAAATGAAATCCAGACTTCTGGTCTTGGTTTCATTTACTTATTAATTTATACCAGTGAAGAATTGCTTGAAATTTTACATAAAAAAAAAAGTGATAATGTACATTTTTACTGAATGCAGTCTCTTGGTAGATATGGGCCAGATCAACCTACTTAGTCTCATTTGGTAAGATTGAAAAAATCCTAATTGTGTGCCTCAGTGATTGGATGATACTTGCAGATAAAAAGGCGCAGCCTGAGATTGTCTTGAGACAATTGCACAAGCCTCCAGGACAATGGCAAGGCAGTAGCAATTTAAAACCCAACTGCTGGTGATTAATAAGGCTCTCTGGGCTCTTTCTCCTACCGTATCCTTTCTCTTTTAGAGTGTTCTGACAGCCGGCTTATTAACTAGAGGATTTAGGTTGTAGGTTTACATTGTTTATTGGCTTGGGTTTCAGTAGACACCATCTTCACATGGTCAGGCGGGTTGTGCCTTTTTTCCCTCCTCCTCCTCTTCCCTTTGCATTCTTCATGGCCTGCAATAAAATGTAACATGGGAAAATTAAGGAGAAATAAAGAACAAGAGAATTTTCAGTGCATTATGCAAATGCAAATGCACAGAGGTATGCAAGCTTTTGCAAATATAATTTTGGGTTCAAATTCTGAAGCCAAGAATACTGCAATCTGTGTTGGAACAGGATCCCCCCCCCTTTTTTTTTTTTTGTCTTACATCCAGCAGTCCATTCTACCCTGAGTCCATGAAGAATGCTTCTGAGCTTTTGGTTATCTGAGACACACCTATTTTATCTCTTTTCTAAAGTAATTTTTTGTTATTGTTGTTGTTTTGTTTTTATGATCTGGCCCTTTGGATGTTATTCTGTGGAGATGAAGCATCTGTGATATGAGGGGAAATTTGTCCAGAAAAAAATAGCACGCTTTTCAGGGCATGTAGCTTTGAGTAGATTGTAGGGGATGGTTCTGATGCTCTGATCAGGAATGAATGCTGAAGGTCCTGTTCCCAATTGGCTCTTGATGGATCAATAATGATGCTAATAGTCAATAGCTGGGTGGAAGCAGTGGGACCACCAGTTTGGCAGGCTAGCAGACACCAGAGGAAAGAGATTCACAATGCTTTGGAGGGAGAAAGAGCTACAAGCCATGTGAGATCTCAGGTGGAGTTGCTATTGGCCAATTTCCCACCTGGGCCTGTGATAGTAGGCAGGAGATTAGAAACAAAACTAAGCTGAGGGCAGATTGAGGGTGCTGAGCTAGGACTAAAGATAACTGAGCAACTAAGCTGAGGGAAGACTTAGAAGTGTTGATCTGGGAGCGAAGGGAAGGGCAGGCTAGCTGAGAGAGGTTTAGAGGAACCTGGCCATTGAGCAAACAGCATATTAAAAATAAGTTGGTGTGTGTGTGTGTGTGTGTTTCATCTGAGGATCTGAGGTGGCTCCTGGGTGGAGCTGGTAGCACGGCCTGCCTGCCTAGAGCTTAAAGGGGGATAGTAGAAATTACCTGCTACAGTAGATTAGATGTCTTAGGTGCATAGCCATGCTCAGACACATATCTGTGGATGAAGAAGAAGTTATGCTGGGAGTTGGGGTTGAAAGGTGCGATTAATGTCTTTAGAAAGTGAATGGGAGAGGGTAGAAATTATCATCTTGGGTTACTGTTCTTTCCACAGATAGAACACTGCCATTTATGCTGATCTAGATCAGAGGGGCAGTACTCTATGGTCAGCTTGAAGATAATTCTCAGGACAAATAACTTTTATTTGCTAGATGCAATTGTTGTCTCAGAAGCTTACTGCAAAATAGCTCACCTTTTCCAGTTCTTTCTGAATTCTGGCTGGCTGGTTCAACTCAGATGTTCTGGACCAAATTCCCCTCTACTCTTGACTGATTCAAACTGGCTTCTCTAGACTTCTCACTAAATTGCCTTGCTTGGCCTCAAACTAACTCTGATAATCTGTTCTAACCTTCTGGCTCCTTCTTATTTTCTAGTTCTTTCTGACTTCACCTGCAACCAGTCTCTGTAAAACTGCCTCTGCCTCTGCCCCCTCCCCCAGAATTGCTCTCTTAAATCCTCTCTTTCCTGAGCTATTCTCATGAGAGTTGGGCATATCCTATCTCTGACTCATTATGTCAAACCTTTCTTTGATTTGTCACTTTGTCTGGCCCTCAATTATATGTCACTTTCAAACATGGCTACTTCCTTCTACAAACTAACTTTACCTTTATTGTTTGGGATTAAAGGTGTATACTAAGGCTGAGTCTATATTCCAGCCAGAGGGATTAAAGGTGTGTGGCATTTCTGCATTCCAGCCAGATTACAAAAACCTAGAAAGTTTTTTAATGTGATCTGAGTAGTCAGGTTGCTGGATTAAAATTCCTCTACAAATAATCCACCTTTTGACTGATTCACTGAAGGCCTGCTATACTGCCTGGGATAGAGTTTCTTGTGGGTTGACTGAATTCAGCTGGCTTGGAATCTCCTTTTCTCTGGGTGATAGTTTAATTCTCAGGAAAATATATGGGGTCTGCAGCTCAATTGATGTCAGCCTGAGTGTGTGTGCTGTAGTGATCGAAGCATTTCTCTTGGGATTCTCATTTTCCTTTTAAGAAACTCATCATGAGGTTATAATGAAATCATTCTGGTTAGGAAGAATCCCCAGCAGCAGATAAAAGCTTGAATCATCTCTGGGATTCCCCTTTGAGATTTGCATTCAACCATGAGACCTGAGGTCAGAAGATGGCTGTTTATAAAGGTGGTTGAAAGGGAATTGTTAAAGGAATTTCTAACAAAATGGAGTCAAACTCACCATGTTGGTGCTATTCTTTGAAGTGAAGGCCCAGCTTTGATCTATTCAGACTTCACACATAGCTTCACTGTATAGCATGCCTTATCATTTATCTTGCTCCTGAAGTATAGACTAGATCATTCCTTCTCTGCTCAGCTTCGGCCTGTATTTGTATCTCTGTTTTTCTCAAGATGAATGAGAAACCTGGCGGTATTAAACTACAGCAACATGTGCTTTCTGTCTGGGAGAAATTGCCAGTGGTAAAAGGAGCCCATTTCAGTATCACACCAAGGACTTCTCTTCCCTCTCTTTTCTGGAGTCAATGGTAATATTGATAATGAAGGAAACCTGAGTTTTAGGCCCTGCAGGCTAAATCTGGGGCCCCAGTGGAAACACGAACTCCTCCTAAACCTGGAGCTTGTGCTGTGTAGCAGCTCAGTTGAATATCAAGAGGTGGCAGTGTGTGACAAGTGCTCTGGTAGAAGCCTGTTGTGACAAGTCACAGGTCCTGAGGTTTAGACAAAGGATTGGCTATTTCCTCAGATGTCTGTTGTATGCTCAGGTGTGAGGAAACTTAACAGATGTCTTTTTAATCATCTAGAACAGGGGATGGTGCTTCAGGAAAAGGAAACTGGACAAGTGGGTGAGGGACTGTGAATGGACATGGGGATGAACCCTTGCCCGTGATTCCATCTCCTCAAAAAGTTACACAACTTAAGTCCTTAATGGGTTTGAGGTGTGACTACTAAAGGAGGGTGCGCCACTTGGGTCTTCATTGTGGAGAAGATCTGAGAAAAACAACCGAAGAGGAAAGATCATTTTTAGCTCTTGGTTTCATCCTGTGGTTAGTTGGCACCTTTTTTTTTCTTGGCCACCATGAGGTAGATAATCATGGCAGAAAGGCAGCTCATAGTGGCCAGGAAGCAGGGAGAAAGAACCAGAGACCAGATAAAACCTTCAGAGGCATGCCTCTAGTGACCCATCTCCTCCAACCAAACCCTCGCTCCTAAAGTTGACAACAACTTCACTCTCAAAGTAGTCCCATCACCTGGAGTCAAGGTTGCCTTTCAGAGGCAAATCATAACAGAGGCTCATCTGCATGAGGTGTGCCCATTGCTATTGAGAAGTTCTAGGTTGCAAATCTGTCACCCCATCCCACGCTCTATGTGGTGTTATACTAGTTTTTAACCTTATTGTCATTTTCTACTAAATTAAATGATGATGGTTAACCTCAGGATGAAAAGTAGAGGCTAATTAACCAATATTATGAATATATATTCATATATGCATACATATACACATACATATATCCCAATACAGTGCCTTCCACTTAGTAAAGGACATCAAAAATAACAGGAAAAAAATAGCCATATGGTAAGATAGGATTTAACAGGTATGTGTTTACCCTAGGAAAAATGAGACTGTTCTGTGAGGTTGTAAGCTGACTATCCCTACTTTAAAGCTAGTAATAACAACAGTAACAATGACAGTGGGTTTGAAGTATAGTCAGTTTCTGATATCATTAAATGTAATGACTTGTGACCTAGCAATGCTCTAATACTGTCTGTCTAACACCAGCTTCTTCCTATCTCCTCTTGGGTTTGAGCATGAACACTAATTAGCACTCCTTTCCTGCAGGATATGAATGATGAAGTTCTCTTGTTAGGAACACTCAGGTGGAGAAATAGGAGATCTAGCTAGTTTGTCTATAGAAGAGGTCATTGTGTCGGTGATCTATTGTGCAAAGAGATGGCAGGGCAGTATGTTCACATACTGCAGTCATAGATCACACAGCGATTTCTACCCATTAGGAAGATTATGGCCCACCATGCAACTAGAAGAAAAGGCTTCTCCCCCCACACAACAGACTGTGCGTCTGGCTGCAGATCCCACGCTCTTCACATCCCTGCCAGGAAGTTCTAAGAATGAAGCTATGGTTGCTGAGATTTTTTAAAAGATAAGAGCCTTTTGATGGCAGTAGTCTCAATGGTGGCTATGCTGTGTCTTCCCCTTAAGCTATCAGAATGTCCTTAGTCATACTTGCTTGAGTGTTCTTTCTCCAATATTTAGCTTTTTAAACCTTGCCCAGGTTGGTGGCTATGTTACTTTTTTTTTTTTTATCTTAGAAATCCATATTGAGAAATTCGTATTAGTTATCCTTTTCCTTTTCATTTATAAAAGAAAAATGAGTTGGATTGCCAGCCAAATATTTGTGTTTGCAATGTACAGACACAATTTTATTTGCATGTTAATAGAGTCACATCTGGATGGCATGGGATAAGATCTTATTTTGGCAAATGCAGGCACCCGGTTAGAATGTACTAGCAATACAGAACAAACTCAACCAAGTCGTTAGGTGCTTCTAATTCCATACTCATGATTCTAGAAAAATGCCTTTTCTACTGGTATCCTTTCTAAGGAGACACAGGACAATGCAAGCCCAGCTGCAGAGCACACACACCCTCTTTTGGACTGTGGGCTATGATGTTCTCTGTGTACCTTAAACAGCTTGAAGGCTTGATGGAAAATTCATAAATAGAAAAGTCCTGCCCTGCTATTAACTTCTCTCACTCCGTGATTCCACCAGCCACTCAGTTCTATTCAGATCATGCCTACTAATTGATCTCTATGCTCCAGGAACATTCTGGATGCTTTGGAGTGTTAAAAAATATCACAAAATTTGATTCTTCCTGTCAAAGAGATGAAAACTTATTGGGAGTATCTTGGATTCATGAAAGAAAGAATTAGAAAACCTGAGGGTTTAATTCAATTAAATTTTAAGAAAGTGTTTGGAGAATAAACATACTAGGAATATTTCCTGACTGCAGTGTTGCTTCATACTCCTATTAATCATTTGTGAGATTTGTCTGCTATACCAGTAATAATGGGAAAGGATCTGTGCTCTGAGCTACCTGCAGATCTCACTAGTCCCACACGGGTTTTGTTCTTGTGGTCAGAAGCTGCACTTCCCCTATCTGAGCTAGGACTACTTCTGATTTTCCAATCATATATCGCCACAAGTGGCTCCAGGATGAGCATTAACTACCATCCAGGATAACAAATACGCCAAGTTTGGATACTATCAAATAGGGGTCCAAGCCCCCACTCAACAGATGTGAGTATGATAACCACACCAAAAGACAACAACCAGCAGTCTAACTCCAGATGCCATCTCAAAAACACAAACAAGAGGGGAAAAGACAACGTACCATTATTAATAATCAAAGACCTAAAATTTGGGACTTGCTTGTTTTTCCAAATGGAGTACATTTAATATAACCCCTAATCCATCACTTGTCTATATGTGGAAATACTTTCTTGAGGAAGAGAAAATCAGGCAAGCAGTAGTTACTCGGCCCAATGCAAGTCAGAAACACTTTATCACTGAGTTAGAACCCTAGATCCTAGTTTAATTAGCATCCACACCAGACTGTCCAGTTAAGTGAGTTATCCCTTAAGGAGCAATATTTATTTCTATTAAAGAAATAAAGTGTGCGTGTGTGTGTGTGTGTGTGTGTGTGTGTGTGTGTGTGTGTGTGTGTGTGT
>JADRCH010000050.1:8780416-8848062 GCA_019843965.1 Rhynchomys soricoides
TGTGTGTGTGTGTGTGTGTGTGTGTGTGTGTGTGTGTGTGTGTGTGTAAGCCAAAAGTCAACGTCAGGTGTCTTTCTCTATTGTAATTCTTCTTATTTTTTGAGGCAGGCTCTCTCACTGCACTTGTAGCATAATAATTGGGCAAGAATAGCTGACCACCAAGCCCCAGGAGTCTCTCCTCTCTGCCTCTCCAGTCTGGGATTACAGTGTGTTACTTAGCCTCCTCCCCTCAATTCCCCACTTTTTTTTTTTTAAATGAACGCATGTCCTCATACTTGTGCTATAAACATTTTACCGACTGAGCCACCTCCTCAGCCTCTTTACCCCCCTTTAATTGTGCCTTTGACTTACAGAAAGAAGGCCTTCACACCATGGATTTATCTGTTTCTTTGAGTCTATACCTAAGAGCGGGATTTGTTTTTCTCACTTCAAGATACTTTTTGTGTTTCAATAGTGTTTAAATATTTCTGTAGGTAGGCCCTAATGTTTGTCATTGTTGTTAGATATTTTAGATCATTTCAAAGTAGAGTGTGTTCCCTTCTTTTAACATTTGGCATTTACTTATGTGGAAGCTCCACATATGCAGAAGGTCTTAATTTCCACATAATTTTATATCTTGCTAATTTGCCAATTCTCTTATCTTCAGAACACTTTTTGTTATCTTAAATTTTTCTAATGTATGTATTTGGTTAGTAGTACTTCCCAAGTGATTTATTCTGTCTAATTCCATTGGCTGGTTATAGCAATAACACGTTCAAGGGTAATGCATACAGTGAGCAACTTTGCATTGTTTTTTACCTCAATGGAATGCCTTAGTGTTTTGACATTCATTAATTGGCTCTTATTTTAATGAATGAATAATGTATCTGTAAGTGTGTATATGACTGAAAATAAATGTTGATTCAAAAAATAATGTTTGGCATAGTTGAAATGGCTTAGACATACTGCTATGACTATTTGCAGAGTGATTTGCTCATATTTAATCATTTAGCATTCCAAGAATAAAGTTGTTGTAGAAATTTTTAATCCCAATCTGGATTTCCACCCTACCTTTGAGAATTTAGTTCCCAGATAAAGGGCACACACAATCTTAAGTAGCACAAGAGCTAGGAAGATATCTATACTTTATGCTGTTAGAATCTACTTTCCTATCAATAATGCCAAGTTATTACTTACTATGTTTTATCTGGGATGCTCTTAACTCCAATTGGCCAGACATGTTTTGTTGACTGCTAACTCATGGCTACTTTCTCCTCCTCTTTACCTTCTTCTGTCTCTCCCCTTGGTTTCCTCTGACTCCATGGCTGGGAACACCAAGCCCCACCTATCTAAATTCTGCCCAACTATAGGCTGTACGAACCTTTATTCACCAATCAGAAATAACTTTTGGACAAGGACACATAGTATCACTTGGGTCTATTTGCAGACTCTCTCATCTCTGGGGCAACCAGGTCTTTGGGGTCCACACTTAGCATTGCAATACACAGCAAAAGACCAAACCTCAACATAAAGTTATGGATTTTCTTTCAGCACTGCACAAGATTCTGTTTTAATATTTCACCTATAATTTTAATAGTATTTTTTGTGACAATTAGAAGCATCCTTTTTATTTGACTTAAGTTATCTGTTTCATCAAGGTTTTAAAAATTGATTTCATGAAACTCTTACAATTTAATTATGTATATTAAAATTACTTTCCTTTGATTGTTTTCCTTGGTTATATTTTGGTGTATATGTGTGCTACTTTGTGTGTTTGTTAGAAAGGAAAATAGGTTTACTAGTTTGCTCATGTTATTAATGTTATTCAAAGGATGAAATTGTGTGTGTGTGTGTGTGTGTGTGTGTGTGTGTGTGTAAGCCAGAAGACAATCTACAACCCCCCCTATCCCATCCCTCTTCCCCCTGTTTCTGTGAGGGTGCTCCCCCACTCACCCACTCACTCCCACCTCAGTGCCCTAGCATTCCCCTTTGCTGGGGCATTGAGCCTTCACAGGACCAAGGGCCTCCCCTCCCATTGATGCCAGATAAGGCCATCCTGTGCTACATATGCAGCTGGAGCCATGGGTCCCTCCATGTGTACTCTTTGGTTGGTTATTAAGTCCTTGGGAGCTCTAGGGGGTCTGGTTGTTTGATATTGTTGTTCTTCCTATGGGGTTGCAAACCCCTTCAGCTTCTTCAGTCCTTCCCTTAACTCCTCCATTGGGGTCCCTGTGCTCAGTCTGGTGGTTGGCGGCAAGCATCTGCATCTGGATTGGTCAGACTCTGGCAGAGCCTCTCGAGAGACAGCTATACCAGGCTCCTATCAGCAAGAATTTCTTGGCATCAGCAATAGGGTCTGGGTTTGGTGGCTGCACATGGATCCCAAGGTGGGGCAGTCTCTGGATGGCCTTTCCTTCAGTCTTTGCTCTACTCTTTATCCCTGTACTTCCTTTAGACAGGAGCAATTTTGGGTTAATATTTTTGAGGTGGGTCAGTGGCCCTAACCCTCAACCAGGGGCCATGCCTAACTTCTGGATATGGTCTCTACAGGTTCTTTCTCTCCTTTGGTGGATATTTCAGCTAATGTCAACCCTGTTGGGTCCTGGGAGCCTCTTGCTTTCCTGGCATCTGGGACTTTCTGGTGGCTACCCCAGATCCTCATCCCCCACTGCTACACACCTCTGTACTTCTCCCAGTCTCCTCCCATACCCTATCCTGCCCACTTTTCCCCTCTCCCACTCTCTCCCTCCCAAGTTCCTCCCCCCTCTACCTCCCATGACTATTTTGCTCCCCCTTCTATGTAGGACTGAAGCATCCACACTTTGGTCTTACTTCTTCTTTGGCTTCATATGGTCTGTGACTTGTATCATGGGTATTCCCAGCTTTTTGGCTAATATCCACTTATCAATAAGTACATACCATGCATGTACTTTTGTGACTGGGTTACCTCACTCAGGATGATATTTTCTAATTCTATCCATTTGCCTTCGAATTTCATGAAGTCATTGTTTTTAATAGCTTAGTAGTATTCCATTGTGTAAATACACCACGTTTTCTGTATCCATTCCTCTGTTGAGGGACATCTGGGCAGTTCCCAGCTTCTGGCTTTTATAAATATGGCTGCTATGAACATAGTGGAGCATGCGTTCTTGTTATATGTTGGAGCATCTTTTGGGTATATGCCCAGTAATGATATAGCTGGGTCCTCAGGTAATACTAGGTCCAATTTTCTGAGGAACTGCCAGACTGATTTCCAGAGTGTTTGTACCAGTTTGTAATCCCACCAGCAATGGAAGAGTGTTCCTCTTTCTTAACAGCATCTGCTGTTACCTGAGTTTTTGATCTTAGACATTCTGAGTGGTGTGAGGTGGAATCTCAGGGTAGTTTTGATATGCATTTCCCTGATGACTAAGGATGTTGAATATTACTTTAGGTGCTTCCCGGCCATTCGAGTTTCCTCAGTTGAGAATTCTTTGCTTAGCTCTGTACCCCATTTTTAATAGAGTTATTTGGTTCTCTAGAGTCTAACTTCTTGAGTTCTTTGTATATATTAGAAATTATCCTTCTATTGGATGTAGGATTGGTAAAGACCTTTTCCCAATCTGTAGGTTGCCATTTTGTCCTATTGACAGTGTCCTTTCCCTTACAGAAGGTTTTCAATTTTGTGAGATCCCATTTTTCTATAGTGATCTTAGAGCCTGAGCCATTGGTGTTCTGTTCAGGAACTTTCCCTGTGCCCATGGGTTCGAGGCTCTTCCCACGTTCTCTTCTGTTGGAGTCAGTGTATATCTGAGGACAATCTCCTTTTTACCCCCTTACAGGCAGAGACACTCCCTGGCCTAAAACTTTTTAGATAGGCTAAACTTCTAGCTAGTGAACCCTTGGGATATTTCAGTACTTCCCAGTGTTGTAATTACTAGCACATTCTGCCAACGCTCAGCTTTTTAGGTGTGATTTTAGGGGACTCTGGCCTCTATGCTTGCAAGGCAGCTTTACTGGCTGAGCCAGCTCCCAGCCCGTTATTTCTTTCTTTTGGATAGCTATCATTTTTCTTCATGTTGTAGCTGGTGTTTCATCCACTTGCCACTCTCACTGATAAGAAAAATTTGGAATTTCTGTGCTTTTATTTGAGCATTTAATTTATTCATATCCTCTCTCTGCAAAGCACTGCATTTTATTTATTTCAGTTCTCAGAAATTTTGCAATTATTTTTATATTTTCTATATTATATATCTTCTTACCACAAGATTTGAATGAGGTTTTGTGTGTGGGCTTTGTATTTCCAGAAAGAAAGGGTTTATACGTCTAGTTTTATTTTCCCATGATAAATATATCATTTTAGTTTTTATGGTAATAATTATTTCTTTTAACTTCTTTTGTGGCTTAATATATTATTAAATTTTAAGTAGTCCATGTTTTCTCATGGACCTAAAATTAGCCCTTCTTCCTTAAGCTTTTTTCAGATTATTTTTTTTTAAATCACAGTATACTGGTTGATTGTGTGTGTCAACTTGACACAAGCTGGAGTTATCACAGAGAAAGGAACTTCAGTTGAGAAAATGCCTCCATGAGATCCAGCTGTAAGGCATTTTCTCAATTAGTCATCAAGGGAGGAGGGCCTATTGTGGGTGGTACCATCTGTGGGCTGGAAGTCTTGGGTTCTATAAGAAAGCCAGCTGAGCAAGCCAGGGGAAGCAAGCAAGTAAGAAACATCCCTCCATCAGCTCCTGCTTCCTGACCTGCTTGAGTTCCAGTCCTGACTTCCTTTGGTGGTGAACAGCAGCATGGAAGTGTAAGCTCAATAAACCCTTTCCTCCCCAACTTGCTTCTTGGTCATGATGTTTGTGTAGGAATAGAAATCTTGACTAAGATACACAGTAAAAGAAGAGAAACTAAAGCAGACTGAAATGAAGTCAGCATAAGAATAATTTTTTTGTTGTTGTTATAAGCTTATTGACATGATGTTTACATTTGGTATTGTTTTTATACTTGGTCTATTCAAACTTGTGTATCTTTTGTTTGTGTGAATATGTTTCCCTGTTGTCTCAAAGCTTACTTGTTAAAAAAGACACTTCTGGAGCTGAGGACTGGAGCTTAGAAGCATAAGGACTTGAATTAAAATTACAAGCACAGACATAAAGCTGGGAGCAATAGCAGGTATCTCTCATTCTAGTGCTTCTTCCGTGGGTGGGAGATAGAGACAGAAGGATGCCTGGAAGCACTGGCCAGTTAACCTGGCATATGTAGGGACAAACATCAAAGAGACTTTTGCTCAAAGAAGATAGCAGGCAAGAGCCAACGCCTGAGATTGTCCCGTGGCCTCCATACACATACCAGCACCTCCACACAAACATGTACACAGATACACACACACACACACACACAGCTAAGAAAACAGACAGTAACAAACACATTTTTACTTTTCTGTAACATTCTTATTAGGTATAATCTACTTATTTCCTCTGATGACCAACACTGAGGTGAACTAAAAACATTCTCCTTTTTCCCATTGCTCTTCTGTGTTCCAGTTTTGTTTTCTGATATTAGCAACTTTTTTTTCAGTCTTAAGAACGTTAATATTGACATTTATTGATTTATATATTTGGGAGTATACACACACCCCTGTTAATCAACAAACACGTTTTAGTTCCTATTCACTGTCTCTGTCTTCGCCTAGATTCTGTCATTTTAGCTCTCCACTACAGCACGTGCTGAGGTGGGATGGGAGGATAGAGATCTAGCTTCTGTTTTCTTGGATGAAGGTCAAACACCTGAAGCACATCTGTCAAGCCTAAAGCTGCTGTAAAGTTTGACTACAAGGATAGAACTCTCTTCTCTGGAAGTTCGGACAATACCGGAACACAGCAAATGACCCACATTTAAGGCCAAAGCATGTGAAAACGTGTAATTTAACCTTGCCATAACCAGAGATGTCACAGCTCAGAAGCGCACTTACAGTTTAATTCAACTTTCTGAACGGTCAAGTCCAGATTTTCTGTGTCTTTGGTCTTTCTTCCACCACTATCTTCTTTTGCTTTTTTTTTTTTTTTCAGCTATGTCTTTGTCTGAGTTAGGATTACTATTGCTATGATGAAAGACCATGACCAAAACAACTTGGGGAAGAGAGCGTTTATTTGCCTCACACTTCCACATCACAGTTCATCTTCAAAGGAAGTCAGGACTGGAACTCAAACAGGGCAGGAACCTGGAGGCAGAAGAGGTGCTGCTGGTTTGTTCAATCTACTTTCTTATAGAACCTAGGACCACCAGCCCAGGGATAGCACCACCCACAAATGGCTGGGCTTTCCAACTTCAATCACTAATTAAGAAAATGCTCTACAGCTAGATCTTATGTAGGTATTTTCTCGGTTGAGATTCCCTCCTTTCAGATGACTCTAGCTTGTGTCAAGTTGACATGAGACTAGCCAGGACAGTCTTCCACACTTTTAAGACAAAATTCATGTCTGTAACTTTAATTTTTTCAAATCCTATTTTTAGTGATGGTTCTTAAACACTTAACCTCCCTTGTAGTCCACCGCCCACTAAAGGTAGTGGGAAAGAAAGGATAGGGGGATGTGGACCTGTTTAGAAAGGTTCTTTGGAGCAACTCCAGTCTGTGTTGTCTGGAGATTGGCAGTTCAGTTCACAGGTCAGCAGGCCACTCTCAAACACTTCGGATACACCAGCAGTCCAGTTTGGTAGAGTCAGGATGGCAGACACTAATCAGCAGTGGTGGCACTACCTAGCAGAGACCACCAGGAGAAATTCTCAGCTGTGCTTCTCTCCAGTGAAGACTCAAGACCCACAAGCATTGCACAGCTAAGCTCTGTCTCTGTCATTCTTTCGAGTCCTATTTATACCCACCAAACATGACGTGTCCTCCATGGGCCTTGCCTCAGCACAGCTCTTGCCTCAGCACTTGCATCCAATTAGCCCGAGTCCACGGAGTCCCAACAGACAAATGGGGCTCAACTACACAACGTAAGGCGGAGCAATACATGCGTGTTGTTAGCAAAGACTCCTTCATCACGTGTCCTTTCACGCGCTTGCTTTAGCAGAACATCTTCTCTCCTGTATTTGCTTCAGTGAAACGTTCCTTCACGAGTCTGCTTTAGCCTTACCCACCTGTGTCCACTTCAGGAAAACACTCCTTCACATGTTTGCCCCGGCAGAACACCATCCAACACAACTGACTTTCCAAAGAACCCTTAGTTTTCACTTCACAGTTTGAGTATCTTATCAATGATATCTAGATATCATTGCCACAAATCTGAGCTGATATTTCTAATACTTAGAGCTCCCAAGTGTCATTTTTCTCCATATTCTGGGGAGAAGTAGCTGTTTTTTGTTTTTTTGTTTTTTATGTTTTTATCTCTTCTTTCATATCTTCTTTTGGATTTGAGGATTGCCAAATCCTACCTTAGTACATATTATCTGTAATTTATTTAATATATTTGCTATTTTAGTACTAAAAATGTAAGTAAACCTTTTTCTATTTTTATGATTTTTTTCCTGAGTTTTATGTCATTTATCATAATACCCAAATGACTCCTTCATGGTTGGTATTTAGTACTTTATGGTTGACAAAGTTGATGGATGTGGCGGTCTCATGGAGTATGGTCTTTGGTAAAATGGTCACACTGGGGAGAAAAGTTCCTAAGGTTTAAATCTAAAAACAGAAGGCCAACAGAAAAGATTCATGAAATTAGATTATCTGGAGAACCACTTAGTCTGACCAGCTCTGATATTGAAGGTCACCTGCTGAGTGTGAGATACGATGATGACCCAGGTCAGCTTGATCTGCTCACATCATATGAGTGGGCTGGTGTGGGCCTGGTACAAAGAGATTGTCAGCACAATGATCCGCATCAGATATTTTCCCAGTAGAAATGGGCCCATGAGTTCTCAGCAGATGCTCTGACCTTCATTTCATGCCAGCTCCCCTCCATGGCTGAGCCCCTATTCATTCTGTTCTTCCCTCCCACAGTGTTCTTCCTATTCCCCTTGCCTGCCTGTCCTCCCCTCTCCTCCTCCCTCCAAGGCCCACATCCCACTTCTTCATTTGGATTTCTCTGTACTGCTGTTCGTGGAAATCATTACCACAGTACACTTCTCTGTAAAATCTCACTCCCCCGTATTGAATGTGCCTTGAATTGATTTTGGTGATGAGATATTTTTTAAAGACTCCTTTGATGATGTATATTAGGCACCAGCACTCTGTTGGGTTCAGAGAGGGTCTTTCTCAAATCCTTAGTTGATCTGTGGTACCAAATACTAGAAAAGGTAAGCCTGGGGCAACACTGTTGCTGTTGGTGCCACTGGGGAAGTTTCCAGTCTGATTTCCTGTTGAGGAAAGTTTCAGACCATGCATATAGCCTTTCTTGTGGATCTGAATCTGATGAAGGGGTACTTTGTATATTTCTATTTTAAAAATTTTCACACTGTTGGTACTGGTTGATATTGGACCTGAGCTCTGGGGTGGAATGGGAGAAGGTTGGTAAGAATCAATTTGTGAGCTATGGCCCTTCCTTTTGTAACCACGCAGGGCTCATCTCTGATTATTGGGTACAGTGCCTCTTGAAAGCCTGCCAGTGTTAGCAAAACTGTCTCTGCCTCACTTGGATGGATTCCTTTGCTCCAAAACCAGCTGCCTCCACTCTAGGACGCCGCGCTCCTCACTGCGAGGATTTGTGTGCTGCTGCTGTTTCTCAGCAATCCACAGCTTTGCTCCACCACTTGAAACTTCGTACCAGGCCATCCTTAACACATTCACCTGCCCTCCCTTGCAGAGTCATGGCATGCCTGTCTATGAGACACACTCTACATCTTCTGACAAATGGGATCACCAAGAGCAACCTTTATGGGGCTTGCCAGGCAGCTTGAGTCAAGGATAGACTGCTGAGTGGAGGGCCTCTCTGCTGTTGGAGGGGTGGGCACTACTGCATGGTTTTTACCCAAAGGGTCTCTGCACTGTCAAGAACTCTTAGCTTCTCTCAGAAAAAGGTCTAAATGTGTTTCTTCCCCAAATTTGCCCAAGCAGTGATTCCTAGATACAATGCCTCACCCAACAAAACTGTTGTATTAGTTGTGGTTTCTGTTGCTGTGCTAAAACACCACAACCAAAAACAAATTGGGGAGTAAAGGATTTATTTCATCTTACTCTTGTAGTCCATCATGAAGGGAATCCAGGGCAGGAACTCAAAGCAGGAACATAGAGGCAGGAACTGAGGCAAGGTCGTGGAGGAGCACTGCATACTGGCTTATTCCTCAGGGCTTGCTCAGCCTGATTTTTTATACACCTCAAAGACTACCTGCCTAGGGTGGTATCCCCCACAGTGAGTAGGGCTGACTCACATCAATCATTAATCAGGAAAATGGACCTCAGATGTGTCTCCATGGCCAGTCTAAATTGAGACTCCCTCTTTCAAAATTACTCTAGCTTGTGTCAAGTGGACATACAACTCTCCAGCTCAGCCTTTTTGGACAGAAAATGATCTTCTTTACCTTTTGTGAATCCTTTTCCAAGCACAATACTTATTCCTTTTAGATATGACATTCGGTTATTTTAACTCAGTTTATTTTAACTCAGTTTATTTTAACTCAGTTTATTTTAACTGTGTTGATGGGATGGTAATTATGAAGAACATAGGTTTAGAGAGCGCTCTCTCTCTCTCTCTCTCTCTCTCTCTCTCTCTCTCTCTGTGTGTGTGTTCATGCATGTATGTGCCAGGATAAGCACTGAGGCCGGAGGTCAACCTGAGGAAGTCAGTTCTCTCCTTCCAGGGCTGGGATCCTGGGGATTGAACTTAGGTTGTCAGGCTCAGTGGCAAGTCCTATATCTACTGAACCATATCACGGGCCCTACTCTACTGATTTATATCAAGGAATTCCTAGTGTTTAACATTTTTACGTTCTTTGAGTAAAGCCAATTATAGCTACAATTTTGTTGTTTTAATAGTACTCTGTTTATTCTCTTTTCTGGTGTTCCACAGGATTATTTCATAGTTGTTTCACAAATAATGTTGGTCCATATATTTGTTTACATGACATCATGTGATGTCAATGCTATAGTATGTTCTATAATGCTATGTATTAAAAAGAATGGTTTAAAATAGTTTAATAAATACAGTGATTGTATAAAACCTATAGGAGATCAACGTGATCATTCTTGAGACATCTAGACAGCTAAAGACTTACTACCCACTTTTCTCATTTTTATGCTAGCTTCAGCTTAGCTTCTAGTAGGTATTTATGGCAAGTACAAGTAGCTTTTTATTCCTTTTTAATTATACATTTGTACTTCTTGCTGATACTATAATTATTTTTGTTTAGTTTTTAATTTTACTTTGTGCATATAATTCTACATATTTGGAGCTGGAAGGATGGCTCAGTTAGTAAAGTGTTTGACTTGCAACTATGAGGAACTGACTGAGTTCCGTCCTTAGTTATCACATGAAATGCCAGGTATGATGGTGCCTGCTGCTAACCCTAGTTCTGTAGAGGCAGAAGTAGGAGGCTTCCTGGCTCACTGACCATGTACTGTAGCCTAGTTGATAATCTCCAGGCCAATGAGAGACCCTGTTAGGGTGGCATTCCTCAGGATGATATCTATTGCTGTCCTTTATTCTCCATATACATGGATATATCTATATCTATATCTATATCTATCTATCTATATATATATATATATATACGTATAGATATATATACATAGATATACATATATAGATATATATGTAGATAGCTATATATATCCACAATGTGCATATCCATACACACCTACAACATGCATAAGAAATTGTGTTTCTCAAATATCAAGTGTCATTTTAATGCATGTATATACATTATAGTGCTCAAATTGAGGTAAACAAATTGGCATCTTCTATTGATATTTTATTTAAACATAGTCTATTGTAGAAATTACTGAGTACCCACCCAAGTCCAGATTTCCCTCCTTAGTGACCAGTGCTTTTGCAAGCCTGATTTGACATGTGGCTAAATTCTAAACATTGACTAGTATAATGGGATTGATGTGCATCAGTTTTAGTCTTAGCTTTGAAACATTTCCATGCCTTTATTATTAACTAGTTTCTTTTCTAGGTTGGCACTGATAAGACAATTGAAAAAGAGTACTTCTCTGCACTCCTAAGGTTTATGGGGAGATTACAAGAAGATCATGTGAAAAGAAGGGAAGAGAAACAGGAGAAAAAATTGATCAGAACCAAGATAAGCTGTTTGGGATGCTGTGTGGAGACTCCTGTGACCATAATGTATACAGTGCTGAAGTAAAGCTAAAGAATAGAAGATCAGGTGAGCAAACACCAGTCATGCAAAGTCAAACTGGAGATTACCACAAGCAGTGAAATATTTGCATGTATATAGAGTCATTAGATTCAGACAATTGCCCCAGTGCTATAGCCAAAAAGTAGAGTCTAACACTAGATTGGCATGAAAAGAGTGAAGAAATCTCAGTTAATGTCAGGCATGTAAGAGATGCTCAGAATACAAGTGAGTGCTATTCTAGGTTCATTTCTGTGGCTGTGATAAAATACTCTGACAGAAAGCAACTCAGGGGAGAAAGAGTTTATTTTAGCTCACCCTTCCTGGTTGTAGTCCATTATTGTGAGAAAGTCAAGGTGTCAGGAAGCAGCTAGTCACATCCATAGACAAGAGTGGGGAAAATGTATGCATCTACACTTGCTTGCTTGCTTACTTGTTCTCAGATCAGTTTCTTGACTCATATAGTCTAGGACTCTAGCCTAGGGAATAGAACCACCCACAGTGAGCTAGGTCTTTTCATATCAATGAACTTAGTTGAGACACCTCTCCCCTGAAAGACATGCCCACATGCTAGCCCTATAGAAAAATCTTTCATTGAAACTCCAGAAGATTCTAGGTTGTGACAAGTTGACAAAGCTAAGCATTACAGGAGCTTTAAGAAGAAGGCATGCTAATGAAGTAGAAGAAAGTTGGAATTGGAGGTGAGTTCAGCTTTTTGGTGCTGGTGTTGCATTCACTTGCATTACTGTGCAGCAGAGAGTACACATTATGTAAATTCTAATGTACATGGATGAAAATTTAAATCTGCCTGTATCCATCCATTAGTTGATGATTTATCTAAAACTTAGAGAGTACTTGAAGACATCTTTAGTCTGAGCTTATGTTATTTTTCTACAAATGATTAATTGATGGCTTATTTTATTTTATTAGAGTTCCCCCTTGCTCTTTAGGGTAAAGCCGAGGTGAAACTGTTTAACTTTTGAGTTGTTTTTGTACCTTGCTTTAATGAAGTATTATTCTTCTGTTCTCAACTATTGCTGTTATTCACCTGCAAGCAGGATGGAGTGAGCATGATTTCTAAGCAGGGAGTTTATTCACAGCTTTCTTTAAAATTCTAGAAAGGTGTCAAAGATGCCAGTATAAAGTGTTTTCTCATTTTTCTTAATGTCTTTTCACACTTTTTTTACTACAGGCTGTTATCATTCTTATAGGAAACGAGTAGCCATGAGTCATAAATATAACAGTTCAGCAGACAGTCTGTGGAGTTTCTGAAAGGTCCCTTTCAAAAGTAAAGTAGGACACTTGTCTGGTGTTTTAGTGTTTAAACATTTTGGCAAAGGGAATTGTTAGGATTGCCCACGAAGGTTAAGTAGATTGATAGGCTGATAATTTAGGGCTTTGTGCGTGTGTCTATATGACTATGAGGATCAAAATGTACATGCAAAGATGGAAGTGCACTGAGTGTGGTGGTGTACACCTTAAATTTCAGCACTCAGGAGGAAGAGGAAGGTGGATCTCTGCTCAAGGGTAGCTTGGTCTACATAGTGAATTCTAGGTAAGCTGGATCAAATAGTGACACCCTGTCTCAAGAAAAAAAAGGAGCAAGCTGCTTGTCTGTTTTCTATTTCTGATCTTTAAAACATGGCAATTATATAGAATTTGTTCAAATCTGGTAAGTTAATTATTAAAATGACTTTACACAACTCAAACTATACCAATGTAAAAAATTCTCAATGTTCTAATAATTTGGTATAGCTTTTTTTTACTTTTAGCAAATTTGATCTTTAAAAATATCATATTGTGACAGGGTCATCATGTTGTGGTAGGTCAGTAATGATGACATTCAAGATATCTCACTGTTTGATACAGAAAAGGAGACAACCAAGACCAAGAAAATCCAAAATCAGACACCCAGTGGCATCCTTCTTCCATCTGTTCTTCAGAGTCAGTGTGGTTGTGGTCTATCTTCTCTGTGAGCTGCTCAGCAGCAGCTTCATTGCCTGTATGGTGACAATTATCTTGCTGCTGTCATATGACTTTTGGGCAGTGAAGAATGTTACAGGTAGACTAATGGTTGGCCTACATTGGTGGAATCATATCGACGAGGATGGAAAGAGCCACTGGAGTTTGAGTCCAGAAAGTCAACTCCTCAAGACAACAAAACCATTTCTGAGGCTGAGTCATGAATCTTTTGGTTAGGATTCATTACCTGTCCAGTCCTGTGGGTGATCTTTGCCTTTAGTGCCCTCTTTTCCTTCAGAGTGAAGTGACTGGCTGTGGCGATCACAGGTGTGGTACTACAAGGTGCCAACCTCTATGGTTATATCCAGTGTAAAGTAGGCAGCAAGAAGAAGTTAACCAGCATGGATACTTCGTATCTTGGAAAGCAGTTTCTAAGACAAAACACTGGAGATGGTCAGACTTCATGAGTAAAGATGAAGACTGTGTCATAAAGGTGAAGACTCTGTCATGGACTCTGGGAGCGATAGACAAGATTCTTGGTGTTTCGAGCTCAGTCTGTTTCGGAGTAGGGTGTTGTGTTTGTTACTTAAAAGCTTATTTTAAAGAAGGAAAGCACATGGAGCTGGAAAGTGTGTTTACTGGAAACAGTGTCAGAGTGTGGGTTGGGTGTATGTCTGTAGTCAGTCCTGTAACAGCGACAAGTCCCTAATCCGTGTGTCCTTTGCAAGTGTGAGTGGACCTTTTGATCCATAGAATGTAGGAAGAGGTGTTCAGTCTGTCTCAAATGTCTGGCTTTGCATAGCATTCCTGTCCATTGTTTTTTGAGGTAAGTTTTGATTCAGTGGTAAGGGTGAACATGTTGGTTTATGTATGATTTAGAAACAGTTATTAATTTTAATGTGTTCTTTTTGGTAAAATTCCTTATCTTAGACTTGTATAAGCAAGTAAAAGCTAAGTTTGGGTACTAATGTTAACTGATTTCTAAAATGTTGTTTTTATTTGGTGATAAGTCATTCACTCAAGGTCCATTTGACATGAGCGGAGCTTTGTAGCTGGGGTGGATATACAGGGGCTATTGTTGCTGTGTGTCTTTTGTGGCCATAGATCACTCTGGCACTGTCTGAAATCTTAGTGGTCTTTGTGTTAAGTTAATGAAATATTACCTTTTAATAAAAATGTTATCCTTATGTAATAATGAGAGCAATTGCTTAAGTACTTGGCATAATAAATGCCCTATAAAACATTGTATGAATTTATTTTTTCTTGTTATAATGGGGACATTGTAAATTACATATTTGTATTAGGTTATTTCCTAAGACAAAGCAATATACTGTAGACTAAACCAAATGTAAACTATTGTAGGCAGCTGAATTCTTTTGTAGCTACTGCAAATTTTGTTGGAATCTTTAGATCATGTTGTGAATACATTTGTCCATTGTTGGCACATTTTAAATGCCTTGTTTATTAAACAAGGGTCTTTATTAGAGTGTAGCTTGGAAGATGTATAACTTTATAATTATATAAAACCGTTGTTTACAAAGCAAAAAACCCATTGTTTTCATTAGTATTTTCAATCAATTTTGAGAGTTTCAAACCTAAGTGCTATATTTACATCTTTTCTCCCCCTGCCTCTCTTCCTTCCAACACTTCCCCATGGCCTCCTTACTCTCTCTCAAATTCACAACGTCTTCTTTAATTAAAATTCTTGCATGTGCATACATATGTGCATATGTGTATGTACGATAAAACCTATGGAGTCCATTTATGGTCAGTGTGAATGGGGAAAATTTTACAAGGCTGCTTTAGTATTTTGTTTTGGGAGATAATTGTATATTCTTTGCCTCTTCCAGAAATATAATTTCATTTGGAGTTTAACAAATTTAAAGAATCCTTCAGGAGTCCAACTCTAGAGACCGCCAGAAGCACATGCTAGACCAGCACTTCCTCTCCTGCGGTTCCTTGGTACGTGTGGTCCCTCTAGTTCCTCTATGGATTCTTTACACAGGATGTTTACATAACTTCACAATTCCTAGGTAGACACTCATGTGCCAGGCAAAATAACCCCCCAGTTTCACTAAAACACAATTCTGGTTTTGGTTGTGATAGTCTATCTTTGCCAGATATTCGGGCTTATGAGCTTTGTTTTTTTCTATAACTCCATCTGTCAACTCTTGTATCTTCCTTAATACTGCCAGCATTCTTGGGATAACTTGCAAGGAAGTGAGGTTGACTCCAGAAAAAGAGTGGGTACTCCACAGTGCTGGAGCCAGCCCCATAGTTTAGCCTGTCAAGAGCTGGGGGTGCAGCAGCTAGAAGCAGGGCTGGAGCAGATTTCTCCTTCCTCACGACTAATGCCATTCTTCTGTTTCTTTTTTGAGTATGTGATTTAAATTTATTTTTATTTGAGATAACCACATGCTAGCATGAAGTTGTAAAAAATTATATAAAGAGCCTTTGAGTACATTTCACGTGTTTTGTTAAAATGGTGAGGCCTCTCCCCAGCCCTGGATATACTTTTTTCTAAAATTCACACTGGAGATATATCTATTTCCCCTTACATTTTATAAACTTTAATTGTTATTATTTTTAGTCCTTTTAATAGGTGTGGCTGGGGTTTGTGCCTACATTCTTCTAGCTTTATGGGATGTTTTATTTGTTTGTTTGTTTTTTTGCTTTTTTAAATTTTATTTTTACACATTTAGAAGCTTTTGGTCTTTGCAGCTTACTTGAGCTATCATTCATAGCCATCTGCCACATCAACTTTCATTATGATGATGCAGTCAAGAGTAATATTACCAAGAGATTTCAAGTAAACAGTGTCTTGTGGACAGGCCATTGTTGGCCCACGGAAATACTCATTACTTACTTACTTTGACTTTGTATTCTGCGTTTTGCAAAGTTCATTTATTCTTGGTAATTTTCAAGGGGGAAAAAATCTTAAGGGTTTTTCTAATCTGCAAAGTATGGGCTATTTATCTGTCCTTTGTGATTTCAGTGCCTTCTGTCTCTGTCTCTTACCTCCAGCCAGGGCTTCCAATTCCTTTTGAGCAAGAGCAGTGAAGTGGGTGCCTTCATTTGTTCTTAATCTGAGAAGCAGAACCTGAGTTTCCCATTATCGATGGGTCACCCACTATGATGTTGGGTGCAAGCCTTTGGCTTTAAAGCAAATTAAGAAACGTCTTGAGACAAAAATAGAAGCAGAACACCACGGAATATATGGGATGCAACTAAAGCAGTTCTAAGAAGAATTTTTATAGTAACAAACGCTGTCTAGAGGAACGGAACTCACAGAGTGTTTATTAGGTTGGCTTACCTGATAGGGACCAGCGAGACCAACAATGGCTGCCAGAATGCTAGAGAGGCTGTAACGTGGAAGCCGCTTGTCCCTGAAGTTGGATGCCTGTGGAGTCTCGGTATTCAGTACACACTGAAAGGGCACGGATGCTGGAATGTTCTGTTGGTAAAAGATGGTGGCAACAACGGCAGATGCACTCTCTCAAAGAGAAGTAAAGTCAGACCTGTGATGCTTTTCTTTGGATTTCTTTGTATCTGAGTCATCCGTTGGAAGGTGCTGGACATTGGGATGAATCTCTCTCTCCCAGTTATGCACTCTGGAAATCCCCGCACCCCAAGCCCCAGACAGACCTAGAAGTGTGCTTCCCAAGAGATCCTAAATTCCATCATGTTGTTACTCAGGTTTCAACACAAATACATACATGAAGAAAAAATATCTCAAGTGAGCAACATAACTATACACCTCAGGAAATAGGAAAAGAAACAGAAGTTAATCACACAATAAAAGAAAGGGGAAAAAACCCCAAAGATTACAACAGGAGCTAAATGAGAGGATAAAATTAGAAAAATATAAAGAAAACTAAGAATGTTTCTAAAGGTAGGGAGAATTGACAGGTTTTTTTTTTTAAAAAAGTCTAGAGTAACCACAAAAAGAGTGGTTATTCATGAATAAAACTCGAATTGAAAGAAGCAGCATCCCAGGTATTGTCAGAGACACGATTCAAATGTGACACCACTTTGAATAATTATATGCCAAAATGGATGATCTGTAAGAAATGGATGCATTTCTAGAAACTTACACGGAACCCAGGTTGAATACTAAATAAGCAGAAGCTCTGCTTGGTCTATTACAGGAAAGGAGACCGAATCAGTCATCAAAATACTCCCATCAGAGAAAAGCCCAAGGCCAGATGTTATCTTGGGAGAATTTTATAAAACATTTATAAAAGGAACAACTACCCATCTTTTCTAAACTCTTCTAAAAATAGAAGCGAAAGCAGCACTTCTAAGCTCATTTTTAAAGTTCACTATTAATACCATCGCACGGAGTGGAGGAAGGGCTCCTGCAAGGAGGCGGCTTACTGGGCTGAGGCTGAGAGAGGCCAGATCCTGGAGAAGAGTGAATACCCGATGGTCCACCAATCCCAGCCAGGTGTGGCCACTGAGGGTCCCTGATAGAGAGTGTCCCTGGGTTTCCAGGTCTGGTGCAAGGAATGAAGATGGGCAAGAAGGGAAGGCAAGCAGAATTCCCTGCTCTGATCTGTTTGAATATGTGCCCATTGGCAGATCCAAATGAAGGAGGCTGGTAGAACCATGTTTGGGGGCTGAACGGAAACTAACAGAGAAACCTAGTGGGGTTGTTCTACTGGCAATCCTTACAACCTAAGGTTTTCAAAAGAAAATCTACCATCTGTCTGCATTTCAGAATCTTCCTATTTTATTATGTTATATCCAATGAGTTTTAGTTAGAGACAGGATTCTAGGAGGAATTGGTCTGTTCTGCCATTGCTAGAGCCCCAATTAATTTTATATAAGAAATACTGCTTTCCTAATGAAAACTTGTGCTTATTTGAGAAAACCTAGAAAAATATAAGGAAAAAAAATCCTCTTTGATTTTACCATTCAGAAAGGCTTCTAACACATTCTCTCTTACTCCATAAACATGAGGGTCTTCTTTCTCCTCCTAAGCACATGTTCTCTCTCACACATGAAAGTTTTCTTCTAATGTAGTTGGGAGTGCATAGCAGTGGGTGGTACATAGTCTTTGAAATGATTGAAAAGCCACATATTGTTTCTGAATGTCATGTTCCTCCTTGCATTAATCATTAATGTGTATTAATGGTTGGTGATTAATCATTCAATATTTCAGACTGTTTCCAATTCAGTGTGATTACAAAAATGTTATAAATATTATAAAATGTGGTAGTTATCTCTATGTAAGCTTTTATCTGAAATTTTAATGTTTTCATTAGGGTAGGTTTTAAAGCCAGAGCTACAGAATTAGTCTACTTTCCTAGAAGTAAGATATTTAATTGTTTTCTGAGTCACTCATTCACCAGAATTTTTCTTGAGCATTGCCTTTTACCAGTTCTAGCTGGAATATAGCATCAAAATGCATGCTACCACAGTTTACTCTCTAATGTGTATCGGGCAAGGAGCAGAACAGAGGTTATTAATAAATGATGGAAATGGCTTATCTCCTGGTAAAAAGTGCTGTGGGAATCATCAATTGGCTGAGGGTCTCTTCATTACAGAGATAGGCTCTCTGGTATGAGTAAACTGATACCTGAAGTATTGTGATAATGGAAAACAACTAGGATTAATAAGGTTTTCTAGCAAGAGTGTAAATTAGTGTAAAGATTCTAGACAACTATCACTTACTAAAGCAAAATGTATAACTCCCTGTGACCCAACAGTTCCATTCCTGAGCACACGCTGGTATGCACTATCAAGCATAACAAATAGTTTATATCAAACTTGTGTAGGGTGGTTCTAAACTACAAGCTACCCCGATAACCTGATGGGAGCTGAGGCACATTCATGTAGAGCTGTGATACGTAGCCAAGACAAAGACAAATCACAGCCGCATGCTTCATAGACCTAAGAAAGGCAAAGGGGTAACCAGAGTACTCCAAACTGGATAAAGCCATTTATAGGAAGCCCGAGACCCACAGTGAGGGCCTGCAGAGCAGTGGTTATGGCTTCAAGAGCATGGTGTTAGCTGTGAATGAGCATGAGAAAAATGTCTGGATGCTAGAGCTGTCCCAGGTGATGATGAACAAGTACATAGTTTCTATACGTTACACTTGCACAAGAATATAGTGTTTTCATGCATCTTGGACTTATTTGGAGACTGTCAGGATTGGCTTACTTATCTATTGGTTCTGGGATTAACACAATGTCATTTTAAAATCATTAAGAGATTTATGATAAATTTTACTAGCTTATAATAGAACACTCAGGAATTCCAACTTTTCAAGATAAAGCAGTTCCTTCTTTCACCTTTAATATACTATCAGATGTAGAGGGTCCCCCAAACTCTCTATGCATCCAACAAGCCAGAACCACTGAGCTCCTTGATACCCAGAACCTTGTACCACTACTTGCATGAAGGGCCATTAGGAAGACTCAACTGACTTCGCATGTCTACTTAGGCTGACTATTCCAAGTCCTAAATTTCTGGACCATTCTCCCTAGGACTTCCATCACCATGGAGAGTGACATAAGTGTCCCCCACCCTGCTGCTCACCACCTTCTGACATAATGTTAAATCTCCTTTGTTTGCACATCTGTTCTCCCCCCAACTCTCCCAAAGATCATCTCCAAGAGTCCAGACAATTGTCTTACTTTACTTCACTTGTGAATCATTCACACGGTGTACGCTGAGTTCAGTATATTTGGTGATAGCGAAAGGAAATGCTCTCCTTATGTTCATATGAGAGAGCATCTCTTGGGGCCTAGGACAAACAGCAGCACTGATGGGTTTTAGGAATGTCTGGGAATGAAAAGACGTGTTTGCTCTTGAAACCACCCAGCTTTGATTTGGCCCTGGCAGTGTTGGCAGTGTCCCTTTGGGAAGCTCTCATGAGAAGTGGCCAGGACAGGCAGCTTCCCAGCAAGGCAGCAGCTGGCACTTGAAAGCTATCTCTCCCTTTGCTCTGTGAAGTTTCCACCACACCACCGAGAATATTCACAGAATTCTACTCAGTGTTGTCTAATTGCATTTAAAATGCCCTCAGTTCTCTAGATTGCAGCTTGGAACCACAGCTTCCCATTCTGTAACCTTGCAGATGATTGGGGTGAGTGCTTGTGAGTGATAGATGATTCTGGTCACTTTTGTGTGGGTTTAACTGTCTAGTGTACTAGAGAAAGCTTTCAGAGAGTTGATTGTTGTTATTGTCTTAACAACAGTATCAACAAAAACAATGTCTCTTGTTATTTTAGGCTAGTCTAGGACTCTGGATAGCAGTAAAGCCAGTACATAGATAGAAACCAGGCAGCAGATTGTGGTCACATTCAATTTCTGCTGCTTGGTACTCACACAGCTAACCCTTAGATGGATAATCTCAAATCTCACTCCAATAAAGTATGGTTAGCACTTGAAATGTGTAGTTACATAGGGACTGGTGAGATTAAAATGTCTGGAATTGAGCCTGTCACAAGCTAGGCACTCGACAAATACTAATTTCATTCCCACCTTATTTTTAGTTCAGGAAAATGAAGGAGTCTTTCCTCTCCAAAACCATTCGCCACCTGTGTCCCTGTTGTGATTTGGCATTTCTCACAGTCAAGCACATTGTGAGACACGAGGAATCTGCCATCAATGGCAATTAATGAATATTCAAAAAATTCTGAGAGGAAAGTCAAGCAAAGGGAATGAAGAACCAATGAAATACAGGCAGGCACAGCCTCCTGTGAAAGAAGAGCAAGGAACTCCAAAAGGAGCCACAGGAGCAGACCTGTATTTCCACCACATCTACTGATTACAAGTCATCCGCTAGGTTTACATTGCTGAATTTCAAGCATCCTCAAACCAGAGCTGTGTCATGTCAACAGCTTCCTGTTTCCCATATAATCCAGACTAAGACTGGCTACAATTTAAGTGTGGTACCATTCCCACAAGACTTCATCATTTTCTATGCACTTTGACTGTGATGCTTTCTAGGAATTTGGAAATGAAGGAAAGATCACCCTGTTAGATAAAGTTAAATACAAATTCATAGCTAACCAAGGCAGGAATATGTAATTCTTTACCACAATTGGAACTGTTTGTAGGACCATATCCTGGTTGCAGGCTCAGTGGACATAAGATTCCACTAACTGTTTCATTCGATTTCTTGATTTTTTAAAAATTAATTATTTTATTTATTTACATCCCCAGTGTTGCTCTTCCTCCTGGTTCCCCCTCTCAGAGTTCTTCCAACATCTTCCCTCCCTTTTGCCTCTGAGAGGGTGTCTCCCTTGTTCCTTCACCCTGGAGTATCAAATCTCTACAGGATTAGGCTAGGCATATCCTCTCCTACTGAGGCCAGAGAGGACAGCCCTCTGCTACATATGTGACAGGGGCCTCAGACCAGCCGGTATATGCTATTTGGTTGGTAGTTCACCTGGAAGCTCCCAGAGATTTCTTGATTCTTGAATCAACATTCTGTTTATTCTAAATGTGACAAAGGATATCAGGAGGTAGAGGCAGGAGGAGAGAGGGCTTGATGAGGGTGTCTTCCTGCCAGTCCTACTTCTATGCAGCCATGGACCTTTGGTCTTCTCTTTCCCTGGACAGACCTACAAATATTTGAGAATTGGGTATAATTTCATAACACAAATCAACATTTCTATGTGTCTGTCTGTCTGTCTGTCTATCTGCCTCGAGAGTCTGGCTGGTTGAGTAAGTAGGGCCTCCTGTTTTCTCTATTTAATTTGTGCTTTGGAGAAAATTCTGTGCTTCTGTAAGTTATAGTTTCACCCATGATGAGGACAATGACCACTCTATGGGTCATTGGAAAACAATAAACCATAAAAAAGCACATCTAATATTCAACATATATGTGGACCCTCATTAAGGTATGCAGTAAGTATGGATCATATCTTGGTCAAGGTAGAACTGAAAGTTCATGGGAAATGCTTTCTAATTCCATGATGTTTTAACCAGTGTTAAGTGGTGTATAGGTGATTATCTGTGTTTTAAATTCTATCTATCTATCTATCTATCTATCTATCTATCTATCTATCCATCCATTTGTTTATGTGTGTGTTTATAAACACTATAATACCATGCGGAGGTCAAACTACAATTTGTGGGAATATGTTCTTCTATTATGTCTTGTAGGTTCTTAGGGTTGAACTCAGGTGTTCATACTTGGCAGCCATCACATTTACCTACTGAGTGTTCTCACAGACCCACATTATTTGGGCTTCATCCCTGTATTTTTGATAGATAACTTATTACACAGCATCTGACCTGCCTTATGCATTGCTTTTATCTGAAGAAGAAATGATGGATGCTGACTTGTCCACATTGTAGTGGTGTTGAATAGTTCAAAGGTGAAAGTAACAGTTTAAAATGAAGCTTTTGTCTTTATTTTCAACTGCAGTTTTATAAAATTAGGTCAGAGGGAGTAAAATGATGGTCCTCAAGGGACCTGAGATGGGATTGCCAGCCTCATAATTTATTGGATGAAATGTGCTGCACATGGCTGTGGACGTGTGCATGTAATTATAGAATGCTGGCTCCTAGAACACAGAGCAATTGTAGATCACTATGGTCTGAGGGTTACTCCCCAAACCTGGTGGGCTGTTTCCTCTCAAGAAACTTATTGCATTGTTCATGGGTGTGTGTATGCCACATTCTTTTTTGGTATCTATGTATATAACTAGTATATGTTCTATGCAATGATAGATTAGCCTATGGTATTTTCATATGAAATGTACTTTCACCATTGTCCTCCATTATTCTCTCTTGTCCCTCTCTCCTTCCCTGGTTCACTTTCTGTTCCCAAATAGCCTCTATCTTTGTCTTTTTAAGTGTCTAGATCCTAAGAGCAAAATAACCTCACTCGTTATAGTCAAATACCCTTCATTATGTCTATACAGCACATTTTTCTTTATGTATCTATCTGTTGATAGTCACTGGTCTGGTTTCATAATTCAGTCACTGTGAAAGGGCTATGGTAATCAGGTACAGGGATCAGGTACAGTGACTTAGAGTATTTGGGTACATACACAGGAGCAATATAGATGAATAATATAGATGAATGATAAATAATAGATGTTTCCATTAGCTGAAAACAACAACAACAACAAAACCAACCACCGCACTGTTTTCCAGTTGTTATGCCAACCCACATACTAACCAGCGGTGTGTAAAGGTGTTGTTTTCTCTACAACCCCGTTAGTATTTGTTTTGTTTTTTTATCACAGTTACTCTGATTGAGGTGAGATGATACTAGCTATAGTTTCCATTAGCAATTCCCCAATAGCTAAGAATATTGTAAAATTTTCGTATATTTATTGGGCATTTATATTTCTCTGAAAAAGTCTGTTCAGTTCATTGCCCAATTTATTGATTATTTGTTCTGTTGGTGTGTAATTTTTTCAGTTCTTTATTTTAGATATTAGTTCCCCATGGGGTGAATAACCATTTGAGATCTCTCTTCTACAAGCTTTCTAAGTTCTGGAAATTAAGGAGCACAGAAGCTCTTTCATTGAACACAATCTCAGTTGTCAATTCTTGTTGTTTCCTGAGCTACTCAAATTCAATTCAGAACCTCTTTGCCCCTATACATATGTCTTGGGTACTTTATCCTAGCAGTTTTTAAATTACAGATCTTACATTAAGATCTTTTATACATTTGAATCTATTTTTGTATAGAGTAAGAGACAGAGACCTAGTTTCATTCTCTTATGTGTGAATATCCAGTTTCCCCAAAGATATTTATAAAAGAGTCTGCCTTTTTTCCAACACAGGTTCCTGTCTCTTTGTCAAGAGTCATGTAGCTTCTTCAGTTTGTTTCTGAGTCCACTGTTCTATTGATCTACACTGTACATTTCCTTCTATTCCTTGGAGGTCTATACCTGTATCTTGGAGATCTTTTCATCTCTGTCTACCTCTTTCTCTGCCTCTACACCCTCCACCCCTGTTAAGAACATTCTTTTTATTCTTTCCTGGTTATATCTACCATTTAGCTTGTCTTTGCTGCCCTCAACCAGTAAGCAGAAATTCTAGCAAACACCTAAATGACCATGAAATACTACTATACTTCCTCTCTGAACAAAACCAAATATTTTATCTGCCTAGCAAGCTGTTCCCAGGCCATCTGAATATCATCAACAATTTGTAACTAAAACAATTTGTCAGCTTCCTTGAATGTAGCATCTCTATGGTCCTCGTGACCGTATCCTCTTCCTGTTCCTGCTGATTCTGGGAAAGTCTCATCACTAATAGTATTCAGCTGATGCTATCCTTAATGGAGACAGGCTGCATGCTTCTCCCTAACCCAGAACACCTTCTTTCAACGTTGTCCCAGATGCTGTAGACAGTTACTTAAAGCAAAAGTATTAAATAAGAGGTATCCACTTTGAAAGACATGAGCAGAGTTATCTATTTCAGTATAACATGTTAGTATATGTGGAGAATACAAAACAGTCTACCAAAATAGTTTCTATAAATAATTACAAGGCTATATAGAATTTTAAGGGACCAATATGAAAAGGCAAATGTATCTCTATATACCAATAATCATCCATATTATATATTAACCAAAAAGAAGGAAATTATAAGTTGAAATCCTAAAGTTAATTATTTTTTACTTGTCCAAGTATAGCATTAAGAAAGTGTAACCATATCCCACAGGACTGGAGTATGTATTTATCATATGTATATCTGATATGAGACATATCCAGGACATATAAAAGGCTATATAAAAAGAGCAAAGATCATTGAAAAATAGATAAGAACAAACAAGTGGAAAATTCCAGTGACGAAAAAAACCTGTGGATGACGCTCTGCTACATTTGCTATCAGGAAAATTAAAATTAAATGACCATTTCATGGGGCTGGAGGGATGGCTCAGCAGTTAAGAGGTCTGTACTGTTCTCCCAGGGGATCCACATTTAGTCCCCAGCACCCACATCAGGCAGCTCACAACCACCTGTAACTCCAGCTCTAGAGGAGAATGTGATACCCTCTTCTGGCCCCAGCACATACCCACCTCTCTCTCTCTTTCTCTCTCTCTCTCTCTCTCTTTCTTAAAAATCTTTTTTAAATGACTATCTTATGAGAATATACAACCATCAAAGTGACTAAGATGGAAAAGTTGATAGCAGCGTTGGTTAAGGCACCAAGAGTTGTTGATACCCTTGTATTATGCTGCCACTAGTAGAATTTACTTTATAAATCAGTACAAATTCACTTTGGAAATCCATTTTTAAAAAATGAGATGATTCATATTTCACAATCCCACAACTGTATTCCAAAGCAAAAAATCCAACAAAGGTAACTATTTCTAACCATGAAGAGATTCAAATGCAATTATTGTTCATTCCTGCCCTGTTTGAATAGTCAAAACATGGAAACTACCAGAACACACACAAAGGGAGACTAAAGAACAATGAGATGAAATATATCTATATGCAGCAGTATGGATGAATATCAATAACAAAATGTTTGGTAAAGGAGGCCACCCACACAAAGAAATACATACATTATTTTTATTTAAAATTTCAACAGAGAAAGCTAAACTGTTAAAGTCAGAATCATAACTACTCTTGGGAGAGGATGTATTTTGGGAATATTTCCTGTGGTCTGCAGTTCAGCTTGAAGAAAATTCTTGCAGCTATAAAACTACAATATGTACACTTTTCTATGCTTATTTTATACTTCAACAGGTAGTTCGAAAAAGGAGGTAGAATAAATGTATTTTCAGACAGAATGACACCTAAGACAGTTTGCTGCCAACAGACCTAAAGTAAAAGAAATCCATACGAGGGTTCTTCATGCAGAAGAAAATGATCCCTTATAGAAATGTGGAAGGAGGTAGGGCTTAATAGGACACAAGAACTACAAAAAAGAACTGCATAGTTTTGGCCACAAATGACATATTTGAAAATCTACAGACAGAGAGATAGAGTATGTGAGCCTAGGAGGGCAAGCCAACATAAAAGCAATAGAAAAGAGTCACTTTTATTTTATAAATTTACAGTGACTGTTTAGAAAATGACATCTGTAAGTAATCAAATTTAAAACAGTAAGCAGAACAGAGATATCAAGGACAGACTCTATTAAACATTTGTGGGTTCTCTCCATAGAAAAGTGTGTAAGGCTGACAGAAATACATGGAAAGACAGATTGCTCTTGAACTGTAACGTCTAATATTGCAATGATGTGACCCCCTCAGTTATGACCCAAGCTCCATTTAGTTAGTTGTTTTGTAAAACTGACAAATTGATTTTAAAATCCATAAGCTGTAAGTCATCTTGGATAGTGGGAATCCTGAATAAGATCAACTAAGTTGGAACATGCACTGTTAATACCAAGGCTTATCTTAATGTAACATAACTAGGTGATAAGCATATGTAGGTAGGGAGAGAAGCCATCATAGACATTCAGAAACAGACTGGGACTTAGATAAACATCACATATGCTTGGTCAGGATGCGGTGCTCTGCGGAAAAGAACTTACTAAACATTTGAACTATATAGGAATTGGAAAGTCATAAAAACAACCTTGTTTCCCTATTTCATAACGCAATAAAAGTTCATTTCAGTTGAACCATAGATCTAAATATGAAAGGCATAATAATAAAAGTAAAATAAAATACAATGGTGTATTTCATGTCCATAGGCATATGAACATTTCTAAAAGTAAGAAAGCAATAAATAGAAATAAATGAATGACAAATTGGGTTATAATAAAATTTTATATGTTGTTGGGGATTGGTTCCAATGCTTTGAATTAATCTGGCCCCCCAAATTGGGAATCTGCAGGTCCAAACACTGAAGGTCCTTGTCCCCAATTGGTTCTAGATCGATCGATAAAGAGCCAACCGCCAATGGCTGGGCAGATAGACTGAGGCGGAACCTTTAGATTTGTGCAGGCTAGGAACAGGAAAAAAGGAAGACAGAGAATCACCATGACTAGGGGAAAAGGATCAGACTTAAGAGCTGCAGGAAAGAAAGCCAACCAGCCATGTAAGAACTCGGGTAAGTGGCCACTGGTCACTTCCCTATTGGGCCTGGGCTAACAGGATAAGGTTTAGGAGTTTCAGTAGTACCGAAGAATAGTGTTTACTAGCAGGGGAAGGTTTAGGTGTACCCAACCTTTGAGCTAGTCACGGCCCATCAAAAATCAACTGGCGTGTGTGAGTGTGTGTGTGTGTGTGTGTGTGTGTGTGTGTGTGTGTTTCATTTGCAAATTTAAAGAGCTCCTAGGCAGGTGTGCATATGACCCACTGGGAGCCAGAGTGGTTAGCCAACTAGTGCCAGAATAAGTAATTATAAAGACAACTATGAAATGAGTTTAATTACATGTTGCAGAGTGTGGAAAGATACTCAAAGCATGCACACACACACACACACACACACACACACATGCACACACACACAAACACACACAGAGAGAAGAGAGAGAGACAGAGACAGAGACAGAGAGGCAGAGAGACAGAGGGACAGAGAGAGACAGAGAAAAAGAGACTTCACTTGGAAATACCACAAGCTCATAAAGATTAATAAGAGAATAAATGAATGGGCAGTGGATGGAAACAACCTGTCACTAAAGAGGTTGTACAGGCAGCAAAAGACCTAAGAAAAGATGCTTCATGCCATTAGACAGATTCAAAGTTGAAATTACACTAATACCACTAATACCAATGGAATGGGTTGAAATGCATTCAAAGGAGTAGGAGGATGCAAGGCAACTGGAGCCAGGTGTGGTTATAAATTGGCCCAGCTACTTAGGAAAGCTGTCAGACAGTACCTACGAAACTGAACATATGTGCACCTTATGGCCTCCGAGTCCTATTCTTGTCTTTTACGCGTGGCAACAAGTCACACATATGATGATCAAATACATGCAAAGGAATTTTCACTCCACTATTGTTCTGCTACTGAAATTGCAAAACTAAATTGTCTCTTATGGTAAAATGGAACCAATAGAATGGAGCGACTGGGAAAACAACAAACTTTTGCTTCTGATAATAATGTAGATGAAAGTTATTGTAACAGTTTGTGGGAAAGATACGCTCAAAGCCCTGCAATCTCTGCCCTCATTCTGTGTTTGTCTGGCTTACTTTTGGTTTGAACTCTGCTCGACTGTATTGGCACACTAACTCCTAAGGGATCTGAAAGCAATAAATGTTAACGATTGATTGACAAACTGGATCAGAATAAAACTCTATGATTTGCCTCTCTAACCTATCTCATCCACAAACCTCCCTGAAGGCTGAAATCACGAAGACAAATCCTTATCCTAAACCTGGAATTACCTTAGATTCCAGGAACAGCAAAGCCACACAGGCAAGCCATACTAGCCTAAGATGAGAACGGTTTCCTATGATAGAACAGACCATCTTAAGAAGCTACATAGGTTTGAGTGATGACTTGGATTGTCGGATACCCCTTCACCTGTTCATGGGTGAGATATAGCTAGTCTGACAAACCTGTAAATAAAATGAAGCTACATAGGTCTGCTAGGGTGATTAGAGCCCACCTTCAGGACTTACCAAGGTGATAACGGATGGGATCACACCTTGATCAAGACCATTTAGTTATGTATACCTCTTGGCCCTGTCTCAGTCCTCCTTCTGTTTGAACCTAAAACTCATATATCAATACGCTGAAGAACTTGAGGTCACTGATAACCATTTTTTGGTCCTTCTCCCAATAAATTGATTAAATTTTTTCCTGCTTTTTATACTTTCTTGTCTCACTAATTAATATTGGTATGAGTGGATGGGATTTGCTTGGTAAGGCCAGGTTTTGCTTTTAAATTCTAGTTTTGACTTCATTGATTTCTGGTAGTTCTCCCTGTTAGACCTTACATTCCTTGAGAGAAAGGTTTATATTTTTTCATCTTTTCATGCTGACTGTCCAAAGCATGTGGGAGGCAGACCAAGTTCATTTCAATTTGCTGAAGGCAAGATGACATTAATGACAGTGAATTACCACCAGTTTTCCTGGTACAAGCCTCTGAAGCAATGCAGGCTTGCTTTACATACATGGCCATATTAGGGTAAATGATTTTTATAGATTAGACTGAGCACATTTCCTTAGTATTTCTAGAGTATTCTATAACTGTATTCGTGGAGTATAGTCCAGGACAAGTACATTGACAAGTACAAGAAATCAAAGTTGACTCATAGATCACTTTGGAAGGATCTGCCACCATGAATGTGTGATGCCCTTGCATGCTCTTCAAAGGGTTTAATCTAAGGTCTTACTAAAAAATAAACGCCAGAGGTGTCTTTTTTCTCCACAAACCTACATAATCCTTAGGTCATTGTTTCCAGGAAATGTTAAGAGCACAGCCACTAATGACTTCATTGTCACAATTCCTTCTGGTGTTTGCTAAGCACTGCTCATGTTGGTCATCCTCAGGCTCAGTGGCTTCGAGTGTCATTAACTTTTCTGTTTGTTTTCTTTGTAGATCTATCTGTTGCTGTTCATGTAAAGTTATTGTTTGATGACTTTGTAAATATCCACTTTATTCTGTTTTTAATTAGGGAAAAAATCCCACAGTCTCCTAAAATATTTATATTGGACATTGGTAAGAGCAACTGTAGTTGGTTTTGATAACTATATTTTATTATTAAACAAACTATTTTACTATTTTTCTGACAATGGGCATTTAGGCTGATAGTGACCAGATACCATATGACTATGTCAGGAAGAGGATAGGAAAAGCAAGAATACAAGATTGAACATCCTTTTCTTCTTTGGTAGCAGTGTCCTCCCAAAAGTGGAGAGATGTGTCTTTCTAGAAATTTCCCTCTGTGATGTTTAATCTTATGTGTCAGCTTGACTAGGCCATGAGGTATCCAGCTATTTGGGTAGCCATGGTTTCGGAGAGTGCCTGTGGGTCTATTTCTAGAAGAGAATGGCATTTAATTCTGCATGTTGAGTTTTCATCAGTGTGAAGACACCATGCTCTCTCTTGAGAATCCGAATACAACAAAAACAGAAGGGAGTTTGTTCTTTCTGTCTGACTGCCTGTGCCAGGACTTTGGTCTTTGCATTTCCTTAGGCTATGATCTACCTGATTTGATGTCCTGATCGTTAGGACTTGGAACTCAAATTGGAGTTTACAAATGTTGGTCCTTAAGACTTGGGACTTAGACAAAAACTGTCACATCCGTGGTCCTGCAGACCATCACTGCTGCCCTTGTGTCAACAGCTTGCTGACTGCTGATCATGGGACAGGGCATCTCAGTCTTCACACCCATAAGAAGCAATTACCTATAACTCTCTCTCCATATATTAGTATTTATTTTATATAACCTTGCCATGTTCTATTGGCCTTTGGGGGGATGATAACATAACATACTCTTTAATCTCCTTTGGGGTGATAACATACTCTTTAATCTCCTTTGCTACCTGTCTTTTCCTCGCTGACCTCTTTTTAAGGACTATTCATTTCTAAGTAACTGGTTAACAACATCCCTCCCCTCTGTGTAGTTTCTCTTTCTATAGTAGGATTTGTTCTGAAGGTATGAACTTCTATCTTTCTTCAGCCTTTACTGTTTTTCTAAGCTCCAGTGCCTGTGTCCAGCTTCCAGAAGGACATAGTATTCCATAGTTCCAACTTCCTTCATCACCCGGGTCTCCTCCCAGATTTCTTGGTGCTGTTAAGTGACTTACTGTCATTTCCTCTGCCAGCTGGAGCTGTAATTTTTTTTCTGTTCCATAACTACCTTAACTATTTACTCTTGCCAAACTACAGCTCTCATATTACTTAATTTTGGTCCTTTGGTAATCTTTGTATTCCATCTCCAGTTGAAATGGGGGAAATGGGGAGTCTTGAGATTGATGGTGACTTTCTCATCTCAAGTGGGCTCAACTCAGGGGCCTGGATGCTAGCCACTCATAGTCACCAAAGCCTCCATCTAGTTTGAAGCCCTGGATCCTTTTTCTCATGAAGTCAAAGAATGAATTTCACAGACAGTGGATGCTGGGTTCAAAAAGGAGTTTTATTAAGGAGATAATACCTTCAGAAGAAGGATTCATTACTTTGCTTTATAATGTAGGAGGAATGCAGGAGAGATGAAGACTCCCAGGAATCATGAAGGGGTATGCAAGAGAAGCTGTCACTGAGTTCTTTGTCTAAGAGTCTCTTAGAAAGATTTACATCAGAATGCAAACAAATACTGAGGTGATTTCTATGAGATTTGTTCATTTTCTGAGCATATTTTGGGTGAGCCAGTGGCTGGGCCCACACACCTTGGGCATACCTCCCTATCATGACCAGGGAGATGATCGCATTCTGTTTAATGCTTACTCAGGGGTGGGTACATATTGAAGCCTTCTTTATTCATCTTTGACTAACTTGTTGGCTGATGACTATGGCTCGTTTCACTAGTCAAGGCAACTTTGGATGGTATTGTGTAGGACTGTGGGATCCTGCATCCATTCTGCCACAGGGGCAGGCTGCTGCAGGGGGTTGGACACGGGAGTTGACTACGCTTACCCTGTGCAGTCACTGGGTAAATGTTGGACTGTAGGGAAGACCCAGGACACCATTCCAAGGGTGGGAAAGTGCAGTCTGCGGAATGGGACAGTCAGAACTGGCTGGGGGGTCCCAGGGCCTGTGATGAGGCTGAGGCCATGGGGTTCCCAGGCTCTTGGACCCCTCAGGCACCACTGGAAATCTCAGAAGAGCTGAGAATAGAATCTGGGCTCATGGGCTAGATATGGCCTGGAGCCAGGAGGGAGAAGGGGGGTTGGGCTAGTCCTAGGGGGGTCCTTGGCTTGACAATGGCAGCAGGCTTGGTGGCAGTTGTGGCTGAGAGTGCAGAGAGGCCTTCACAGGAGACTAGGCGGTGGTTCTATAGGCCAAGGTTTTCTTCATGGATCCCCATGGTGGATCCCGATGAAAAGAGGCAGCCCATGGTTTTAAGGCATTTATTGTCATGGTGGAAAGTGGAAGTGTAAAACCATACCCCACTTCTCAGGGCGGGCCTGAGATTAAATACCTTTTGCAAGGAGGAGTGTCTTGGAAGGAAAGCTTTATTAGCTAAAGTCCTCCAGGCCTTTAGGTACCTCATTAAAATGGAGATCTGTCTTGAGCCTATGTAATCACCAGTCACATCTTCTATATGCAGAGGGCTTGGTCATTGCCCTTAGGTGATTGATGGCCACAAACATATGAGGGACTGCGGCTAGTAACAGGGTCCTGGTGCCTAGGAACAGGCAAAGCTCCTACCATCCTTTCAGGGTCTCAGGGCTTCTAGCCTTTGCTCAACTGGGGACCAGGCTTCCTTTCACAGTCCTACAGTGTTGTATGTCATTGACCTTGCTGGTCTTTTTGGTTTCTAACCTTAGTGAATCTTCTAGCTGTTAACTAAACTGTATTCTATATTTCCAGGTTATGGGAAAAGCTTGTAGCATGGTGCAATAGTTGGATCCTATTTTTAAAAATCAAAATAATGAAACAGCAAAAGCAATAAAAATCAAACAGTGGGGCATGTTATATGGATGGGGACTAATATTCTACATGTAATTTTTATATATGAGAGTTAGTTGTCTCTCAGATGTATCCCATTTATTTATTATTTTATGTTTATTTATTTGTGTATGTGCATGCATAGGCATGTACATGCAGATGTGTATGTAGATCAGAGAAAAATGTGTGGGAATCAGTTCTCTTTAGATTTATTTATTTTATGTGTGTGAACATTTGTGTGCACATAAGTCATGTGTGTACTACATGTGTTTGCAGTTCCCATTGAAGATAGACAATGGCATTGGATTCCTTGCAACTAGAGTTACTGATAACTGTGAGCTGCTGTGTGCAATCAAGCCTAGGTCCTCTAGAGGAGCATCCCATGCTTTTAACTGCTAAATCCTCTTGCCAGCCACTAGACCTCACTTATTAAAGCCAAAATAAAAACTACAGGAAGCCTTTGGAGCACCAGAGAAAAGAAGAACATTCTGCTGACCAGGTGTGTTGTGGATAAGATTGACTTCCTTCAATGAACTGAGCTTCTCATCCTGGAGATGCCCCAACTTGAAGCTGGGTAATAGAGATGAGTCCTTCCCAAGCTTCTCAATAAGACACATTCCTAAGATTCATGTTGAGATGAAGGAGGCATTCTATCCATATATTTTCTGAAATAAAAATCAGAGATTTTAAATGTCCTCAGGACTGTGTGATGGCAGGTCCTGGGTGTGCAATGATGAAGACAGACAGTCTTGACTGGTGAGTGGTATAGAGATGATTGTTCATGGCACTGTGTGGAAAGGGCTGTAAAGTAATAATGCATGAGATAATTAAACCTGTATACTAGAGGCGTACACCTGGGAGGACCTAGGCATGACAGTATTTTGGATCTGGGACATTGCAGTGACTTTACTCAGTAGACATTGGTGAATTTATATAATGACAAGGAAGTAGGTTCTCTTTACAAATAAGGGATTTTAAACAAATTGTTGATTCATCTGTTGTAAAAAAGAAAAGCTGGTGCATTTTAGAAAATCAGTGTAATGAAAATAAAACATGTTGATTCTCCTCCTGAATAATTCCAATGACTACTGGAACTTGACGTGACTTTGTTTTGGTTAGTTATGGTTTGCTTCTAGCATCTGCCCCACAGGCTCATGTTTTGTACACCTGATCCCATGATGTTGGCATTGTTTTAGGGTAGCTATGGAACTGTTACTCAGGGACTGCCTAGTTGATGTAAGTTTTGGACAGTAGGCCTTTCGAAGAAATACCCACTTCCACTCATGTCCTGGCTTTCTACTTCAGATCTGCCAAGATGTATGAACCTCCATTGCATGTTTCAGCTGCCAAGAACTCTGTGGTGTTTCCCCTGCTATGATGGACATCAACTGTGGGCACAAGGAAGTCACTCTTCTTTTAAATTGTGTCAATCATGTGGTTTCTAACAATGATGAGGAGGTGGGTGCAAAATGGGAGGCTGTGTCCTTCTCTGGATGTTACTTTACTGAGACTTTAGCAAGTCTCAGTAAGCAAGTATTTAACAAGTATGGTTTTTCTTCATTAAGTAGAAAGTTGAGAAAACTATGGACAGAGAACATGAAAGGTCACTGTAATCCTATTATTTAGGAATGTGCCTGTTAAAATTTTATAGTAGGAACTTTCAGACAAGATCAGATTTATTTGAAGTTTATGAAGTTTGCAGTTTCTTCCAGAAGCTTATAAGAATATGTACATTTTTGTATTTGTTATTTTGGATTTCCCCCCTAAAGTAATCCTTCTGTATATTACATAAGCTTCAAGCTTTTTAAAAAAAACCTGATTTATTTGCAAGTAAATTTCATTTTGCAAACAATAAGATCAATGGGCTCTTAAAATACCAATATCTTTGTATCGTATTAAACAGTCTGTAATGTTATTTTTATGGGGTATTACCTTTCATCATGTCTGTACTATAATATAGGTAATTTAATTAAGTGACCATTCTTGAGACATGGAGGCTCAACAAGGCCTTTTTCTCTTTGTATTCGATACTCATTAAATCCATGCTGTGAATATCTTACTGGAAGGGACAGAATCCCCAGCATGCTCAGGTGATGACTGGGGCTCTACATGGCTATTTCTGGAAGTAGAAATAAATAAAGCAGTGGGTGGATCATTTGTTTCTTTGGTTTTTCTCCTCTGATTGCAGCCTTACTGTGATTTGGGTGTGTTCTGCAGCTACAGACCAGACCAGTCAGAATCAATTAGAGTCTCTATATTCACAAAGTAATTAAATTTTCATGGTTATTTACAAAGTTTTCAATTAATACCATGCTCATTACAATTATTTAGGCAGTTTAAAATGTGACCCCTGCCCACTTCCAAAAGATAATAAAGCGTTGGATGAAGGGACATTTGAGAGGGTATTGGCAACACGCTTCTCAGACAGTATGAAATCTTAATGAAAAAGCAGAACGTATAACTTAAAAATATCTGAAGGCAATTTGGGAATTGGGCGGATACCTAAAAAGCAATGTGACTTCATCCCTAAGAGCACTTATACTTGAATTTTTAAACCTACCATGAAAATACATGAGAAAGTAAATCTGGCTTTCAGCTAATAGAAATATGATCAGATTTTATTTCATGAGAAGACAATACTAATCAATGTTAAGGCAAGTTCTTGGATATGGATGCTAAAAATTATTTCTCCTCTAAAGGTGTAGCTTAATTTCCAATTTGGGAGGTATTGCTATGGAATACTGAATGTCGTGTGTTACTGTTGTCGTGACTTCCTACATTGATGCAAGATTTTGCTTAATTTAATGTACACATGCGGACACTTTGAACTTGAAGTGGGGCTTTGCAGGGTGTTTTCCGAGCCTGTGGTTCCTGGGGTGCCAGGGCCTGAGGTTCCTATTGTCCTTTTCCTAAGGACAGGCAGAAGCATTTGCTTTTGGATCAAATCTGCTTTTCACTGAAATGTGACCTTTCTCCTAACCCCACCCACCCATCCACCACTGTCTGCTTTTACTGTTAAATCATATTTTATTTCTTTGAAGAGCATTATTTATGATTCTCCACTAAATTCCTGTGAAAGAACAAGGGAGCAAGCCGAGTTTTCTCCAACCTTACTGCCATCTCGGGCAGGGAACTGGAAGAGGAAAACATTTGAAAATGGGCAAAATGCCGAAAGAGTAGTTACTCAAAACAAAGCTGTCGTGCGCTGATGACTTAAAACAACTTTGTCCCTGACATTTGTCATCTATGCAACCAAGGGGCTTAAGAGTAAAATGTGAGCACTAAGATATCATTATTCATGTTTTTGTATGCAAAGGAAGAGTTATATATATAATTTGACCCATCCTTCATAGTTGTTGGCATGAGTCAATGGGACACACAGAAGTTGCCTCTCTTAGCATATGGTGCTCAAAGTTCAACAAACGTCGCTTTACTCTCATTTATAAATTGATAGGAAGCCCTGACATTTTAGAATTGCTTATGCTAAAACTCAGAACATTTTGTCTGACAGAGAAAAGATATTTCCTGTAACAGCCAGGAGCTCAAAGAGAAGGAAAAAGTAGAAATAAGAATAACAAAGGAAGTCTTTTTGTCTCACTTTTTATGAGTGAATAAAAATATTAGAGGATGTGGTTACATCGTGAGTCTTCACTGAGTCTAGAGTGTCACGTGTCCACAGTCCTGCCGCACTGCAACTGTGGTCTCAATATGGGACTTCCATGGTATTCTTGTTTTACTACCTATTAAAAATGGGGCTTCTCTTCAATGGGTCATCTCGATTCTGTAAAATTTCTCCTTTGAGTCTTTTAAGAATAGTGCTATTCAGGGCAGACACATTTTTAAACTTTTATTGTTGTTGTTGTTTTTAACGAATTCGCTTTTAAAAGCATAGCTCAAGATGCAACTAAGAAAGGGAAAACACTGTTGTTATTGTCTGGGGTGTCCTGTGGATGGGGAAGGATTTGCTGACTTATTCTCAATGTTAATAAAGTCACAAAATATGTAGAACAAAATCAATGCTGTCCAAGCATTGCTGTGACTCAGATCAGTCTGAGTCACAGGGGAGGGGCCGTGTTAGGGGGAACATTCATTATCTCTTGCATCAATATTTTCTACTGTGTTCCATGACCCTGAGCCTTAGGTATATGCCTGGCTCGAAGTGTTTTAGCATATACAGGCAAAATATTCATACAAATAAAATAATAAAATAATTTTATAAATGAGAAACTCAATACCTAGAAACTATTTTTTTTTTAAATAAAGCAAATACTTTCTAGCTCTGTTGAGCTTCTCATTAAAAATCAGAATATTTCATATCTGGTGCCAAGGAGACCAGAAGGCGGCATTTGATCTCCTGGACTTGGAGTTACACACAGTTGTGAGCTATCATGTGGGTGCTGAGAATTGAACCCAGGTTCCTGGAAGGGCAGCCAGTATTCTTAACTGTTTGGTCATCTCTTCAACACCCTTCTGGTTTGTTGTTGTTGTGTTTTGCTTGGTTTACTATCATTTAGTTGCCTTTTTTTTGTTGTTGTTGTTGTTCTCTTGTAGTTCACTGAATGTCTTTGAATAATTCTTTGAATGCCATCTCAGGCAGTTTATAGGACTCTGTCAGTGTAGGGTTGGTAAGTACAGACAGAGTTCATTTAGTTGTTTTGGTGGTATTTTATTTTCCAGATTCCTTGCTTTGATGTTTGTACAATTGAACAAGTTGTTACTTTTCCTAGTCTTATATCTTGGTTTCATAAAGGGAGTTACTTTTGCTATTTGGCCTAACTGCCAATTCTAGGCCAGGTGGCCTACATCTTTCCTGGGCATATGGGTAGCTTTTGCTAGGGTCTATAAGTAGACTGATTGAGCACCAGGGTTTCACTGGTATATATGCTGATTCTAGAGTTAGATCTATTGCCAGAGTCCATGACTTGGCCCAATGTTGATAGCTACAAACTCAATTTACTTATCCAGAACTATGTGGGAGGATGTTGTTCTGGTTGGATGCTTACTTCTCTTTCCCTTTTCTGCACGAGAGAGCTGTCAGGCAGAGAGGATCTCTGTCATTGCTATGCTTTGCAATATTGAGGGGAGTTTGATCTGGGAACTGTAACATATACTCAATGTTTCTTTTTCTCATTTCTATCCTCTACCTGGGTATAATTTCTCACTTACATTATGGAGCTGTTATATAGATGTTTTGCCAGTGGGTGGTTGTTAAATTGGTATTTTTGGTGAGTGGGATGGAGAGAAAGAAAAAATACACATATACATACATACATATATATATATACTCAGTTCATATGTGTGTATGTGGTATTATTAGGAATAACTCATTTATAATTTTAACTATTTGCCTTATAGATTTGTTGTTTTGTAGTAGGTTTTCAGGAAAACTGTTCTTTGTGTCCTCCAAAAAAGTACATGGCTTTCAAAAAGTGAAATTACACCACTTGGAGAGATATGAAGTATATTCTGTAAATACTACTTAAAAACCTATGTGTCTTCCTTCAGGGCAGTCTGAAGAGCTGAGTATAGCTGTCAACTTAAGCCCTTTGATGTTCTCTTTGGTAGGATATATAGGGACCTTGAATTTTCAATTCATGTTCTAGGCCTTTAGGTTAGCACTGGGTTACACAGCTTTGGTTATTATTAATAAGATCGAGGTCATTTTTGTACTATACAAATTCTATTTCCAAAGTGTAACTCATGAAAGACATTAAGATGAAATGAACACAGTCAGACTTGGTTTCAAGGGAATGCTAAAGAAGGGGCAGCCAAGAAGCTTTGGCAGCCTTGGGTGGAGCTTGTCTCTCATGGTTTTGATCTGGGCTTTGATTATATTCAGGGGTTACAGGCATTCTGTTCTTATCTCATCTCTTTGGCAGCTGGAATACTTTGATTCTGGTGTGATTTAGGGATTAAATTTCTCTTTTTGTTCCATGTCACTACCGAGCCACTTCACATTCATACATTCCTGTGTCGGTTACATAACTGTGAGTGTCTCATCTGCATTGAAAGATGAGTTCCTTAGAAGTAAAGGGACCAATGGATGCTGTCACAGGTGAAGAAATAAATCCATGCCAGAAAGAAATCCACCCGCCAAATACACACAGAGAGCTATCTTAGCCTTGTTTCTGTAGTCTTTTTCGATAAAATCTCGTTTTGATTCTGCCTCTTGACCAAAATGTTAGCAAAATCATTTGCTATTAAATTAGCTCATTGTTTTGTTTTTTGTTTCTTCTCATTGAAATTTCCAAGGTCAAGAGAATTCTTTGAGGGTAGATCTACTTAGTTTTTAAAAATGGTACAAACAGCTTCCTGGAAGCTCCCTGGTACTTCCCTCCTGAGTCTTTGGCTATGTCCCCTCTCTGAAGTTCTCTTTAACTCTCCTTTCTGCTGACCAGTCCCTTATTTCTTTGCAACACAACGTTGCTGAGAAAGCCTTTCTAACCTGGTTATGTGCACCTCAGTGCTTCCGTTCTCATCTGTTCTATGGTGATGGAGCTAACCGGCCAGAAATTCAGTCTGTAGAAGCACATTGCCCAAGCTAATTAGTGACAGTCAGTGCAATCACAGGCAAGGTAATCAACTTCTCCATGCCTCAGTGTCCTTTTCTATAAGACAAGGTGGTAATTTCCTCAAAAGGTTGTGTGGAAATTCTGTAGGCAATAATGATATGGGCAGAGAATTTACTGGACTTTGGCATATGGTAAGAACTTGATAAATGCTCAGCAATGTTGAAACTCTCAGTGTAGTGAGTTAAAGTCATTGGATAGCTCCTACAAAAGCGTAACACTTTCTACCCTTCCACTGAAATGTCGTTGAAATCTGAGATGGCTCTTTTTCCTAGTGTCTATCATGGTGCCTGTTAGATTGTGTGTGAGCAAAGATGAGTGAATTTCTAAATTCCAAAATCTTTTAGCTGAGTCTCCAGACGGTTATGAAGGCTGACATTTCAGTATTGTATGTATGTGGCTTTAAATTCATATCATAGTGTATCCTCCAGAGTGTTTTTCCAGTGTGGAATGTTACTGTTTGTGGCCAGAGGAGTTATAAGAATCAATGATGAAGGTATCCGAGTATCTACCTGGGACATGTGAGTGTGTTAAAGACAGAGGAACAGAGAGAATACCAACTCCCTATGATAGCCAAAGCTGCCCGAAGCAGTTATCTAAAACTTAGTGATTGCTAAAGATGGCTAAGGGTCTTAGAGAAATGTTCACCAACACTTACCAGTTCAGATCTCACAGAGTGTTGGAAGAAGTCAAAAGCTGGTGTCTTAATCAACATGCTTGCCCCCTCTCCACATCCCCAGTGTGTGGGAGTATGAGGACTTTCTAAGAAGATCTAGACACTGAAGTAGGAGTATAGCTCAGGTGGTACAGTCCTTACTCAGCATGCATTGAAGCCCTGTGTTCGATCCCCTCCAGAACCATATATACCAAGTGTGGTATCACAAGCTTGTAAGCCCAGCATCCTGAGGTACAGCCAGGAGGGTCAGAAATTCAAGACTGCCTAGAAAGTGTAAGGCCTGCCCAAGGTACATGAGACCCTGTCACAAACAAGTAAAAGTAAATGTACAGGAGTTAGAATAGAGACCAGAGAAGACCCTTCCCATGGTGATTTAATGAGTAGAAGCTCTAATTATAGATGCTTTGGTCTGTTTCTTTTTGCTAGAATGAACCACATAAGTCCTCATAGCCTGAGCATTTGTAAATTCAGAACATAGAGAAAATGTGTGGGCATCCATCAATGATCAATGCTGATTAGGATAGCTCCCTTCTGCCAATCATCATGAGACCAAGCAGATACTGGCTAAGGATGACATGTGGCTGCAAGTGTCCTGATGAGCATCTAACCTTTTAGCAATGATTATTACCTTTTCCTTTCATGTGTATATTTAAGTCTTGACTCAGATAATGTCATTTCCCTGAAGGTTCCCTACTGCTACTGAAAAGTTTGCATTAGTTAGAACCCAGCTGTGTCCCTGCCCATTCTCATAGCTGATTCTGTGGAAAGGCCCCAGACTCCAAGCTATCTCCAAGCTATCAGGGGTCACTGGTGCTGCACCATATATACATTAACTGCTTGGCCTCCTCCTTTCCACTCCTCTCATGTCCACAATGCAACACATACCTTCTCCTGTTCCATGTTCCCCATCAGAGATAGCTTGACTGCAGTCATCGACTGTTGACTACACACTGAGCACGTGGCATGGAACACTTCCTGAAACCTCAAAATAGGAGGCTCCAAACCACCGCATGGACCTGAAATCTCCTTAGAGCTGTCTACAAATGCACGACATTAGTAACTTGTCCAACTCATCTCTCACTTGAAAGGCCAGTGTGCTTCAGTGTCCCCTGCAGCACCAACCCAAGACCTCTCTCAGTGTTCTCCATGTTGATTTGTCATGTGTGCTTGTCACTGCTCAATTTCAGCACCCTGCGAAGGTGACAGTATCTTGTGGTTGACAAGCGTGGCCTGGGAATCAGAAAGCTGCTCTACATCTGCACCCTCATTGGCTGTCACTCAGGTGTGGCCTTGGGGAAAACAAGTTCACCGCTTAGTTTCATTCTACAACAGAGGAGAGGCATGAGTGCTGTGAGCAGGTTTCCTCCCAGGGCACATAGAGGACAGACTAGAGTTTGGCAGCTGATGTACACTATTTTTCTTTGTTCGGACCCTGCTCCAAGGCTCCATTACCATGTGAACCTGCTTCAATATATTTTGCATATCATTGGGAAAACCATTATTGACTGGAGAGCAGAACTCCTTGGGGCATGGGTTAAATTGTGTTTTCTCTCTTTTTAAAAATAAAAGTACAGAGCTGCAAGCACATTCCAAAAATACACTGAATTTGAATTCAGTTTCAGTTTCAAAACCATTTTTGAATAACTCGAGAGAATTGGAGAGAATTGAAGTACTATCTTTTGTTTACACGTCTTTGCCCTTAAACATTCTGTTCAGAAAACGAGAGTGGTTTTGGGATATTTCAAGTGTTTCTCTTCAGCTGCTGTCATTAGCAGGAAAGAGTTTCGGGAATCACAGAAGCAAGCATTTGCAGACTGAGGCAATCTATACCTGACAGGCCTGAATTCTCCCAGACTAGCGGACCTTCCAGGAAGCATATCAGTCTGTATTAATCTTGAATCATTTCATAAAGGGGGAACTAACAGTGCCTTGTTAAATTAATAAATCCAGTTTCAGAAACAGTGCTGGGAGAGCAGAGTTTTCATAATCCCAGTAGCTCTCTTTATGTTTTCAAACATTTCTGATACATTCCATGATTTCCTACAATGGACAATCATGTACGGCAGAAAAAAAAAAAACCCACACTGTTCTAAAAGCTTACTTATTGCTAGCATATGAGATAGCTATGATCTATGCTGTGGGCCTGCAGAGGAGGAGGACTTAATTGTTTTTGGAATGTGCACAAAAGGTTAGGCAGGGAATACATTAGTCCACAGGCCACATGCATTTCCCAGCAAGACCAGGCTCTGAGAGGTAACCCAGAAAGAGAGAACAGTTTGGCCAGGTTAGAAACCCAGACTTGTGTGGTGGTGCTTACTTTAGGGGACCCTAGTAGGGATTCTGCATGCTAGTGCACAGGGACTACAGGGCCTTTCTGACTACAGGTCCTTTGTCAAGGTTGTATTGATAAAACAGCACTTCCTTTCAAAAAAATTATAAGATGAAAATAATGTAGATTTACTATACAAAGCTGAAAGAATTATTATGTTGTGCAATGAGAGAGCAATCAAATAACCACCTGACGGCTCTCAATTGCACATTGTTGACATTTCTGCTTTCTTTATCCAGGCAAACCCAATTTATTCTACTCTAGTCAAACTACAGATGTAACCTCCTGGTCTTTTTCTTAACATTTTCAGTCTCATTTAAAACCTTTTATTAAAGACTGTATAATATTCTATAATGAAAAAAACCCAAAACACAGAAGAATCATGTATCTCTATTTTTGATAACTGAGGTCTGTTTACTAGTATTTTTGATTACAAGTATCATGGTTGGTAATATCTATGACATTAATATGCGTTTTACTTTCTCCTTTCATGTAAGTTTGCATAACTGTAAAATTTTCTGGGTTAAGAACTGTTAAAACTTGTATCTTCACATTATACAACATAAAATTGGTTTTTAGAATCATTGTGCCAGCTGGTTTTCACCAAGCTATATTCAGGGCCCATTTTTCTGTAGCCCAGCTTGCTAATGACAGTAAGCTAAAATATACCATGTCTTTTTTTTTTTTTTTTTTTTATTCTTTTAAAAAGTTGGCCAAAATGAATTCCTCAAAAGTTTTACTTTTGTATTGACAATTAATTAAAATTCAATTCAGATATTTACTAATGCTTTTCTGGTAACCTTGTATTTGCAAACTTTATCTCTTTTTATTAGGAGGAACATGGGACAGCATTAACATTTTCTTACCAAATTATTTGACTCTCAGTTACTTTATAGTTGCTTACTTTTAATATAGATCCATAAATTTTTATTGATTGCCTTTCTAACGGTTTATATAAATTATAAACATTGAATGTTTTACATTATTAAGTCTGCCAATATTCCTAAAATATTGCAAAGTTCCTTTTAAACCTGGAATGCCCTTTTCTGTTTCGATAAAAGACCAGTATTTAATTATGTGGCCTCTGTTTTCCAGTTTCAGCTGAAAAAACTAACTTTATTTTGTTTTTTCATTACTGCTGTGTATGTATGTATGTGCATACTATGCTACATGTGTGCAAACCAAAGAACAATTTTGCGTAATACATGCTCTCCTTCCAACATACAGATTCTGGGGCTGGACTTAGGTAGTCAAGCTTGTGCAGCATGCCTTTCCAAATCTAACTTCTCTCTACATCTTTGTTGTCCATGATCCATGCTGCTGCCAGGGACCAGCTGATGTCTGTGATCTGAGCTGCCACATGAAACCATGAAGTCCACAATCCATGTAAACTCTGGAAACCATACGGAAGTGTATGATCTGTGCTGCCACTGGCTGCTGTGCGCAAGGAAGCTTTGTTTGTAGTGGTATAGATGACTGCTGGCTCATAACTGAGGATGGGAGATGCGGAAGGCTTCAATGACACCCTGAAACCCCCACAACAAACAAACAAACAAACAAACAAACCAGCAAGCAAACAGTCCAGACAGAAAGCTATTGAAGATCTCCCTCCAATACTGAGATAATGATGCTAAAGTATAGCTCTTTACAGCTGATGGCTTCTGGTGTGGTGGGAGGGGGTTGAGGTGGGGAATGGGAGGTGCAGGGAGGACTTGATTTTCTTTAAGGGACTGGCCTCTGGGAGTTTGATCATACTCCATTGAGTACATGGGCAATACAAACTGTACTTGGTGTTGTCTTGTTGTGGGGAGGGGAGCAAGGGTGGAGGGATGGATCTGGGAGGAACTGGAAATGAGTGTGATCAAGAGTGCAATGTACAAATTTTCAAATAATTAATAAAGAATATTATGTTTAGAAAAATTCAAATATGTTTACTTAGTTCGTGTGTGTGTGTGTGTGTGTGTGTGTGTATACACTTGTGGCATGTGTGAGGATGTCAGAAGACCTTTCTCAGGGGTCCATTCTCTCTCACCACTTTGCAGTATTTAAGACATGAACTCAGACTCTCGGATCTGTGTTCAAGCACCTTGTCCTGTTGAGCCATCTTGCTGGCCCCCAGTCTAACCTCTCAATTTATCTGGAAATTATTTAGATAAAATGATATCAAGATTGAACACATTATTTTCAAAGTAACTTAAACTGGTTCTCAACACTGATCCTCAGTACCTCCTCTCTTTCTCCTTGATCTGTGATGGTCTGTTGATCCCACAAACAGAGTGGCCCGGTTGCCGGCTGTGCACAGCCTTATCAGTCTGTCTATCTGGTTCCTGCTAGTTTCACAGTGCTTGTATTCACGATGCCTTGATATCTAGCAAGACCATTATTCTTCCTTTCCATTTATTAGCTGTGCCAGATGAACTTTGGAGTCATTCATCAAAATATTGTAAAGACACAGTTGGGATTTTGATTGGGAACAGATTAAATCTGAAAACGAACTTGGAAAGAGTTGACAATTCTTAGTAGTTTATATTCTCACACGTTTGTCTTAAAATCTGAAACACTGGGGCTGAAGAGACAGCTCAGCTGTTATTAAGAGCACTTGCTGCTCTTGCAGAGGACTTAAATTTGGTTCCCAGCACTAGTGTCAGGTCAGGTGAGTCACAACTTCCTGTAACTCTAGCCAGCTCCAGGGTTCTGATGCTCTCTTCTTACTTCTGTGGACACACACACATACACACCCACACACACACACACACACATAAAACCTTTGGGGAAAAAATCAGAAATACTGTCTCATTCTGGCTCCGTTTCTACCATATATGGATTGCAACCTTTTGTTAAAATCATCACTTCTTGCTATGAGTAGTTCAGACTATAGATGATACATTGTAGCTATGGGTAGTTCAGACTATGGATGATACATTGTAGCTATGGGTAGTTCAGGCTATGGATGATACATTGTAGCTATGGGTAGTTCAGACTTTGGATGATACATTGTAGCTATGGGTAATACATTGTGTCCCCTTTCCCGATCCCATTCTCTTTCTTAGTAACTTGTATGTGGAATTCATTCTCATTTTCTCCTTAGTTTGTGCTTGAGAATAACCCCCTACATTCCCAAGTGTGCACTCACACTCACACAAATCTATATGTTCTCACAATCTTGTCTCAAAAGGATTTTATAGATTTTAGTGACCTGGCTACAAGACTGAAAGCTAGTACAATCAAACCCTAAAACCCTCAGGTAGTTGAAATCCCTTCTATGTGGTGTCTTGGTCACCAGCCATTCCCATACCTTGTTATAAGGACACTCAGGCAACTTCCCTTGTCCTCCTGGTTCCCTTCTCTTCCAACTGACTCACCAGACATTTTCCTGAATAACACAAATCTATCTTGAACTTAAAACCACATGTAAAAATAGTATCTGTGGCAATATAGATTTTTTTCACATGTCTTATTTCTTTCGAGATATATCTTGTCTGTTTAATTGCCATTACAAATGGGCTGTTTAAACAGCTTCCTAAATAGTAGACAGCATCTCACTGTGTAGCCTTGGCTGATCTAGAACTCTTCGTATAGAAAAAGCTGACCTTGAATTTGAGTAATCCTCCTGCCACTCTCTAAGTTAGCCTTTGACTCAAGTGGACTTCCAATGTGATAATCTTCCTGCCTCACTCTCCTGATTCTGTGAGTCAACAGGTTTGGCTACAAGAGTAGACAATTTTGTTTGTTTTTGTTTTTGACTATCATTGATGATGTTCAGCATACCTGTAAAATTATATATTTTTATATCCTGATGATTTACTAAACATTTTTAGTTTGGAAAAGCTAAATATATAGTCTTGAAAGCCTGTAATTGTAATTTGATATCTCTTATTTTTGTTTTATGTCCTAAGGTGACTATGGGCTTTAGATGTGTGAGCACCACCATACTTTAAGATTGTCTGATATTTGTCAGACTTAGGGAAGAGGTAAAATAAAGGGTAAAGGTGTAGCTGTAAAGCTTTGTTTGGCAGCTGGAAAACCGGTTCTGTGGGCAAAGCACTTAAAATGAAGCCTGGTGACCTAAGTGTCACCTCTGGAACTCACATGAAGGTGGAAGGAGAGAGCTGACTCCACAAAGTTGCCCTCTGGCCTCCACACTGAAGCCTTGGCACCTGCACATACCTGCACACACCTGCACACACCTGCACACACCTGCACACACCATCCACATATGGCGCAACAGTAAGAAATACATTTAAAGTAATTAAAGTTATATCCCATGAGTGTTCTACCATAGCTTCAAAGAAATGCCTTACGATGTTTCTTTTTACAAAGATACTTTTAGGCAGAGAGTTGACCAGCGTGACTTCACAGTAATCACAGTAAGCCTTGCCCCTACCTGCTGCATCTGGCAACTACCAGCTGCTGCTCAGTTTTCCTTAATGACCTTAAATGTTTCTTCCTCCTTGTTTAGAGCATCACCTCTCTCTCTCAGGTTTACACTGTTGTTTACTGCATGTATCCTTGGCATGGGGGTTCCAACATAAATGTTCATCAGCTTCCCTGTGATGAACTATCTTGACAGTAGTTAAATGTGTGTCATAGTGAAGGCAAGTGATAAACTACATTTTCTCTTTACATATAGGAAAAATGTCTAGCATTAGTAATTACAACTTTAAAGTTTAAAAACTCATTTAAGGAACTCTATATTTGCAAAGTTGGTGCTTTGAACCGAGTTTTCCACTGAAGATAAATAGAAAAGCTGGGGGGAAACCCTCATTAATTAAAGTAATGAGTAAATTAACAAGACAATGAAGAATCAATCACTGTTCTAAGAGCTGGAAAAAGTCAAATCTATTTGAGGCTGTCTCTGTCCCCAGAGGCATCTCCTAACTCCTCAGGCATCTGCTAATAGGACGAACAGCTGATCAGTGTTTTTGGAAGCCTTTTGATGTTTCAGGGAGGAGCTGACACTGGAATACACAGGCTTCTAAGGCAAGACTGCAAATCCCTGTTGCTCTGGATTGGACATTGACATGTTAACTGTACAGGTCAGAAAAAGCTAGGAGTAAACTGACTTTCTTAGAGGATTCGCCCAAGACCTCACCTGAAAGGAAACTGTGTTTGGAGAAACACAGCATCTTGGATGTTAGTAATTTCTATTGAAAAGAAGATGGAATGTGTAGCTTATGATTATGAATAACTAGGGGTATCACATGAGGTTCCATGAATAAAGCGTGCATAAATAATAGGCAACAGAAATGATTTGTGGGGACTACAGGTGCTTCCGTTAAGATAGCAGGATATGAAGATAATCATGGTAGTGATATTCAAATACATAAAAGGCAACATTGAAAGTCCTAACAGTGGAATGCAATGGAATGGAATGGCAGGCTTGATGTGTGTGTATGATGGGTGAGCTAAAAGCAGTCACTAAACCTAAGAACTCAGTGGTGAGCATAACAGCCATTATACAGAGCTGCAAATACTGTGGGATATATTAAGATAAATATCCAGAATAAATCCTTTTGAAGCAAAAGTATGACAAATAGAGAGGAGAAGGTAAGCAACAGGGGATGCAGCCAGAAAGTCTAGCACTTAAGCTGGCCTCTCAGAAGGACAGGAGGGGCACATGGATCAGAACCAACACTTTAAAAGAATAGCATGTGAAATACATAACTGAATCAATGAAGTGTGTGTCTTGCAAGCATGAAGACCTGGTTCTGATCCCCAGAACACAAGTAAGAATCCCGGTGTGATAGCATACACTTGGAATTCCAAAGCTAACCTTCCTAACTTCCTTAGTGAATTCTAGACCAGTGTTTTAAGAAACAGGATGGGTAGCACCTAAGCATGACACCCAAAGTTTGCCTCTGGCCTATAGGTGCGCATGCTAAGAGTGCATCAAACTCCTTCAGAGGACCTGAGTTCAGTTCCCTCTAATGCCCCAAAGGGAGCTGATGCCTCTAACCTCCAGCCTCTGCAGGCATCTGCACTCCCATGCGCGCGTGCGCACACACACACACACACACACACTTAAAATAAGCTTATTAACATACTCAAAAACTTGATTAATGATTGACATGGGAGGACCTAGCCCACTGTGGACAATACCAATCCTGGGCAAGTGGTTCTGGGCTGTGTAAAAGAGCAGGCTAAGCAAGCTGTGAGGAGCTGGCTTTCCTAAGGGTCATTCCTCCATGGTCTCTGCTTCAGTGCTTGCCTTCAGATTCCTGCTCTGAGCTCCTGTCCTGGTCTTCCTCACTGATCAACGGTAATGTGTATACCAAACTAATCCTTCCCTCCTCTACTTATCAAACATGCCAAATTGTAGTTTATAAATTGAAAGTGTACTTAAATTTTTAAGTCCTTGCATTTTTTGGAAAGTAGGCAAAACTACTAACTATTAAATGGAAAACCTGGACAAAGATAGCATAATTAAATATTTAAAGTAAGTTCTAAAAAAAAAATAGTTAAATCATGTAACCATTAGAGAAAAGGTTATATAATCAAAATGATCAATCTAATAACCACACCTATAATAACTAATAAATACCACATCAAACCATTACATAAAGAACAGAAAGTTAAACCCAAACGAAGTAAAAATAATGAATTAGTCATGATGATTTCAACAAAAATCCAAAGGGATTCGTGAGTGGAAATTCAGAAGCTCATTCTAAAATGTGTACAGAATAGAAAAAAATCTAAAAAAAGCCACAACACTCCTAAGACTCAGGTGCCTGAATTTTCATTACCAAATGTCAAGACTTATGAAAATCCTCCCACACTTGAGATAGCAACCCACTGGCTTCAGAAGTCAAATGGTTCAGTGCAAGAAGACAGAATCCCAAAGCAGCCCCATGCATGACAGCTGCCTCTTTCATACATAGATGATACTGTGAAACACTGAAGAGAACATTATCTTCAATAGGTTTTTGCTCCATTAACCAGTTATCAACTGCATATCACACTGAATTTTTCTGAAGCAAATCTCAGATACCTTATCATTTTACCTGCAGATGCTTAAGTCACTCTATCTAAGATGATTTACAAACACAGATGCCATAAAATTGTCATGCATAGCATGCTGTATAGTTTACTGCACTCAAATAGCCAAGAACTATCTTTAATTTTTTTCATACTTGGCTATCTAGCATCACTGCAATGAGATCTAGTGTTTACATGTACGGTTTCAGCATTTGGGTCTTTAGAATTTCTAGATCTCTCTTCCTGCTGAGTTCTTTCCTCTGTAGAGTTTCCCACATCGCATTGGGAGTTTCACACTATAGAGGTGTCACACACATTCTTTTGGTTTTGTGCTTCCTATACATTAGTACTTTAATGGAGATTTGGATTCAGGTTCTGTCTTTTGTAAAGAATGTTGATCTGTGTTCTTGCAACAACAAGGAAAAGCTTTCTAGTCTCTCTGATTCTTTTAATATTTCAGTGTAGTCAGATATTGTCAGTCTATTCCATTGTAAAACTCCCCACGCACTTAACCTAATAAACATAGCAAACCAGATCCATTTGATAAGTTGTTTATATTCATTGTTTCATTAAGGGTGGCAAACCCAGAAAATTCAAAATTCCATCTTTATTTACTGACTTGAACTCTTCCACACACAAGAACAAAAACTTAGCAACTACTCAGCTAATCTGTGTATGGATCATATAAAATATGCAAGATTTGTTATTGAGTTATTTTATTTTTACGTTCTGTAATAGTCCTCAAACTTTTGTTAAAATGTAAGTATCATTAATTCATGTATTTTAAACCTTCATTACATGCTTTGGGCTATTGTAGTTATTGTTACTTTGATGTGCAAATTACCCCACTTGAGGCCAAAGGGACCTTAGTTAGTGCCTCTGTCGTTTGGACACAAGTCAATAGACTCTGATGACAACTAGCCTTCTTCTCTGACATAGTGACAGGGCTATTTTTCACATTTCTATCACCTTCACTTATACAGTGACTTCAGTATCTCTGGGGACCAACCCCATCATTTGATGGAAGTCTTTTTCAAGTTGCATCTGTATTGAACAGTTCATTCCCTAAACAGTGCATTGTAACAACCATGAAAAACATTTCCCTTGCATTAGATATTCTAAATTGCTCACAGGTGCTTTACAGTGTAAAGGAGAATATATTCAGACTCTATGGTTTCTAGTGTGGATTTGAGACCTAATCTCTCATGATTCCATGGTAAAATTATATGTGGCTGATCACCTTACCTAGGCAAGGGGCTGATCATCTTACCTAGGCAAGGTAATTTTGTTTTTTTTTCCATTTTGGTCATGGTTTTTATACCTTTCCAGGAGATAAATCTAGTAGCTATAATTTTGTAAAAGGAGAAAATGCACACCATTCAAACTGATATTTCCAAAAATAGCTAGGTAGATAATGTCTTTATTTAACACTGACTTTATGTTTAAATAATTACATCTTTTCTCTTATTTTAAAATTTTAGTTCTTAATAGCACCCATGTTTTTATCTTAGTGTTCTGTTACTACCCCAAACTCTCTTGTCTCTCTCCTCTCTCTCTCCATCTCTCTCTCTCTCTCTCTCAAATTTTAGAAACTTAAATCTACTATGATTACAAATGGGATGCTTTAAAAATAGCTTAACACTTCTTTGACATTCTTTTTGAGGGAGACATTCTCTACCTAAGTATGTGGTCAAATGATTGTATACGAAAATCACTAAAATTATTTCCCTTTATGTGATCACACCAGATGTTTTTATTGCTTTTAATTTTTAGAAATTGCTTTTTATTTGCTCATTTTCACTTAATGACATTTCATAATTATCTAAGATGATTCTTATGTGACTCCAAAGAAAAATAAACCAGAGAGGGTATTGTCTTTCTTCTTGACTTACAACCTCTGGACTCTCTTTTGTTAGTCTAAGTAATAATTGTTTCAGTTTATAGACTTTTTTGAAAAATAAATATACATATGTAAATACATGGAATGTGTATATTTACATATGCAAATACATATATATGCATACATGTTCATAGAAATACATACCTGTTTTTCTTCTTCCCCTTTTCATGAAAGGTAAGCATACAAGGACCATTCTGAATTTCCATCTTGGCACTTAGCAATATAGTAGTATAGAGAAGTAATGCATATTTTTTGGGAAATGAATGGTACTCATGTGGCTGAACTTTAACCAATGAGCTCTGCATTTATGGGCATTTGAACTATTTCTGGTCTTTCGTTGTATAAATGATGCTATGGGATACAAGCTCTACTGTACAGCTTCCTGTGCATTTGTTGATATAATAGTACTGTTGGGCCAAAGCAGAAACACACATGCAATTTTGCTATACATTGCTAATATTTCAAGCAAAATATTTGACCCAAGCTTTTAATAAAAACTGCTATTAAGGCCATGGAAAAGCAAATCACAGAGCAGGAAATGCTATCATATTCACAGCATGTATAATGGACAAAGGGCTTTTCTCTGGAGGCAGGCACATGCGTATGATAAATCATAACAACCTGTGGGAAAAAGACAGATAAGCCTGCTCTGTATGTTAGATCCAATCTTGTTAAGATTGTAGCGTTTGGAATAAAGACTCCCAACTCTAAAACAAAAAAGACTGTGGACAGCTGGTGTTGGTGAGATGCTTATGCAATTGGAAAATGGATGAAAATGTAAATTTCTACAAGTTGTTCTGGGCACGGTTATTTGAAAGTCAGAGACTTCTCTCTCAGGTAGGAACAGAACTGAAATGTGCTCAGATGAACATAAACCAAGAGACACATTCAGAAACTCATGGGAGCTGTACAGGCGCCTTGCAGACTGGTTAGCAAATGGTAGTGTGCTCCTAAGAAAGCAATGTGATACAGCCATGACCATGGATAGGCTAAGTGCACGTGTTACAACCTAAAGCTTTTAAATATAATGCCACGTGGGGTGAAGCTGCTAAAAATAACTTGTAATTTCATGTATATAAAATACAACAAACAGCAGGCAAGACCAAACCATAGTGGGAACGGCCGGCAGGCAGTCTGTCTCCAGGATGGGGATGGGACTGAGGGAGTGATTGCAGAGAACACAGGGGAAGGTGGGGCTTCTGCCGTCTGTGCTATCCCTTAACTCTGGTAGCAATTACACATACATTTGCCTATTTTTTGGTATTTATTGACATGTATTTCTATTTTTGCACACTCAATGCATGTGTGTGTTACTTTCCAACCAAAAGTACAACAAAGCCAACAAATGTTTCGAAGGGATGCTTTGCTTGCACGCAGCCAGCTAATGCTGATTTTAGGAAAGGCAGATCCTCAGGTGTCCTGGATATTATTGCCCTGGAACTGGAATTTTGTGCATTTCACTTTCTTTATTTTTCTCAGGCCAGTGGTCATGCAGAGCCCCTTAAACCATAGCAGAGAGCTCCTATCCTTTCAAGCGCCACGCCACCCTGGCAAGTCCTCCTAGGAGAATTATGCTGCCCCTCAGAGAATGCTAGCAGAGCTGAGCCTCCGGGCTAAAGCTGTTTTACCAGATGCTCTGTTCTTGTGGGTGATGGCGAGAGACTTTCTAGACCCAGCTGTCCCAAACATAGCTCTTTGACTAATTGTCCGATGATCACCACATTAGCATCTCTGACTGTTTGGTTCTATTTGGTGGTTTTGATGTTGGAGCTTCTGCAGGGACCCTCATGAGAGGACCCAGAGTACACTCTGGCTGTTCGACAGCTGCTTTCTTTGGAATGGCTTCTTCCTCTGTTCTTTAGTGATCTCTGGGTAGTGTGTGTTAGTGAGCATTTTTGAGTCTGCCATTTGCATTCCTTACTACTTTCTAGAACTATTCTAGCTATGGCATTGACAAGTCTGATCATTTTCATCACTGCAGAAGAACCCAAGGTGAGAGAGAAGGCAGGGATGCGTGTTCACATCGTGATTTTGAGCAGAGCACTCCTCTTATTGCTATTTGTAACATGGGCTCTCCTCTGATGTGACATCCTCTATCTTTGGATTGAGTTTCATGTCTGTTGGTTTTGCATTTCTGTCTCGATTAGCATTCTGTCTGTGAGGCCACCTTAAGAAGAGTGTCCCAGTTGGACATTAAATAAATAATTGAGGAATCTGAGAAAAATACACTATCTTCCCTTAGTTCCTTTGTGTAATGTCATCAAAGTGATTTTCTTAAAGAATTCCCATGCCATTTTTCCCGTGGATTGTCAGCTTATGATTAGTTGGCCCCTGGAAAATGCTGGCCTCTTGCTAAGCTTTGGCTTTTTACTCCACAACTGCTAGGTCTCTTTTGACTTCCAACAATGACTGAGAGAGCAATTTAATGGCTCACAGATTTCTCTTGTAGTAATTCGATGAAGGCAGTGAAGTGGTGGAGAAGATCTTCTTTTCAAATCACAAATTCTCAGAGGGCTTGGTTCAGCATTTAGTAATTTTGACACTTGATGTGGGCTTGGCAGAGAAACCCTTGATGCAGGGTGCTCACTCACCAAGGAGATACACACATCCTCATTCTGGTAGTTTTTCTCTGGCTTGGATGATAAATAGGAACCTGGACCTCAGTGTGTATGAGACACGAATCTGGATTCTACGGGAAATGCAAGAGGAAAACAGAACTCTATCGCAACCATCTTTCCCAAGATGTAGCAAACCCAGCAGAGATGAAGACTACATCCTGGCAGGAAGGAAGATACTGCTCATGCCCTCCAATCTCACTATCAGACTGTAGAAACAGTGTACCCCAAGAAATTAGAAATTCCCAGGAGTCTCAGGCTGGAAGGAAGAGCTGGAGCCTTGGTGCAAGCAAGAAGGGAAGCGAGTCTCCAGAAAGAAATATTACAGAGTTCTGAAAACTGGTCAGACTACCTGGCTAGAGACTAGAGTCCAGGCAGTGATCGGTCCCTGATGGATGGACCACACCTTGACCAGCACTGCTTATCTATACATGCCTCTTGCCTCTATTTAAATCTAAACCTTACATCATCATCCAAATGTGGACATGGGGTGGGGGTTGGGGGGCCATTGTGGCTTTTGTTTCTTGTTCCAATGTTGCCAAACTGAATACATCTCCTTTCTCTGATTTTCACTATTTCTTGTCCCTTTAATTGGTTTATTGTGTACAGGTGGCCAAGCTTGGCTTGTTAAATGCTGCCAGGGCCCAGATTCTGACCCTAACAACTCTAGTATCACCTGTGATTGGCTAGTGGCTGCAAATGATTCCATCCACTGATGTAGACAGGATATCGAATGCCCTCCAAATGCCTATTCAGTCCTATGGAAGTCTGACCCTGGCCAGCTTGGGAATGATCTGCAGAGTAAGTCTAGGAGAGCCAAGGTTAGCTTCACTTCTTTCCTTTAGATTGCTGCTCTGGGTTCCCAGTGTTCCATCTGAAAGACATATCCCTCCTTGAACTCCAACCTCTTCTGTTGCCAGTCAGCAGGATCCTCTAGCCTAAATGAGGGTGACAAGTGAGTGAACACTCCATAGTGGCCCTCTCTCCCAGCTCTGGTCCCATGAGAGGAACTACTCTGAAGAAGGATTTTGGATCAAGTAGGCTCTAGGGATCATGACTGGTTTAGACTAGCATTTCCTCTGCCTAGATATCCACCCTCTCCCACACACAATATTTGACAGGTAGCAGTACTATTGGGTACCAACAGACCTTGCAAGCTTGTCTTGCCAACTGCTCCTGCCAAAGCTGGAAGGTGAAAGAGCAGCAACAGACGCCATCATAGCAGCTGCAGCCATCTGCTCCAGGATTAAAAAACATCGCCAAGATCAGTGCTGGGAGAGGAGGACACACACACACACACACACACACACACACACACACACACACCAGCCAGCTACTCCGATGTAGGAATAGGGGGTGCACGACCTAACAGGTGGGTTTGTTTTCCTTTCCTGCGGTAACTTAGCACACATCTCCATCTGCCACTCTGACTCCTCCAGCTCTGCTATTTTCTGGTGGACATTTAGATGCGGAATAATGTCCACTCTATGGCAACCCTCCTGTCAGAGAATGCTTCCAATGAAAGTGTTCGAAGCATTAGGATCTGCCATTCAAGTTCAGATTGGACCATTTGATCCTCTGGATTCTTGGGTCTCTCTCAGTGCCAGTATAGAAGTGCTGTAGCTCCTGGCTTGGCCTCCCAGACACAGAAGGAATCGTGATTTTGCTGTTAATATATATACTAGTGAGGGCTATAAAAATTACAAAATTTTAGATGAGCCAACTTCCCCAGACTTCAGCGCTCCCATTTATAAAATGGGAGGTAGACTGGATGTATTCTAATATTTACTAAGCCTATAATAGACATTCATTTCAGCAAGCAGGTTAGATTTATACATTTATTTAATCTTCCAGTAGGTATCTTGCTAGAAATATAACAGCTAGGACTTGGGACTTTAGAGCCCTGATAAGCTAAGCTCAACCACTCAATAAACCAATTAAAGTCGAATAATGACAAAAAGCAAAAAAGGGAGATTTATTATATGCAGCCACATTGGAAAGAGAGACAGAAAAGGAGATCAAGTCAATCCCACCCAGGATTACCTTTGAGGACCTGGCATAAGATCTGGGTTTACATAGAAAGCAAGACATACATATGCAGAGCTAAGCAGTCCTGGTCAGGGGATAGTGCTGATGATCATCTTTGCCTTGATTCCATTTTTTCCAGCAGGGTAGTCAGATTACTGTGGGCTCCTCTTCCTAGGGAACAAGTTCCTCTGGCACCAGGGCCCCAACATTTTCCTTCTCTTAGTATGAGACTTTTGGGAAGTTTTGGTTCCTTGGGGGTGGGGGGGATTGTCTCAGTTGTTTAACAACCAAAAGGAGGGATACAGGGGTCTCTCCCTAGAATATCTTTGCTCTGGCCAGAAGAGCAACAGGTGATCTCTGTTTTAAAGAAGCAACATTTGTGGCACAGAGAGGTTGAGAATTGTCCCATGTGGTAGACCTGAGATCCATTGCTAGGTAGCTGGCTACACTGTCCTTGGAGAGTCCCAGTCTGGCTTTTAGATTGCTTCTTCAAGGTCCTGGCTTTTGTTCTTGTTTCAATGGTCACCAGTTACACAGTAGAAATGCACCAGGCTGAATCTGGATGACCAGCGCTCCTTGCTTGCTAGATTCTAACTTCCTTGCCCTTCTCAGAAGCTGCAAACTGCCTATTTTCCCATGCTGTACACCTTTAGTCTCCAGAAACTTCTATTGGCTTTGGGATCAAATGTCAGCAAGTTCTGCTAGCTTCAAAGCTTTCTGGCCAACTGACCTCATTCCATTGTCATGACAGTTCTGGTTTTTATCCTTTTAGAAAAGTCTATGTTCTTGTGTTGCTATCAAGTCATAACTGAAGTTTTTAAGGCAAAAACCCTGGGTTCCGAAAAGCTAGGGTTGGCTACTCATCTCTAATATGTCAATTAGAAGGATTGGAAATAGTGAAAAGCATCAAGAGGTTTATTTAATGTGACCACACTGGTAAGGGAAATAAATAAAGGTGTTTACTGACCCCAGGCCAATCTTCTGGTTACTGACATGGATTCGGGCTTATTAGTATAGGAAGAATTGGTGCAGGTGGGTAGTGGGCATGCGTAGTTATGCCATCACTGTCCGGGCTGGTCTGGCTGATCACGGATTCTGTTTCTGCAAAGGAGCTGAAGGAGTCCCACAGCTGTCAGTGCTCAAGGAGATTAAACTAGTTCTCAGAAGAACCTTGCCCTGTCCTCAAGGATAATTTCCCTCTTCTAAGCATGGCCTCTGTCCTACAAGGTCTTTTTCTTCCTAGAATCCTGATACTGAATTACCCTTGTGCCTCAGCCACAGTAAAGAAGATACACACAGTATGAACACAGAGGCATCAAGCACTGGCCCTGACTTTTGCTTCCTTCACAGGCTAGCTGAGGCATCAACCCTTCTAAGCAAACATGCCTTCTAAATGTTCGTTTTGTTACCCTCCAACATTTGCTGTTTCCATCATTAATACTACTTTGAATGTATTTGTTCCGTAGTTTAAAATCTGCTTTAAATATCACTTTTTTTCTAACTTTTTAAAAAAATTTTTTAATTGGATATTTTCTTTATTTACATTTCAAATGTTATCCCCTTTCCCGGTTCCCCCATGGAAACCCCCTATCCCATCCTCCCTCCCCCTGCTTCTATGACAGTGTTCTCCCACCCACCCACTCCCGCCACCCCACCCTGGCATTCCCCTACACTGGGGCATCAAGCCTTCACAGGACCAAGGGCCTTTCCTCTCACTGATGCCTGACAAGGCCATCTTCTGTTACATATGCAGCTGGAGCCTCAGGTCCATCCATGTGTACTCCTTGATTGGTGGCTTAGTCCCTGGGAACTCTGGGCTGTCTACGTTGGTTGATATTGTTGTTCTTCCTATGGGGTTACAAACCCCTTCAGCTCCTTCACTCCTTTCTCTAACTCTTCCATTGGGAACCCCATGCTCAGTCCAATGATTGGCTAGGAGCATTTACCTCTGTATTTGTCAGGCTTTGGCAGAGCCTCTCAGGAGACAGCTAGATCAGGCTCCTTTCAGCAAGCACTTCTTGGCATCCACAATAGTGTTTGGGTTTGGTGACTGTATATGGGATGGATCCCTAGGTGGGGAGGTCTCTGGATGGCCTTTCTTTCAGTCTCTGCTCTAAACTTTGTCCATATTTGCTCCCTGAGAATTTTGTTTCCCTTTCTAAGAAGGACCGAAGCATCCACACTGTGGTCTTCCTTTCTTCTGAGCTTCATATGAACTGTGAATTGCATCTTGAGTATTCTGAGCTTTTGGGCTAATATCCACTTAATAGTGAGTACATACCATGTGTGATTTTTTGTGATTGGGTTACCTCACTCAGGATGATATTTTCTAGTTCCATCCATTTGCTTAAGAATTTCATGAATTCATTGTTTTTAATAGCTGAGTAGTACTCTATTGTGTAAATGTACCACATTTTCTGTATCCATTCCTCTGTTGAGGGACATCTGGGTTGTTTCCAGCTTCTGGCTATTATAAATAAGGCTGCTATGAGCATTGTGTCCTTGTTATATGTTGGAGAATCTTTTGGGTATATGCCCAGGAGTGGTATAGCTGGGTCCTCAGGTAGTATTATATCTAATTTTCTGAGGAACCGCCAGACTGATTTCCAGAGTGGTTATACCAGCTTGCAATCCCACCAACAATGGAGGAGTGTTCCTCTTTCTCCACATCCTGGCCAGCATCTGCTGTCACCTGAGTTTTTGACCTTAGCCATTCTGACTGGTGTATGGTGGAATCTCAGGGTTGTTCTGATTTGCATTTCCCTGATGACTAAGGATGTTGAACATTTTTTTTTTTAGGTGCTTCTCGGCCATTCTATATTCCTCAGTTGAAAATTCTTTGTCTAGCTCTGTACCCTATTTTCTTAATAGGGGTATTTGATTCTCTGGAGTCTAACTTTTGATATATATATATATATAAAATTAGCCCTCTATCGGATGTAGGATTAGTCAATATCATTTTTTTGACTTCTTAAAACAAACCCATGAGGCATCTACCTGACTGAGCATAGGCAGATGCTGTCCACTCCGATTCTTCTAGCCTTGTCCACTCCCAGTTTTTCTTTTTCACTGTTTCCACAGGAATCACTGAAGGAAGGCAAATCTGCCTATATCACTGCCTGCCTTAAACCCTGTCATAGGATCTGCTGTTCTGTCTCTCTCTCCCTCTCCCTCTCCCTTCCCCATTCCCCTTTCCCCTCTCTCTGTGTATGTAGGACACAGTTTCTCAATGAAATTCTTCTATTCAATTAGCCTGGCCAATAAGCCATCAAGCACTGACCCTGACTCTAACTTCTAGGCCAGGATTCACCTATTTTTACAACACCCCCTCCCAGTACTCAGATTACAGTACCTTCCAGTACTCAGGTTGCTACCTTATATTTTTTAATGTGGTTTCTGGGGATTTGAACCCAGGACTTTGTGCTTGTACAGTAATTACTTTACTGACTGAATATCTCCCCAGACGTATTTTGTAATTTCTTTAAAGATACAGGGAATTTTGTAGCTTTATGACTTTAATTGACCTATAATGTTAAGACTCTGCAACTATTGTCCAAATCATTCTAAATACACAGGGTCATCTTCCTTCTATTTCACAGGACAAGTATTTATGCCTTTTTCAAATGGCATCTCTGGGTCTGTCTTCTCCATCTGTCTTCTTCAGCTCCAACTGGATTACTTATTTATATGGAGCGTTCTCACTTGTCTCTAATTTCGAGGTCAGACACAGCCTTTTCTTTTCTCTCTGCCTCATTACCTAAAAAAGTATACCCATGAGCCCTGGTCAGTGCTTCTTCCTGACTAAAATACTTCAAAGCAAACCCCACTGCACAGACACGGCACAGTTGTGTAGCTGATGCAAATAGTTTTTAAGCTCCAGGTATGTCCACAGCTGAGCTGCTCCCCTAGATTTTATGATCCCTTGCATACTCTCTGTTTACCACTGCACCCAATTTCTCTGAGGCATTTTTACCTGAATGAACAGACTGGCATGTGGCACCATGAACACAATGTCTTGCTCTTACAGCATAGCAGAATAAGAAGGGCTTTGGAACTAAAAGACATGAGCTTGTATATTAGCTTTCTTGGCCTCTAAACTTCCATTTTAATGCTGGGAATCAAAATAGCACCTACCCTGTTTAATTTCCAGACTTACCACAGAATCAAAGGAGACACTGAAGTAAGGCCTGAGGAATATTTTGTATTATTCCCCCTTCCCAACTTTCCCTACACACCTCCTTTCTTTCTTTCAAATTCATGGCATCTGTCTATCTATCTATCTATCTATCTATCTATCTATCTATCTATCTATCGTCATTCTTAAGTACAAAAATAGAACATGCTCCATCTGTATAATGTTACTGGTGTGTGTTTGTTTTTAGGGGGAAATGATACTATAACATATATTATATATCATAGTCTCAAAAAATAAAAATACAAATAGAATATTACTGAAATATAGCCCAAATCTGATGAAAGGCATCAACCATGAGGATTTTAATTCTGTAAAAGTAATTGATACTTACGATAAGCCTTGGATTCAAAGTCATACCTGCAGTACCTTGCCAGAGTTTCAGTTTCTATTTGCATTATCTTGTGTCTTTCCATAAAAATCATCTTTTATTGCCTTGCTGGGTAATGCTGCATACGGTCCACTAATGATCCTCAAAGACCCGATAATTATTGTCAAAATGCAGTAAAGAAAAAGCTTGTGTTACCTGGTTGTTATTACATACACTGTTATATCTAAGAGAAGTTTGTTTCTGTGAAAGAAACAAAACAAAGCAAAAAAGGACCTACTCAGAGAATAAAGAAACCAATAGTAAAATTTTAATATAAAATTATACAAACACTATCATTATTTGTGGATTCTAAGTTTGCAAATTTTCATACAGTCCAAGATTTATTTATAACCTGAAAATTAGTACTTGTGTTATCTCTACAGTCGTTTGCAAACACACAAAAAGATGTGAAATTCCGAGTCATCTGACATGTGTGTTCTGAACAGATACGGTCTCGGTTCATATTGTGAGTAAGTGTCCTTTGCCACCTTCATCCCTCCATTTTAATGCCTCTCCCTGGTGACCTCACCATTTAAAATGGCCCTGAACACAGTGCTGAAGTGCTGCTAGATGCAGGAGGGCTGCCATGTGCCTTACAGATAAAACACATGCATTGTTCAGAATGAGTCACAGAGTTGTTATTAATGTACCAATGGCACAAATTTCAATTGTGTGACTTCAAACAGAAATCTACGTAAAACAAGGTTATGATCATCATTTGATGAAATTAGTAATGGCAGAACCTTGCAGAAACCTAACCCTGTATTTCTCTAGGACCCATGGCTGTGCATTTTCCAATTGTGTGTTTGAAGTAGTTTTGTAAAACTGACCTAAATAATTAGCATTCACTGCATTGTCAGCAAATGAATCTTCTTTGAGGCTACGGCTTCAGAACATTCTCCATCTTTATTCCAGTGGTCCTTAAGCTGGGACTGAACCTGAAGGCTGGGCTGTCAAGTAGCAAGCTCTTCAGACCCTTTAGTCTCTGTACTCCACAGTGCTGGGGTTACAGGCATGTACTTTCTATCTTTTGGGAGGAGGAACCAAATTCTTGTTCTCAAGCTTGTTCAACAAGCTCCCTTATATGCCGAGTCTTCTTGTTTGTCTCTGTGCTCCTCCTCTGAGCTCTAAGTTCTCTAGGTAGAGTCTCTGCTTCCTCCATCCATACTCATTGCTTCCTTCAATAACTTTTTTTGTCCCAATATACTCAGCTTGAAACTTACCAGGAATAAAATACAGTTTTAGAAATAGTCTTACTTTTCCTTCGAATCACTAACACTTGCCACATCTCCACGACCCATGTAAATCAAATGCTCCGTGCTTACGTTGGAAACAGAGAGGCCAACTGGCCATTCTGAATAGCTGTTTATCCAAACCTGTGTGGGACTTCTACGAGCATTTAATGTACTTTGCCTTTTTTAGACTGTGTTTTCTGATTTATCTTTATAACTCAGGCATAGGTACATCACAGGTGGCAAGCAAATGTTTCCTCCATATGTCAATAAAGCTAGAAGCCTATAGTTTTAAAAGAATCTAAGTATGAATCCTGTGAAATCAAACACGGTGGGCAGTTGTTGCCACTGTTGCTTTTTCTTCCTCTTCCTCCTTTTCTTTCTCCTCTTCTTCTTCATCCTTCTTCCTTCCTTCTGCTTTAATACTGGGGAGTGACCCCAAGATCTGTGCTTGCTAAGTAACTTCTCTACTACTGATCTACATCCTAGTTGCCCTTAGTCCTAGACTGGCCTTAAATTACTATGTAGTCCAGGTTAGTCTTGAACTTAGAACCTCCTTCCCTTCACCTCCCAGGTAGCTGGAGTTATAGACTTGTACTGCCAGGCCTGGTTAGAGAGTTTTGAGTAAAGGAAATAGGATGCTATTGTTTAGAAATGCCAACAACTATACCAAACAAAACAACACAAAAGCATAAGTAACTTTTTGAGATCTGAGAGCCTTAGGAGCCATTAACCCAGCAGCCATGTGTAAGTAATTAACTAAGATGGAAGGAATAAAATGAAATGGAAGCCCAGAGTTTTCATATACTTGGTTGGCTTGTTCCAGCCTTATAAAAAGCAGAGTTTGCTTGAAAACAGATCAGCCTGGGATACAATATACCATTAGGCAAGAGTGAATATGTTAGATTAGCCGAACACTAAGACATCTGTTGAAGGAAGGGAGCATGGAAGAGCTGTTAGTGATGTATAGAATAAAAGGGGAAATGTTATCTAACCTCTGTAACGGCCTCTCTGATCCCTTAGTAAAAGACAGCAGTCACAGCAGAGGACAGGTAAGGAATCCAAAACCACAAATATTTTAAAATAGAGATGATGGCTCCCACTTGCTAATAAGCAGGCTTACAGAAATTAAAATGACAGCTTCATTGGTTTTTTTTTTTTCTTTCTAATTCTGGGTGTAAATTGTGTAACATCAAGTGTTAGCAAGGATGTGAGGCAGGACTCATCTTCATGACTGTAAGCTGTAAGCTGACACAGGCCTGGTGTGAAGCCATCTGGCAGCCTTCAGGGAAGGCAGGCTGCCTTTGCTCACAGCCTAATAGTCTTATTCCAGGGATAACTTCCTGGAGCATCTTCATGTAAGTCCACAAGGATACGTGCTGGGTTGATACAGCATCTAGGTAAGGAGGAGCTGGGGCAACAATGTGCTGCACATTGTGGGCTATTCTGCTACAGAGAACAGCAAAAAGCACACTTAGCAACATACACAAACTCATCAGGTGTTTGAGGATGACCTTGAACTCCTGATCCTCCTCCTTCCCATTTCCTAAGGGCTAACGTCATAGGGAATGGCACCATGGGTTATGCAGTGCTGGAGCTTGAATCCAGGGTTTTATGCATGCTGAACAAATGCTCAAAACTGAGTTCAGTTCAGCAGAAAATTATTTACATTTTTTTTTGCTTCTTATTCTGTGTTGTTAACATAAGATCTATTGTACTTTTCTGAATGGTAATGGATATTCTTTTGATGGGGCCTTTGAGATTCTCTCAAAGGTTTTATCACAGATCCCATTTTTCAGAAATAGTTGTTGGTGAACTTACAAAGAATGAATGATGAGCAGCAGTGGGCTTATTCTGTGTGGGTGTTAAAGTTTGCAAAGCAGGCATTACACTCTCCATGTAGATTTCCTATAGGTGGATTAGAGGACAAGGGATGCATGACTGGGTGGCTGAAACCCACCCTTATTCCAAGTGAAATGAATAGATCTGGTTAAGTGGAGGATTGAAAACTGGGGACTGGTAAAAGTGTGCTGTCTGAAAATTGGCAGAGACAAGAGGTGGGCTGGCATGGGGCAAGTTCATCTCAGACAAGTGCCTGAAGCCAGAGAGTCTCTTCATGAAGGTCACTGAAGAGAGAGAGTTCCTGTGGCTGGAAATATTGTGTGTGGACTCAAAGCAATTACTGAATTGATTGGCACCATTTAAACTAAGGGGCCAGAACCATCTGCCAACAAGTTGAAATGATGACAGTACCATTTCTGGGGTAAGAAGACAAATCTCAGGGTCAGTGATTTCAATTAAGAGGTGTCATTCACTTGTCATTTCAGGGTGATTTAGCATGTGTGCATCCTTCAAGAATAAACCTGACCAGGTATCACACTGACTGTGACATTGAGTATTTGGCATTTTTGTAGCTAAAGACTTTCCTTTGCACTCAGCTTAGTTCAAGGTGGTACTGGAAGCTGGCAATGAGCAACAGCTATAGAATTTATGGGATTATATATCATTTATTATGTAATGGATATTTATCACTTACTACTTGACAGCAAGCATCTTCTTTTTGCTTGGAAATGAATTAGCTTGTCTTCCTCAATAAAAACTTAAAACGCTAGATGCACAGATACTAAGTTTCCCATCTTTCTTGCAGCTAGGCTCAAAAACAAAGCCTAGACTCCATCAATCCCATGCAGCTGCTGTGGACCTTGAATAAGAAGCTAGGAGTACCAAGAAATTGGAATGGAAGACTGCAAGGCACAGTATTAAGGGCTGTTAGGGAAATGGAAGTTGTCACTGACTAATGTCCATGCTGGTAGTGGCTGCATCTGGGTTATCTAGGGTTTAGAGGTGACACTGTCTTGAGTGGTCTGGCTTCATACTGTGGATATTCTGGGTATCATCCAGGCTAATGCATTAGCTTCCCTTGTTCTTGACTATTTTCCAAACCTTGATTTCTTGGCAAGTATGAACTCTCCAATACTCAATCGATTTTCTGCTTATGGCAGCCAAAATTAGTTTCTGCTTCACTCAACACAGCTGACTAATAGAGGGTGTGTACCTAGGTTCCAAATAGAAAATGCTTTCTGGTGCCGAGTATGTGGACCGTGGCCTGTCATAGTTTTTCTCTGGAAGGCTTAAAGTCATTTTACAATTATTCTACTATACTCCTTCACTTCTGGATTTTATTATTTCACTGTTATAGCAGTAAGGTGCTCACCAAAGTTGACATTTAATGAATCCCCACTGTACACAGAACATTTGACTGAATTGTGTGGATATACTTCTAGCTCTTAATCTCATGGTGTACATATTATAATCTGTGAAAAGACAATGAACTACAGGAAGGTCCAGGGACACCATCTCTCTAGCCTAGCTTTGTGGGAGGTAGCTCTCCGGCAGATGGTTCTTCTTCACTGGACTATTATACTTTTGTCTAATGCCTTCCTCCATCAATACTTCATTTTCCTTTTTGTTTGTTTTGTTATGCAGTTTCAGAATTTAGTCTTTGGTAATTTCATACACACACATTCACACAGACACATAGATACACAGAGAGACACAGGGAATCACATAGACACACATAGACACATATAAATGTATTTAGATCATATCTATCCCTAACCGCTCCAGCTCCCATCGCTATAAGTGCCTCCAACTTCTTTTGTTTTTTTCTTAGTCTACAAGTTCAGTCAGTACTGCTGGATTATGGACAACCTACTATGGGTCACACCACTGAGGAAAATGGATATCTCCCCCTCCATCATCCTTCAACTGTCAGTAACTCCTCAGCTAGGGTTGAAGTCTCATGACTCTCAGAATACTGAGATTACAGGTGTGCCCTATCACATCCAGCTTCATTTCTTTTTCTTTTTCTATTTCTTTTCTGATATTATTTTCCAAGTTATCTGGGCTTGGACCCAGACTAAACTCTCTTCATTGTCTATAGTTACTTAGCATCTAAATTGAAAACTAAGGATATACCCACACACATCCCTGAAACAACACTTCCATGAAATATTTTATTGTGTGCAATATTATTATTTTTTTATCCTGTCCTATTTTATGTCGTTTATTAAAGTGGCGTTTCCAACCCAAAACCTTGATTTCATGACCCACTAATGTCTCATTGCTTATTTTTTGACAAACCGTTTTCTTCCAGATAATTTAAGTGGCTCCATTGAGTTGGCTCCTCAACTTTAAATAATATTAAGTAAGCATGACTTTCTCTTCTTAAAAGCAGCATTATCAATACAAACAATCTTGCCTTCAGTCTCTTCCCTTGTCTCTAGCCTACTGACTACAGTTCAGATGACCACCACTGTCTTTCTACTTGACTCATATTTAGCTTTATTACTAGCATGCACAGAGGCTTCTTTTGCTAAGCTTGGTGGCTACTTCTGTATTTCTAAACTCAAAAGGTGCAGTGAATCCTCTTCTTGATGAGAATCTTCTTGCTTCAGAGAACTTCCTGACATGGTTGCTGCAACCCCCTCCTGCTGGGTCTCCTTTTATTTTCCTGGCCTCTCTTTATGATAGGTCTTTTTTTCCAGGCTCTTCTTCCTCTATCTGGCCAGTAGATATTTCTCCAGACTTAAACTATGATTTTCCCCTTCATTCTCCACTTGTACCATGCTGTAGTTTAATACCCATCTGTATGCTCATGCCTCACAAATGCTTATCCCCTGCACTAGAATCTCTCCGTCTTGCTCCTATTGATGTTCAGAGCTGGATGAGGTCTATCCTTTGTATTGCATGGTGTTTAGCAGTATGCCTGATTTTTACCTACTGACTACAAATACTATGCTGCCTTCCTCAAGTAGCAGCTGTGACTACTGAGTATCTCCAGACATGGGAGTTGTCATGGAAGTGGGTCATTCCTGGCTGAGATTTGATGTGTTTCTTTGGCCTGTCATCTGCAGAGTAGGTGGTATTTTCACCTGGACACTTCAAAGACTCTTTTAGCTTTCCCATGACAGATTTGAACTTAATTTGTTACCCACTCTTGTGAGTTCACTTATCAGCTCTGATCCTCATCTCATAATCTACTCTGTGCCTTCAGGAGCTTGAATTTATGCTTATTATCATCTGCTCCTACACCACTCCTATATGATCTATACTGAATAGAGCCTGTTTAATGGGCTACACATCTGTGGAATCTATTTACCTGTCTTCTCTCCTGGTTTTAGCTTCTCCCTACAATGATTTCAACTCCATTAATGTCACCCCCATTCTTCCCAATCCATGCTCAAACCTTTGGACATCAATGGAAGTTCTAAAATTCTTAACAATTTACTTCCCAACCTCTCCTCTAACTTCTTCACAAATTTATTTATTTATTTATTTATTTATTTATTTATGCTAAATCTGTCATCATCTATCCTCATTAAGGTTTGTTTTTTTGTTTTTGTTTTTGTTTTTTGTTTGTTTGTTTGTTTTAGCATTGGATGGCAATTAGAAACTCACAACTGACCAAAGTGCAGAGAATAAATGTCTATCTATGTCAACTCTACCAGGATCAGGAATTGTAACAGAAGACATAAAAGGGAGGTTGTAAGAATCAGTGGTTGGGAACAATCAGAGGAAATCAAACAGTATACTCTGGATATGATGAGCCACTCTGCTCATAGAATCATAGCAACTGTGATGGTACAAGACCTATCCAATATCAAGCCAGTCAGCATTTTAGCATGGAAACGGGTGGTGCTCACAAGCCCTGTCTTCTTACTGAAGAACACAGTCAATGGATCCAGTGGAAAGCCATAGCTATGGGTATATCCCCTGACTGGATTGGTTTGCTTATTTTAAAACAAAAACAAAATTGTGTGGTGGTGGTGGTGGCGCACACCTTTAATCCCAGCGCTTGGAAGGCAGAGGCAGGAGGATTTCTGAGTTCGAGGACATCCTGGTCTAAAGAGTGAGTTCCAAGACAGCTAGGGCTACACAGAGAAACCCTGTCTTGAAAAGACAACCAACCAACCAACCACCCATTTACCCAAACAAACAACCAAACAAAACCAAAAGCAGTGACAACAAACCCAAAAGGACACCAAGGAGAGAGAGAGAGAGAGAGAGAGAGAGAGAGAGAGAGAGAGAGAGAG
>JADRCH010000050.1:8848072-8858806 GCA_019843965.1 Rhynchomys soricoides
GAGAGAGAGAGAGAGAGAGAGAGAGAGAGAGAGAGAGAGAGAGAGAGAGAGATTGGCTTTGGGTAGGAGAGAGGAGTATGAGAGGTGATTATGGTCAAAAGAAATTCTCAAGGAGTTAATAAAATGCACTAAAAGTCCCCCAAATGCTTTTTCCTCAGCATTACTGGTTTTTCCTGATTCACACTTGAATTAAACCCACAGCCTTTTTTCTGGTCTCTGTCCCCAATCCTTCCCCCATGTCTTTCTGATGTACCTATAAGTTAAGACATCGGTAGCTGCAATTCTGTTCATTATTTTAAATCTCCATGCTTACATTTATTTCTCCACTTGTAACTAAGATTTGATGCTCAGGTCTTTTTAGATCTGTCAGTTTGATTTTCATAGTACTTATGAACGCAACACCATTTATCAGTGCCCGTCTCTGCCCCCACTTGCGTATGTCTTTGCTGCCGACATACTCTACCGCACTGGTAACTTGGCTGGGTATTTTATGATCCCCTTCTGCAGATCCACACGCTCCTTTGCCACCTCCTTGCCTCCTCTCTGAGGGCAAGCTCAATCAATCTCCCCTCAGCTAACCTGGTCCACAGAGCGCTCTCTCCTCGCTAATCTCCCATTTATACTCTTAGTCAATACCAAATTCGTTCTTAATTGCTTAATTTATTTTTAATTTCATGCACAGTAGGTTTTCTACATCCAACTTGATTGCAAGTTTATTGAAAGCAAGCTTCTCATGGTACATGTCATCTGCCTTCTTCATTTCATTGAGCAAAATGACTGGCACACAGCAGAGAGTAAATAGATGATCAAAAAACAGTCCTGGGTTTCTAAACCATTCTAGAGAAGACAGGGAACATTTATTAGTTATTTTCATCCCACAAATTCTTCACACCTTTATGGGCTTCCTTATTTTGTAGTATAAACCTCATTTTCTTACTTTGAACACAAAGAAATAGATAAAAAGACCGTACACACAAAACAATTCTTCATTCACCTTGTGATAATAATAAAAATATCATATTGCAGTAAAGATTTAAACATCATCATTAAAAAATTACTCTCTTGTAAATATTCGGACTGCTTTCTTGAACTTTTGGAATACATCGGCTTGTTTTCTTTTAAAATCAGAAATAAGAAATAGAAGTATGGTCAGAAGCCAGTTACTTTTAAGGTCAACGTCTCCTGAAAAGACAGGTGTGCTCAGGAGAAATGAGTACATCTCAGAACAGAGAGCAGGCATTCTGATTAGACTCCCTGAGTCATTTTCTGTGGAATGAGTTTTAATATTTGAAGGTTAGAAAGGTGACCTCAAGCCGGAGGCACTGCGTGAGAACAGCCCACCATTGCTAAGCAAATTACCTTGGAAGTGGTTCGGTGTTGGATTCAGGGAGGGCTGTGCTGGCTCTCAGAGGAGAAGGCTGAGGGTAAACAGCAGCTCCTGCCAGCAAGATGCCAGTGATCCATCCAAGCTCATCAATCAATATTGGATGTCAGAAATGAGATTGAGCACCCTGACTCCTTTGATAATGGCCAGGAAAATGAAGATATCTTGGAAAATAGCCAGAAGCAGAGAAGGCTTTGGGTTTTGTCACTGTCCTCTAGTGATGGGCTTTGCAATATGTTTCCTATCCACTCTAAGACATTCTCTAAAGACCCCTTTCTTTTTCAAACACCATCCTGGGTTTTTGTTTTTGTGAAGACATACATGATGTGGGCTGTTATCCCAATTTGTGAATAAATGATGATTATATTCAGACTTCCCATTTATGTAATATAGACCTTGCGTGGCACTGTGTATGGGGAAGATGTACATGGATGCACATCCCTGCCAAGGCCCGAGGAATCAGATTCACCTGGAGCCAGAATTACAGGTGGCTGTGAGCCACCCAACACACATTCTCAGTAGTGAACTCAGGTCCTTGGCAGAGCAGTACATGCTCTCAACTGCTGAGCCATCTCTCCAGCCCTCTGGGTGTTGTTTTTGCAGCTGCATCTTTTTATTTAATTACATCAGCAACACCGTATAGAATTGTGTGTCTCTGTGGAGGTGTGTGCACATGCATGTGGGTACCTGTGGGTACCAGAAGGAAGCATTGAATCCCCCTAGAGCTGGAGTTACAGGCATTGTGAGTATTTGATATGTACTGGAAACTGCAGTTGGGTCCTCTAGAAGACCAGTGCTCACTCTTAAACATGGGTCATTTCTCTAACCCCTCTAAAACACTTTTTATTAACCTAGTTATACATACTGACTGGGTACAGTGGGATATTCGAGTACATGTACTCTGATCAAATCAGAGAAGTTAACATTTCCTCTCCTTGTCATTTCTCTACTTAGAGCCTTCAAGTTCACGGACTGTAGATACTTGTATATAATCAATATGTTCTGCCATATTACTTGCCAGAGTTACTGTATTCCTTTCAGGGCATCAACATTCCTTACTCCTTCACATACACATTCTGTTTACCTTTACACATCCAGTGGGGTAAGCTATTCCTACCATTGTTACAGGCCAGCCTTCAAAGTAAATCCCCTTCTCCTGACAATTTGCTTAGGGTGCCAGCTTGATGTACAATGCTGAGTTTAATTTCTTCTGGGCACTGGAGTGTGGTCTCTTTACAAAGTTTTTGGTTATAATTAATGACTTTAGACACAAAGTGTACAACTACAGAGTTGGAGAGCCTTAGTGTGTGAGGACTGCATAGGAACGGTGTATTCTAACATCACATGTAGATGTGTGGAGAAGGTAGAGTGGTGTGGGGTGCCCAGGCTGTGGACGTCACTATGAGAGGGTAGTGACATTGGTGGACTTATAGCTGTTTCTTCAGGTACTGATGATGTGAGATCTTGTAAGCAGGCAAGGGCTTCCGGCCTGAATACTGCACAGGAGGTGGAGCAGTGGAAACCACAGCGCCTCCAAACTCTCTTTGGTATTCACACATGCTATGGTGCATGTGCACCAGCTTAGTGAGTGGGGCAGCAGTAGGAACTGCCATTTTTGTCCCTAACCCTTTTGCAGTACATGTACATATATAGGAGATGGGAGAAGGGTGGAAAATGCATCAGCACCTTCTTTCAGTGTTGGCACCAGTATGAGCCCATAAATAACCGGGCATGCCCTTAGTCCTGAAGGAGAAACATGCAGGTCTCCTGACTCTTAAGGATAACACTTTTCATTCTCCGTGCTGTAAAATCAATTTCTTGCACTGCAGGGCACTAAGCAGGCTTTACTCTTTGGATGCTATGTATTCTTCTTAGTTGAGGTTGACTTAAGATAGTGTGGTGCAATGTCTGCAGCATTCAAGATACGGGATTATACATGGGTTCCTAACCCCTAGAAAAAAATCTGAGAGAAGCTCACCTCTTAAGATAGGGATATTGTCACTCAAATGAAACAACGAAGTCTTTACCTAAGGGCATGGCAATGGGCTGGGATACAGTTTCACAGGATTCGGAGATAAAATAGGCTTATTGAGTGAAGGACAGAGGAGTGAGCCTAGGGCTCAGTAAGGACCTTGAAGATGGACTGATGCTCTACTCTGGTCTCTCGAAGTGGTGACCATGAGGGACAACTGGTCAAGGTAACACTGCTTAAGGTAATGCACTTGGCCATGAACTGTGTGTGAAGAGAGAAATAGCCCAGGATATGGTTGTACATAAACTTCCTGGCAGTGGTCAATGGACTGGGTGATTGATCACATTCCTGTAATAAGCAACATGAGGAGATTAGAGACAAGAGCGTCCTTGGAATGGAGAGAAAAGACAATGTTAAGTGGCTTGTAGAAGTGGATGCAAGCACGAATATGTTTGTATTGAATGTTAATTCCTACCAGAAGGCTTCTCTTTCAGCAAAACACTAAATAACCAAATGTCCTTGGCCTTTCCTGTGTTTACACAGTAATTTCATCAATGAGGAGAAGGCTATAGTCAACATGGGACCCTTCTCACTAAGGCTGATGGAACCTCTGCTACTGTTAGGTTTCTGACTTGCAATACAATCCAAGTCATGAGTCTCTCAATAGAGTGCTGTCTAGATAAGCAGAAGCAACCCTGATTAATCAACCCCACCCTGAAGTAGAAAGAACGTCTCCTCATGGTTTGGAATGACACAGTGGGTATGGATTTGCCTTCCTGGCTTCAGTGCCTCAGCCCAGCACTACCATGTGAAGCCTCAAAAAGTTGCCAGTGTGAGATGGATATTGTTTCAGACCAAGGGACCATTTCCTACCCAAGGAGTCATAGCAGTAGGAAGGCAACTGGGGATGTGCTAGCTCTTTTACTTGTAGCATGATATAGAAGGAGAGTTAGTGGTTTTTTTTGGTGTTTTGTTAGTTTTGGGTGGTAGTAGCAATTGAAACCAGGGCCTCACTCATGCTAGGCAAATTCTTTTGCCACTGAAAGGCATCCCTAGCTCTAGGAGGATTTTCTGAGATGTAGGTGTTAAATATCAGGCTATCATGTGGTGGTAGGCCCCTGATATATGGTTCTAAGAAACAGGTAGAATTAGGGATAATTTCACTCACACTTATTTCTAGTGGCCCATTTGAAAATCTTGTTTCTCATCTCTGACTTTAGGCCTGTATATTTAGGAGGCATCGTGAATCTTCAAAGTGAGTATGACATGCATTTGATACATTCCGTGCATTCTTGGTCACCTTAGGAGTGCCTGCTTAGTTTTGTTTCAAAATAGCTGAACTTGATTACCCTGAAAAGGCTGGACTGCTGCTATTTAATAGGGACATATGTTTAGAATTTAATGTTCAGTGGGGACATCTTTCACTATTAAGTGGAATGTCTAATGACAGCTATGCACTAATTGAGACCAACACTTGAGGGGGCTCAGAACTCTCAGAAAAAGGGCCTGGGTCATCCCTTTATGGAAATGATCTCAATTAGAGCATTAGCCACGATGAGAAGGGACTATCAACTCTCAAGACCAAACAGAGCAGCATGGGCAGTCATTCCCACCGTGAAATCTTTTTAGTAGCTTTCTAGAGAAGTTTTGACCAACCGGAGTCCAAGGACAGGTATGCCAGGACAGTGCAGAACTCACATGAGATGAGGTAGATTTGAGCAGAGTAACTGTGAGATCACACACCATGTCTTGCCCTGGTCTCCTTCACTAATGCACCAATCCAATAGACTGTGAGATATGTTTGCTAATGACCTGATCCAGAGACCTATCCTCTGCTGAACAGGACCTCATCTTGCTCTGGAGATATGTCTCCAACCCTTCTTCTGGAACCAGAAGCCGGGGCCTGAGTCTCACGGGGATATGAGGCTGGCCACCTTGACAAAGAGGCTGCCACTAGTCTCCAAGGGAGATGACGTGCTTGCCTAGGATTTTCTCCTTTTCTAATGTCTTTACTCTCTTCCTCGTAGAGATTGGCTATTAATACATCTCTTAACAAGAATTCTAGTCTCATTTCCTGTCTCTTTGTAATCCAACCTGAGCTTATAATGTGAGTGGATGAGGACTTTCAGGAAGAACAACTGAGACAGAAGAGAACTAACAATAAAATTTGAAGTACACTGGCTTTGGACAGAAGTTCAGGGGAAAAAAGATGTTTAGAATATAAGGTAATAGAGGCAATGGAGAAGCAAGAGTATACGGCAGGACAAGAGGACATCACACGTTGTCAGTATCTGTATGGGACAACAACACACCTCTAAGTCCTGTGTCAGATGCAGGAGCAAAAGCAGGGAGTTTTGCAGAAAAATGGACAGTTGTTAGGGTGATGGGTGAGAGGAGCTGTCAGAGGTGGGGACTGAAAATTCAGTAGCACCCTTGGAAGAAAGACCTTCATGCTTACAAGAGGAGCAGTACTTATGGATACATTGATATTTAGGACATTCTCCAGGGGGTCCTTGGCTCCTCTCATACCTGCTTCTCAACACTTCAATGTGTCTTTCCTAAATTCCTGTTGTAGGCATAGAACGCCAGCAGAAGTAGCTGAAAGATTTTCTTCTAGTGTATTGCTGAGCAGGAAGGCTGGCTTATGAAAAAAAGATGGATTATTTCATAAGCTATGATGTAACAAATGGTTGGCCATCTGCAGATAAAAGGAAGAAAAAGAAAAAGATAAAGGCAAGCTTTAAATTCATTTCGTACATTAAAATACATTCCATATGGAGCAAAGACTTAAAAATAAAAAGTGAGCTATAAAAATCTCAGGGAAAAAATAGGAAAAGTTCTTTAGCTAGGGAGTGGGGAGTGTCTCAGGGAAATAAAACTCAGCAACTATTAAAATTTAAAACTTCTGTAGGACGAAACAAGTGCTTTTAATAATTGCCAGTGTTTGAGGCCTGCATTTGCTTTACATTATTGCTTAAGTTATTACTGTATAGAAATCTCTGAGGTTAATGCCTTTGCCATTGTTCTAAGTGAAGGAGGTTTAGAAAGAGCTGGCCATCCTGATAGGACAGAAGATGGGAAACGGGTGGGGTCTGAATTCATCTCAGGTGGATGCTTCTAGACAGACCATGGGCTTTATTTTCAAATTTTTTTTGTTTTGAAGAACTTCTAGGTTGTCAGAAAGTTGGAAAACCTTTGCAGTGAATTCCTGTGCAGTCCATCTAATATTGACCTCTTAGAGAGTTTTTATAGTGCAATTAAGAAAACCAAGAAATGAATATTAGTATAATACTATTACTGAGCTATGGGGTGCCGTTCAAATTTCCTGTTTTTTTCTCCATCCTCCTTTATCTGTTCCCACACCAAACTCATATCTAACACTGCTCCACATTGTTAAGCTGCAGTGTCTCCCTAGTCCCCTGCTAACCTTGGCAACGTCCTCAGTCCTTCCTTGTGTTTAATGAACTTGCCATTAGAGGTATTGTTGTTTAACTCATTCTCTGACTGATGTGGACCTGATTTTTTTTTAATTATTAGATTTTGCGACATTTTTGGCAACAATAGCATAATGGCTATGTGGCCTTAGGAGTAACATTTGAGAGGGCCTAATGTCAGCCATCTCATTGAAGATAAGGCTAGTTTTCCTCCCTTGCCTAAGGTGGTGGCTAACAGAGTTCACCAACGTAGCTACTGGCTTCAGTAACGTTTTGGAGGTGATGGCTTGACTTTATGCAGCTGATCCTGTTTCTCCGTCATCCGCTACATTTCCTGTTTGTTCGGATCTTATTTCTACAACCCCTATGCTTTTCTAATGGTTTTGTGTTCATTTTGCCTTACACTTATTGATTTGAACTATTTTGTAGAAATAATTGTTCTCTCTCTTACGTAACCATTCGTTTATTTCGCTATGAATTCGCGAGTGTTTTACCCTTTGCTCTGTAACCTACTGCTGTAGTTATTTCCCCTTTCCAGCCTTGTCATTCAAACCTTTTGATGGCTATGACATCCTTTGATGATGCCTCGTTCCTTACCTTCTGCTTCTCCCTCCTCCCACCTTCTCTCCGTAGCCTCTGACACTTCCAGATGCTCTGTAAGTTGAGTGTTTTCCTGACGCAGTAGTGAAATCAGCCACCTTTTGGAAAGTCTCCAAAGTTCTTAGGAATTAGGGTACTGTGCCCCCTCACTCATTTTGGAAATGTGTTTTTCCCGGAAATAGAGCTCTAAGAGGGCGCATCCCCTCCCCCTTTCATTTGGAACTCTCTAGATGCTGTCATTTTGTCTTCTGGACCCCAACAGTTCTGTGGGGAGGAGAGAGATGCTTTTATTATAGTCTTCTGTTCACCGCTTCCCCCTTCTTTGTTGGATGCTTTTAAGAGCTTATTTTGGTTTTCAACAATTATGGTGTTTGGGGGCAGATTTTAAAATGGTAATTATCCCAGGAATTTTTTCCCCAGTGTTTAGATCTATGACTGTATAGGTTTAGGTGACATAAGGTGGCGGGATGAACTTGCTAGTCTTTCACATTTGGGGGTCTGGTGAATACATATTAAGTCACTTGCTACTGCCACACGGTCCTCTGAGGGTCTGTTCACTTTCTGTGTGAAATGCTGTGCTCATCATTTTGAATAGTTTTTCTGGGATGTCTTAAAGTTCACCAGTCTTTAATTCTGCTATGTCTAAATGATGTTCTGCCTAATTTAGTGATTTTTTAAAAATTGTATTTAATCTTTATTTTTTTACAGTCAAGATTTTATTCCACTCCCAGTCTATCCTTTGGATGTGAAACAATTTAGTGAATTTTTTATTTCAGAATTTTTGTATCTTTTTTAATGTATTAATGTTTCATTTGGCTGATTTTTTTGGCTAATTTCTTCTTTAAATTCATACAGATTTTTAAACCCTTGAGCACAATTATAGCAGTATTGTTAAAGTTAGTCTGCTCATTACATAATAATCATAATTTCTGGATTTGTTTGTGCCCTAGTTATGGATTGTATTTTTCACATAGTCATTGCAAGTCAAGGAATTTTTGATTGTGTGCTTGATGTTTTCTGATTATGTTCTCGATTTTCAGGTTGTTGTTGTTGTTGTTGTTGTTGTTGTTGCTAGTATTTCCCTAGGTAGTTTTGAAAGATGCTTTGATAGGTGGTTAATTTTCCTCCATACCATTTCAACCTTCAGTGTTTATTGTAGGAAAATGTATAATGCAGTATTAATACTTTTAGCCTCTTTAAAGTGAACAACAGGGACATTAAATATATTTATGTTGTGTACCACCATAACATCTATCTGTCTCCAGAACTTAAACTCTGTGAACATTAACTCTCATTGTTAAAGTGTTACCGCATATAGTTTTGTATAGGATTTCCCTAACGATTAGCCGTGTTTAGTGAGCATTTCATGCAGGCTTACATTTTTCCCAACCTACCTTTAATGATGGTTCTTAAATGCGTTAACCTCCCTTCTAGCCCACCATCCGCCAGAGGTAGTGGAAAAGAAAGGTTATTATGATTTGGGGAAGTCGACCTGGTTAGAAATGGTTCCTTGGAGAAAATCCCGTCTACATTGCCAGGAAATCAGTAGTTCAGTTCACAGGTCAGCATTGGTAGCTCCATCCATTTGCAAACACTTCACAGATAACCTAGCAATCCAGTTCAGTAGTGTCTGGATAACAACAGTTGTGGCATGACCTAACAGGAATAGCCAGGCCTCAGCTGAATCATCCTGAGTCATCAGGAGGAGATTCAGACTAGCTTGGATGCCAGGAGAAGTTCTCTGCATGCCTCTCTCAACAAACTGAAGATCAGAGAAGATTCAAGACCAAGAAGTGTTGCAGAGCTAGTTCTACCAGCAAGCCCCCCTCACAGTTCGTTGAGCTCTATTTATAGTCCCTCCAAACATCACGTGTCCTCCATGGACTTTGCCTCACCATGTGTCTTGTCTTAGTCCATGAGTCTCAGCAAAACTCCATGTGAGTTTGTATCAGCTGACATCACTCTGCCAATCGACCTGAGTCCGAAGAAGTAGAAAGAAGCCACAGCACACCAGGAGAAGTGTTTTGGTGTGTTTCTCTCTCTGGAGTCCAGACAAATGGAGCTCAACTGCACATGTAAAGTGGACCAATACATGTGTGTCATTAGCGAAGAATCCTTCATCGAGTGTCCTTTCACATGCTTGCTTTAGCGGAACATTCTTTGACCTGTGTCTGCTTCAGCAAAATGTTCTTTTACAACAAAACACCATCCGAAACAACTAACTTTCCAAATAATCTTTAAGTTTCCACTTCACGTTCATTTATTTGTCTGCTTTATAAATTATGATGGTGGTGGTGGTGGTGGTGTGTGTGTGTGTGTGTGCGTGTGTGTGTGCGAGTGTGCATCCTTATCTGTATGTGCCTGCATGTTTGAGTACATGTGTGTGTATGATTTATCCATATACTTTGATCACCAATCTATTAACAGATATACAACTTTGAATATTCTCTTCCATTCTTTGTTCATTTTCCTTTTCATTTCAATATCTTTTGATGAGCAAAGTTTTTAATTTTGGCGAGGTGCAGTTTGTTTTCACTCTCCGACTATTGTAGCTGTACTGTTTGCACCATATTCAAGAACATTGCCAAATTCAACAGCAGGAAGATTTCAACCAGTGTTTTATTTTAACCTGTGTTTTTGTTTTAATGTCCTATACTTCCAGCTCCTACATATTGATTAATTTTGAATGAACCTTTGCTTTTTGTTCTGAAGTGTTCCAGATGAGCCCAGAACATTGTATATACCAGGCAAATGCTCTACCACAGAAATGCAGACCAGCTGAGTGAGTGACATGGGATTCTCAGAGAAGGAGCTTTTCCTTCAACAGTTTAAGTATATCATCTCTACCTCCCTCTCCCCAAACCCAAATAAAACAAACCCAAATAAAATAAATGACAACAAAATATCATCTCTCTGCTTCCAAGGTTACTGATAAGAAATGTGTTGATAAATTCTGGTGAATCCATTAATTTTGTTTATTTGATTGTTTTAAATTTATTTATTCTATTTTATGCACATGGCTATTTTGACTTCATGTATATCTGTGATCCAAATGGCTGGTGCCTGGTGTTCACAGAGTTCAGAAGAAGACACTAGATTCCCTGGAACTAGATGGTTGTAAGGCACCATGTGTGTCTTAGTCAGGTTTCTATTCCTGCACAAACATCATGACCAAGAGGCAAGTTGGGGAGGAAAGGGTTTATTCAGCTTACACTTCCATGCTGCTGTTCATCATGAAAGGAAGTCAGGACTGGAACTCAAGCAGGTCAAGGAGCAGGAGCTGATACAGAGGCCAAGGAGGAATGCTGCTTACAGGTTTGCTTGCTTCTCCTGGCTTGCTCAGC
>JADRCH010000050.1:8858816-8877394 GCA_019843965.1 Rhynchomys soricoides
TAACTTCAGCTTGTGTCAAGTTGACACACAAAACTAGCCAGTACAATTGACTCCTTGTCAACTTTACACACAAATACGTCACTATTAAGCCTCAACCCTTACTTTCTTATTTATCCCCAAGATCTAAATAACTTTAAAAGTCCCACAGTCTTTGCAAATTCTTACATATTAAAACCTCAATCCCTTTAAAGATATCCACTCTCTTAGAATTCAAGGTCTTTTTACCATCAAAAGTCTCTTAACTGTGGGCTCCACTAAAATACCTTCTTCCTTCAGGATGGAAAATATATCAGGGCCCAGTCACAACCAAAAGCAAAATCAAACTCCAACCGTCCAATGTCTGGGATCCACTCACGATCATCTCGATTCCTCCAAGGGCTTGAGTCACTTCTCCAGCTCTGCCCTTTGTAGCACACACCTTGTCTTCTAGGCTCCGGATGCCTGTACTCCACTGCTGCTGCTGTCCTTTGTGGTCATCTTCATGGTACTGGCATTTCCAAAACACTGCTGTCTTCTGCTACAACTAGGTTTATCAACAGCCTCTCATAGGCTCTCCTCATGGTGCCAAGCCTCACCTCCTATGCCTGACCCCTTCAGTCCTGGGCCATCAATTGCAACTGAGGCCGCACCTTCACCAATGGCCTTCTGCGACCTCTCACAGTGCCCAGGCCTCAGCTGCTCTTCATGACTCCTTCATGCCTTCAAAACTAGTACCACCTGGGTAACTCTTACACATTACCAAGTCCAGCCACCGCACAAGGTACAACCTTGGCTATCTCTGGAACGCAGCCTCTGTGCTCTCCGAAAACACTTCTCGGAAGATTTCACCTCAGTGATGCTGGTCTCTTCTTAATCACCGCTAATATCTCAGCTCCAGCTCACCAGCATCAATAGTCCCAGTAATACAATGGTTTTGCTTTAGTAGTTCTGGTATCTTGTTAATTGTAGCTAATTTCTTCAGCCCCAGCTAGCCAAAACCACTGAATCTTTATAATCGAAATAGCAATGGCCCTGATAAGAGTCTAATTCTTCCCTCTGAAATTTCACAAGCCAGGCCTCCATCTTCTGCACTGTTCTCAACATTATCTTCCAAGCTCCTACACAATATCCCACAAAGCTCTTAACACCAAACGGATCTTCTAGCCCAAAGTTCCAAAGTCCTTCCACAGTCCTCCCCAAAACATGGTCAGGATGTTACAGGAATACCCCACTACGCTGGTACCAATTTGTCTTAGTCAGGGTTTCTATTCCTGCACAAACATCATGACCAAGAGGCAAGTTGGGGAGGAAAGGGTTTATTCAGCTTACACTTCCATGCTGCTGTTCATCATGAAAGGAAGTCAGGACTGGAACTCAAGCAGGTCAAGGAGCAGGAGCTGATGCAGAGGCCACGGAGGGATGCTGGTTACTGGCTTGCTTGCTTCTCCTGGCTTGCTCAGCCTGCTTTCTTATAGAACCCAAGACTACCAGCCCACAGATGGTACCACTCACAAGGGGCCCTCCCCCCTTGATCACTAATTGAGAAAATGCCTTACTGCTGGATCTTATGGAGGCATCTTCTCAACTGAAACTCCTTTCTCTGTGATAACTTCAGCTTGTGTCAAGTTGACACACAAAACTAGCCAGTACAATGTAGTTGCTGGGAACTGAACCTGGGTCTTTTGGAAGAGTAATAAGTACTTATGTCACAGAGCCACCTCTTCATCTCTGTAGTTTTTAAAATAAGGTCTCATGAGGGCCCGGCTGGCCTTGAACTCCTAATCATCCTGACCTGAACAGCTTTTATCTTTACATTATTTTTAATGTAATCTTTCTATGGGCTTCAACAGTTTGACTTTAATCGGATTGGTTGCCAATCTCTTTAGTATATCCGACTTGGAGTTTGTAGTGGTTTTTGGATCTTTTTAAATTGAAATATTTTCTGAAGTTTAAGAAATTTTACACCATTCTTTAAAAAATAATTACTATTGTCTCTGTGTGTCTCTTCCCCTGAGACTGTGTCGGCATGTGTAGTGGTGCTTGACCATGGTCCTTACATCCTGCGGGCTCTGTTCTGTTTTGGGTCTTCTTTTCTGCTATTCTCCAGACTAATTTAGAATATTCTATCCCTAAGTTCATCATGTTTTTCCTCCTGTTTGGATGCATAGTTGATAATTTCTAGTAAGTGTTTCAATGCTTGTAGTTTAGATCTCTCTCTAACCCTTCTGTTTGGTTCTTTTTATGAGTCCTACCTTTCAGTTCTTATTTTTATTTCATCACGACATAGTTTGCCTGATTTCCCTTGGTGGCATGCTCACTGACCTTTCTATCTTGAACATATTTCAGTAGATCCTATGCCTGTACATCTGCAGAGCCATTTCCTGCCAATTTGTTTCCTTCATTTTAATTGGCTGTGCTTTCCCGTTTCTTTGTATGCTTTGTGATTTTTGTTGCTACTGAAATAAAAACAAACAGAGCAAGGAAACCTGATCTACCAGTCTGGGGAGTCTGGCTGTGTGCTGAGAAGCTTCTTCATTCATTAGCAAGGGCGGAGGGGGTGGGGGGAAGAACACCCTCTTAGCAGGGGAATTGGCCTTGGGATGGGGCTTAAGCTGTTAGAAGCTTTTCTGAGCACGCATCTTGCCTTCCTTTCGGTGTGCATTTTTCAGTTTCCTAATTTGTGTGGCCATGTTTAAACCAGCTGCATTACACCAAGTGTCACTCTCGATCCTCCGTGTGGTATTAATGCTCTAGTGGGTTTCATCTCTATTATCTTAACTCAGGCAACTGTGGCCCATAGTCTTCTTTATATGTACACATAGATACACATGCATATATACATATCTATCAAGATATACACACATATATTATTAAACAACTGCTTGAATAAGAACTAAGCTAGGTAAAATATACTCTGACAAAGGTCTACTCTGCATAGTCTTTTTGGTTTGAAGGGAAAAGTTGGGGTGCTGCCTCCTCCAGGCTGACTCTATACCATGGACAGTGCATTGGGATGGAACAAGCTCCAGAAATGATACCTGAAGATTTCTTCCTGGTTGGAAAGTACATCTTTTTGATTGATGATTTAATTAATGACTGTAGAATGTTGGTAGTTTCCTAGAACTTGTGTAGATTTATTGTTTCTGGTTTATAGTTACTTTTTCATATTTCTGTGAAAAAAAATAAAGGTTTATGGCTTCCTGGTAACTCTTTTTAGGATTGTGTTAAATTTTATCTTCACAGATTATTGACCTCACTTTCAAGGTGTCTTTTAAAAATATTTTAAAATTAAAAATTTTTAAATTTAAATTTTTAAAATTTTTGAATTTTAAATCCTTGGGTCTTTAAAATATTTTTAAATGGTGTGTGTGTGCGTGTGCGTGTGTGCGTGTGCTCACCCATGGAGGCTAGAGGCATTGGATCTCCCTGGAATTGAATTTATAGACTGTTGTGAACCACCACCCAATGTGGGTACTGGGAACTGAACTTGTTTTGTTTTTTGAAGAGCAGCAAACACTTGTAACTGCTAATGCATATTCCTAGGATCTTTATTTAATCTTTGTGTATCAACACACACACACACAGAGAGAGAGAGAGAGAGAGAGAGAGAGAGAGAGCAAAACAATGGAGACTTTTTCCCCTTTGCCTGGGAAAGATGAAGGCGGTTTTTACCCAGGTAAAATTGAGATGTCAGTTATTTATCTTAGTTTTCCTAGTAGATGTTTTCCCAGTCTTTGAGCCTTACTGTACATATGCAGATTTATAGTCACTTATTTGTAGACATTTTCTTTTCAGTACTCTTCCTCTCAAGTCTATGTGAACACCACACACTTCCTGTCCCTCCATGATCTATGCATACATGATTCAAGTAATGTATTCACATAGAACTTCCAGGATTATTTGTTGATTTGTTTTCTTTTTCTTTTTGTCTTTTGATATTTATTTATTTATTGAGATGTTGTGTGATTGACTTTGTATGCAGGCTGGCCTAGAACTCACTATGTGGTCCAGGTAGGCCCTCATACTTATGATCATCCTGCCTCAGACTCCTACATACTGGGGTTAGTCTAAGCGTGTCCCACTGTGCCTGCTGCATCCTGTTTTTTTCTTCTCTCATTGTTCAAAACCGTGACTCCATTACCTTTTCGTCCTGTGCTTTACAGATCTTGTCACATTCCCCAACTACCATGTGTCAGGAAAAAACTTGAATGGCACTTATTTGCCGGGTGTTCAAGACGAGACAAGTTTCGAGTGACTTTTTCTTTTAAATTGTGATATTTGCAAAGTAATACAAATTTAAAAAAACATTCTGGTATTCTGAAATAGGGAGGTTTATAAGTGGTGTAGAGGTACAGACTAAGGTCTGACATGTCTTCTTTGTTCACAGTGCCTAGCATGGAGACTGACATATACCTAGCACTCAATTGTTCTTTGAAAAACCCTCTAAGCAGCCAAGGGGATGTGCTTGGACAGACCAAGATTCTATAGACAATAGATTTTGAGTGCAAATACAGATAGATGTCTTGCACTTCAGCATGATGACTAGATCCCTTCTCTTTCCAATTCCATTGTCATAGACCACAGACTGTGATTGTTCTCTGCTTCACTGTCTATGACTTTTACTCCTAAACTGCCGTGGGGCAGAATGCTGATGTCATGGCTTTGCTCCTGTACTTAATATGTCAGGGAAAGAGAAGACTTTATTTTCTGTAAAAACCTAACTGTAAGTGTAAAGCATAAGCTAATACTTAGGACTTCTGCAACATCATCTCCAGATAATATAATGGCTCCATGTGTGTCTGTGTGTCTGTGTGTAAGTATAGATCATTATTTTATCACTATTAGGGAAGCTGACAAACATGAGCTGATACATACATTGGTCTTGCGGGAAATATGATTGTTTTATTTTATTTTTTTTAAACTCTGAGGAGTACAAATAGGTTTGCACATTTTGCACTTTTTACACTAATTTCATTTAAATATCTTTTACATTTCTTTTAAAACTGTTTTTATCTGAGGAACAGCATGGTAATGTATGCATGTACTAATCAAGTTGAAGTAATTAGTAGTTCCAATTCCTTTCCATTTTTGTGCTTACTTTAAAATGTTTTAGGACTGAAATTGAACCCAGGGCCTTATAGATGCCAAGAAAGCACTCTGCCACAGAGCTATGCCCGAACCTTTGGGCTAATTTTGTCTAGTTAATTAAAATGCTTGGCCATGACAGTCACTGCCCTGTGTTGTACAGAACTAAAACTCATTCCCTCACCATCGGTTTGTCCCCTATTACCTGGCCTCTCCTTCTCATCCCTCCCCCATCCACAACCTGCGGTAATCACTATTTTACACCCAGACAGACTGTTTTTAGCTACTGTGTATAAAAGTAAGCATGCAGGACCCCTTTCTGTGTCTTGACAGGATATTGATAAAGGGAGCCTAGGAACAGGTATTGATGATGGTGAAGTGACTTGCAGAAAGTTACCAAGTTCTTTCTCCATTCAAATTAATTCCTCAGGGGATTCAGGGAAGTTTTTGGTGATTAAGATGTTTGTGTTTTGGTGTCTCTTGTAGGTAATGGAGCTTTAAAGTATTGTCCTAAGTTTTTTCCTTAATTATGAAATAATAATGGGTTACTTTAGACTACTTACAAATATGTAACATCAGAAAGAAAATTCACCTTTACATGTCCCAAGCACATTGAATTTAGTCATTGCCTTGGTTTTCTTTTTCTTTTTTAAATACTTTATTTACATTTCAAATGTTTTCGCCTTTCCTGGTCTCCCCTTTGGAAACCCGATTCCCATCCCTCCTCCCCCTGCCTCTATGAGGGTATTCCCCCACCCACCCACCCACTCCCATCTTCCCTCCTTGGCATTCCCCTATACAAGGGGCATCTAACACTCTCAGGCCCAAGGGCCTCTCCTCCCACTGATGGTCAACAAGGCCCTCCTTAGCCACATATGTGGCCAGCACCATACGCATTCTTTGGTTGGTGGTCCAGGCTCTGGGAGCACTGGGGGGCCTGACCAGTTGACACTGTTGCTCCCTCCCCATGGGGCTGCAAACTTACTATTTATGTGATAAACACCATAATCAAAAACAGCTTAAGGAAGAAGCTTTTGTTTCCTTTTACAGCCTACAGCCCATCATGAAGAGGACTCAGGCAGGAGCTCAGCAGGCAGGAACTGAAGCAGAGACCATGCAGATGTGATACTTACTCGCTTGCTCTTATGGTTTGCTCAGCTTGCTTTCCTCTATTTAGGATTACCTGCCCACAGTTGCCACTTGCCACAGTGGTCTGGGCCTTCCCACATCAATCATCAGTGAAGAAAATGCCCCGGAGATTTGTCTATGGACTAATCTTATGGAGACATTTTATCAATTAAGATACTTTCTTTCAGATGATCATAATTTATTTCAACTTGGAAAAAAAATCTAGCCAGTACAGTCATCAACTCCCAAAGACAGCCACAATTTGGATTGGTATTCATTCCTCTAGGCATCTCCCCACTATGACGAGGTGTTTGTGGTATGCCTGGTGTAGATGGAGAGTCATCACATGACGGATCCAAGCCAATAACGGCAGTTGTTTTTACTTCCCCAATGATGAGACTAGAAGGGTGTGAGCGTTCTAGGACACTGAAGTGCACAGAAATGTCTGCTACGTGAATGTGAGGACCTTATGGAGGACCATAAGGACCTGAGGAATTTTTTAAAATCCTGCCTAAAAAATGTAAAAATACCTTGGAACAGGGGCATTTAAAGGTACCATGTTGGACGAGCTGCCCCCTCTACCATGAAGCTACATGCTTTGGGAGGCAAGCGAGTACCCTAAGGATAGTGGAGCAGGAAGTTGAAAGGATCTTTGATATTTGATGATGCCATACAGTTTGCTCACCTGGTCAATCCCTTGTTAATAAATGATAAATCAGAATAGTGGAAACAGTGGAGGGTTTTGTTGATACTGATGTTGAACGCACAATTTCTGATATTTTCGTTTGTTTTATTTTTAAATTACTAAACAGGGTACATGCTGTCCTGTTGGAACCAGATGAACACTTAAAAACCATCACAGTCCAGGGATGTTCTAGCCTATGCCTGTGTTATTCAGAGATTAGATCTGGACTAAATCTACTCCAGTGAGGGAAAATGCAGTTCAGCTGAGGCTGCTCTTTCCTTGTGTGCATATGTGTTTTTGGAGCACAGATTCTTCATGAATTATTTGCATTACTGAGCTGCTTGGAATTTATTTTGCAAAGTGTGTGAAGGTTGGCAAGTGGGATGGCAGAAGCTATGCTGGCCATGTTCCACTCTGGACTCGGTGAATTGCCATTTTCTGCTTCTAGAAATAGCAGCACATTGTGTATCTGCTTTTAACCAGGTGCTGTGCCATCCTGTAGGGGGGAATGTTGTCTGGCTACTGGTCAAGGCTCATCTGATTATAGGAGTGATAAAAATAAGACAGACGAAATGGATGATGAGGGATATTTTCCCTAAATTAGACACACACACAAACACACACACACACCACACACACATTCACACACACACTCACACACACATACCACACACACACTCACACTCACACACACTCACACACTCACACACACACACTCTCACACACACATCACACACACTCACACACACTACACACACTCGCACACACATGCACGCACGCACACTCACACTCACACTCACACACACTCACACACACTCCACACAAACTTACACACACTCTCTCTCTCACACACACACATACCACACACATACCACACACACACTCACACACACACCACACATACTCACACACACACTCACACACACACCACACATACTCACACACACACTCACACACACACTCACACACACACACTCTCACACACACATCACACACACATACACTCACACATATACCACACACACTACACACACTCACACACACACTCACACACACATATTACACACACACACACACAATCACACACACGCGCACACAATCACGCACACACACACACACACACACACGCACACACTAGGCCTGGAATGTGTTCTACTGAAATGAGAATGTTATAACTCACAGTATTCTGAACAAGCTATGTGTTGGGCCTGACCCTAGCTCTGGAATAATAGTCACACAGAAGTCTCCGGCTTCCAGACAAACTTATTCATACTTAGCTCTTTATTTAAACCTTATAGGCAAGTATCTTCAACAGATTTATAACAACAGACAGTCGAGGTTCGGAAACACGAGAAAAGACTTCAAGTAGAATTGGCTCAAATTAATATTTCTTTTCAGCATTCTCTCAAGCTTCTATCTACCTGGGGTATTCATAAGAATCACTTGGCTTTCTGCTGGTAGACGGTTATCAATTCTTTTCTGATTGTCTGATATATTGATGCTGAGAAGAATTATAAAGCAGTGTGGAAAAAAATTAAGCCTGATTCATACTAGACAAAAAGGTCAGCTTTCAAGGTGGTTGTGCATATGAATGTGAAGAGATCGTAGGGAATATCTTCATGAATTTAAGTAAGAAAATCATATTAGACAGCGTTAAAGGGTGATAGTCCTTAAATGCAGCAACATTAAAATCAACAATTTTGTTCCTGAAAAGAAAACGTCGCTGCAAGAGTAGAAGAACTTACTGCTTGGGAGGCTGGGAATGCTGTCCGGGGCTGCACAGCAGCTGTGGCTTCTGTCAGGAACGGTCACCGTTGCAGAGGACAGGGTATTAGTAGACTGTGAAGGCTGTTTGGTCTTTTCCACCACGCCAGCTCTGGAGGGCAGGTGTGTGTGCTGTCGTGGAGGCTGCTCCTCATCCTGCATCATGGGCATGCTTCTTTCTTGGCTTTTTCTTGACATGGTTATTGAGCATGGGAAGATATACTTTAATAATTATTCTACTTATTAAATTTTTTTCTGCTTCTAGGAAGGCTGGCCTTTGACACTCAATAAGAAGAAAAGCTATAAAGTCTGAGAAAATATTTTCAATTTACCTAACTGAAAAAGGGTGCAGAGACAGAATTGTCTAAATAACTTCTGATAGTTAAGAACACGAAAGAACCCAAGAAAAAATAGATGAGAAGTTTGAAAAGGAGGATTTATAAAATGTCCAATAACCAAAGGGTATTAAGCTTTATTAATAATAACAAAAACATACATTGAACACCTACAAATAAAAACTAGCACACACTGGAACTGGAAACATTAAAAAAATGTTACATGCTACTTTGTGCAAGCTTACTAAAATGGTCTTTTCTTTTTAATAAATTTGGAGTTCTATTAGATACTATGGTGTTCATTTAAACAATAAATAAAGATTATTTATTTATTATAAAAAAAATTACACACATTAGATATTGGTGAGGATCTAGAGTAACAGAAATTCTTAATTGTTACTCTTGGAGGTATATATTGGTATTTCCACTTCAGAAATTAAAGCCATATCCTCAGTCTGCTACTTATAATAATATTTTATTGTTATATCAAATTGACTAATTTATATGTTAAATGTACTCCATTGATTTATGCTCTTCATTAAGATGGTTTATTAGTTTGATATATAAACATGTATATATTTACATGAGTACGTGTGAATATATACATTATGTCTATTATAAAAGTCATATATGTAGCTTACATATTTATTATATGTATAATATATATTTTACACATGTATATTATATACAGGGACTTTTGAATGTGTCTTATCTAGAAGTTAGATTTTTTCATATAGTCCTTTATAAAGTTATACTATATCAGACTATTTTATATCCAATATGACTGAAAACAGAAATTTTGAAGCACACATGTACACATGTGTTTCATGTATAGCACCGAGTAAAAATGGTCAGTCAGGAAGTTTCGTGAGTGGTTGGGCAGAAGGGCCTTCAGTACAGAACTTCCCACTAGGCCCAGAGCTTTCTCTGTATGGTGCATGGCCCTCTGTCAGGTGGAGAAATAAAAGCCCAGAGGGCAATGGAGACACAAGGGATATCCTCAGCTGCACAAAGTCCTCAGCATTTGTCAGCCAGAGCTCAGAACCTAACCATACCAGAACAACAGCCAATGGGAGCATTCCAAGTTCTCCATATCAACCAGATGTGACAGTAACTTGTTGAAATCTCTTCTCTGAATGGCTGAATCTAACTATATGCAGCCAATCAGGGCCCATCTAGTCCTCAATAGATTTGGTGGGCCAGGGATTTCAATATCCATTGAGTGCAGAAGTCTGTGGAGGAGGAAGATAGAAAGTCATCAAAAGCTAGCAATTACCAGTCCTGGACACATGTGAAGCAAGATGTCACTGTGCTTGAAGCAGAGTTCACTGAAGATGAAGGGAGTCCTCCTTGCTTTAGGCTTCTGCTATAGCAGGAAGCTCTCCTGATTCTCAGTGATCCTGAGGACCTCTGGATGATTGCTGGCCAAACACACCAAAACAAAATGGTCACTTATTGGAGATCCCTAACTATCTCCACCCAGGTTATTAACTGCTCTCCATCCAAGTGTGAAGGTGGGCAGAGATCAGAAAGAAAACAAGAGTAAATATTGGTTACACGAGATTAGAGAACTCCAAGACCCCAGGTGGCAAGAGTGGCCAATGTAGAGATGGTTTTGGCTCTAAGGCCTCAGCAGTCTTCAGGGTTATTAGCTGGAAGACACAAGTGTTACAATTCTGTGATCTCAGGGCCAAGTAGGGAAATGTTGCCTATGTCAAGATTGTCCGTTCCTTAAGGGGCCACCCTAGCCTCTAAAATGCTGTAAAATGGGTCCTGATTTGGGTGATTCATTCTTATGGGCAAGTCAGTGAAAGGACTTATAGACTTGTTTAGATCCTGGAGGCAATAAAATGAAGTCCAACCTGGATCTATTGTAACCCAGGCTATTAGGCCACTGGGAAGTTAAAAATGTCAGTGGCTGACCCTTTAAAACCAAGTGTTCCCTGAGTAGCCTTTGCTTGTCTCTAGCTAATCACCCTGAAGGAAAAGTACTATTCTTGATCTCTCTTGGAAACCTCCTTCCTATAAAGCCCAGCAGACAGCAGAGCTCATCTGGACAAATCTCAGAACTTTGTAAGTACTCTGTGTCCATCTTTCCCTCAGTGTACTCCTTCTGTGTCATCTGGTCATCCTCCAGGAGAGGGTGACCTGCTGTGTCCTCCAACTCCAACCTCAGAGCAGTGTGTTCCTTCATACCCATGCAAAGCTGCAATCACAAGGTCACCTTGTACAGATTTGTGACCCTCTCTTTATTTTCTCTTCTGACTTTTCTGGCTCTGAGATGGTCTGCTGTCTGAGGTCATTAAAAGCTCTTTTACCTTTTTGGAATGAACACACAAATACATATATGTGTCTCACACAAAAACATTCCCACATATACATATGACAAAAGATTAGTATTAAGTGTCATATCTTAGGATAAATTGCTTTTGAATGGGTGTCCCTCCCTTTTCTAGACTTTGAGAGCTTCAAAATGCATCTAAAAACTTGTTACTGAAAAAGGAAGAGAGGGAGAGAGAGAGAGAGAGAGAGAGAGAGCAAGCTTGTATGGGGGCAGAAGAAGGCCACAGGGCTCCCAGTGATTAGTTGTTTTAACAGTCCCTGTGAAGACAAAGGGAGCTTTGTGTTCTCTTTTGACATCATAAAGCAGTAGTTCTTGCTGCATGACACTGATGGCTGTATAGATTCAGTCACTTCACCAGCACTGACATGGCTCTTGGGTCAATTACTCCATTAAAACTGTTACTGCTATCAGTATTAATTTTGGTTACAGGTCTTACAGAGATGGGTACTTCTCAGTACTTGGGTCCATTCTCACTTTTAAGACTGTATATTTGGTTTTTAGAAACTATCTTTGATGTTCCTAAAGTCTCAGACTTTTTTGGCAAAAAATGTAAAAGAGTCTTCAGAGAAACCCAAGCTTGGGGTTGGGGAGATTGTTTGGCAGTTAAGAAAGCTGGCTGCTCTTCTGGAGGGCCACAGTTCAGTTTCCATCACCCAGACCAAATGTTTCACAATTGCCTATAAGTCCAGCACCAGAAACCTGAAACCCTAGAAGAGGAGGGGGAAGAGGAAGGAGGAAGGAGGGAGGAGGATGGAGGAAGGAGGAAGAGGATGAGGAGGAAGAGGAGGAGGGGGAGGAGGAAAATAGTGTTTACCTGACTTACAATGCATTGATACATCTGTTCACAATTTTACAGTTTCTAGATGACAAAATTCTGATTTAAGACAAGTAAACTACAAGGGGGAAGGAAGCTTGTTCCTTTTCAAAGCATATACCATGGGGCCCAAAGGGGAAGGCTGAGACAGAGAGAGATACTGTGCACAATTGTTCTGACTGCATCCTGTCCAAGGATTGATAGGTTGCCAAAGGTAAGTGGGAACTGAAACTCTGTTTGTGTTCTGCCTACAGGCAATGAGCTCTCAAGCAGTATTATTTGCTTGGAGAAAGGATTTCCTTGGACTAATTTCTACCAAGTACTATTTCTCAGCAAGCCATGTGCCTGCCTGAGGGGATGCCTCTTTCTGATGCTCACAGAGATCCCAGTGTTGGCTCTTGCTTTGCACACACATTTATCCATGATGTGGATAAACCATAGTTAAATACGAAGTCAAACTTGTCTCCCAAATAGGCCACGATGGTGGACATCCCAGAGATGTTTGAGTTTGAGAAACTGAAATAAAAAGTAGTCTAAGGGCTGCGATAACCGCTGGCTGACAGAAAAAGGCAAATCTGTAGTTGGAATGCAGTCCTGGAGCTTGCGGAGATGGGAAGAACCCTTTTCAGTGTTTTGTCCGTCCCACACTTGGCTTCCTGTTCCTCCGATTGCTTCCCTGTCCCCTCTTTCTCCCTAGAAATAGCTTCTCTGTAGGTGTTATCAACCGCATTGGTTGTGTTTTGTCTCAGTCACCTCCCTAGCGACTCATCCCTTATGCTCACCAACTCCCACATAAGCGATCAGTCTGCCTGTGCATTATTGTCCTATGAAATAAAATCTCTTTGCCTCGAAAAATGAAAGAAAAATGACTTCTTTGTGGAAAATGGGTGATAAAAATAAACCTCCTTTACTCAAAGTGAAAGATCTCTGAAACATTCTACAGGTACTTTTCAGACAATTAGATTCTAGGCTACCATGGCTCTGGGATGCCCATCCTGTGAGGAGCTCCCTGAGGAACTGCATGCCATGGTTATTGGACTCAGAAGCACACTGAAAATATACAGAGACTCTGCAAGGTGCCAGAGAAATAATCCTGTTTAACATTAGTTTTTACTTTTTTTTAGTTTGTGTGTGTGTGTGCACACATGCTCGCGCACGCACGCACACACACACACACACACACACACACATGTGCTCATATTTTGCATGTGCATACATAATACCACACCTGTGTGGAGGTCACAGGACAATTCCTGGAAGTCAGTTCTAGCATTCTAATATGTGGGCACTGGGGATTGAACTCAGGTCCTATGGCTTGGCAGCAAGTGCCTTTACCAACTCAGCTATGTAACCTGCCCTTTAATGTTTTCTAATGTTCTTAAGTTTGATTAATGAAGACCTTGATAGTGTTAAGTCTACTAATACTTGGTAAATCTATGGAACACATATCACGTTACCAAGTACTAAATACATAGAAGCAAGTGACTTAATAGAAAGGGTCATGGGTTTGAGTTCTCTCATTTGTTGCTCTCTGCCTGACTTCACAGACACTAGTCTCTCAACACCTCTGGTTTCAGCATCAGCTTTTTCCTTATGCTTTTTCTGACCAACTTATGCTTCCTTTCCTCTCACTAAGCTGGAATTGTCTTACATTTACTTCTTTCTGATTTTGCCATTATTGTTTGCTGAGAGCCTTGTTTCATCCCTGCCTCAAATCCTGGTCCCCTTCTCTCATGTATTATGTAGATGTTGGAACCTTTGCCTCCGATGCAGAATTGCATGCCCTGATCATCCACTCTGGACTTTCCTGGGCTTTGGAGGAACTTTCATTTTAAGTTCAGGTATTTACATTTAAGACATCATGTTGGATTCTCATTGTCTAATTACTCCACACTTTATATTCTAGCCCACAAAGACTTGGCCAACTTGTCTTGATTTAATTTTCCTGGTTATTTCTTGTTATCCCTGAGCAAAGACCTGATATTCTACCTTTACTGGGCTTCCTGCACTTTCCTAAGTATGATAAGCACTTTGCACATATGTGTAACTCTATTTACCTATTATGCTTAGAAACCCTGAATTACTCATCAAATCAGTCTTTGAGGGCCACATCTCCAGGCAGCGCTATCTTCATTTTATGCGCATGCAGCACTTGGTGTATGGTCATATTGCATTCTAGATGAACGTGCATTTGTATTTCTAAAATAGTGCAAATTCTTTGAATGCTGGGTCTCTGTGATTATCTTCGTGCTATCTCAATGCTGAGCAGTGGCACGCATGCACACAAGATACTCAGAGTGTGTGAGTGGACTGAAAACAAACCTGCAGCCCCTTCTATTTAGAGCTGGAAGACATCCTCCTCATCTGCTTCAAGGGATAACATACGTACATCTCTCTTCCTCCAACATACCACATTTTAAAATTCATGCTAGCTGTGAATCTACTCCCACTGAACCCGGATGTAGTTTTAGAACCCATGTCCTATAACCCCCCAGGAGAAGGCGCTGATTGGTTAGGGCCAACGGGTAACTTCAAATCTGTTTTCCATCCTTCATGCCTTTGAAGTCTCTTCTTTTATAGATGACAAAATAGGCTTAACAAGTTGCACAAGAGACCACCCAGCAAATAAGTAATAGTGCATATTCATGACATGAAGCCATGCTTTTTATTTGTTCGTTAGCACTCTTCCAACTTTCAAATTATTTATTTATTTATTTATTTATTTATTTAAGCATGGTGTTATATAGCCCATGCTGGCCTCGAACTCCCTATGTAGCAGAGGGTGACTTTGAACTCCTGACCCTCCTGCCTCTACCTCTCTAGGGCTAGGATTATAGGCATTTCCCACAATACCTAGTTTTATAGTGAATCTAAGGCATTGTGCATGCTAGGTAAACAATAAACCAGCTCAGCTGCCTCCCCATCCCATAACCCTAACTGAAGTTCTGAGCTGGGTGCAAAATGGAGGACTCCCCCTTTCAGAGGGGCTTCCCTTTCTCTGCTTGACCCTGTCTGGAGAGTATCCCTGCCATAGGTCGCTGGTCTTGTCTGAAAAATAACCTTGTACAGAGCTCTCTGCAAGCTTCAGCTGCATAACTTAGCACATAAGTTCCTTTCTGGCTTCCACCCACATGAAAATTAGGTGTTGTATTATGCCCAGTCAGCCCTTTTTGCCCAACTTGATGCTATGACGACTAGCCCTTTCCACTTGTACCCCTAAAAGCCCTTATATACTCTATCTCTGGAACAATAAAGTAGATTTGTTTCACTGCAATGATCCCTGGAAGTCCTTTCTTCACACTCACAGTGGTCTGAACCCTGGTTCCTGCCACCTGCTGCTCCCTTTGTCCCTGTGGGGAGAAGGGAGAGGCCACATTTCCTAGTCTCTTTAATTCATTTGCAATTATCTACATGTGAGGGCAAAGGATCCTGCAGTTCCTATGCCTATTCTTTAGCACACTATAGCTGCTCAACATGGGTTTGGTGAGTATTTAGCTTGTAATTTTCATGCAAGCCATATGTTTGAAATAGTTTCAAAGGCTTGTTTTTTCTCCTCTGTTTAAAATACCACTTTCTTCTCTTAGACTTTTCATAATCAGTGTGAGCATAGGTTTTTCTAAGGGCTGATAACCTCCAGCCCAGTTCCTGCTTGGTGCATTGTAAAGTCTAGATGGAGGTGTAATCTTGGGTGGTGTTTCTGGGACCTGCGGCTCCACTTCACAACACTGGCTTTGGAATCATGAAGACTCTTTACTTCACAATTCCCAGATGTTTTACTAGTACTACATTCATATTCGTGGTCTTACCAGAGACCTCACCCAAAACTGGACACACTGCTGAAAAGGACAGATCATTTCTGCAAACCCAAGTGTTGAACTTTGTAACATAAGCAGTCTATCGTCCCTTCCCCATATGCATCTCATGAACATACATTTAAACCGAACAAAGCTAAACAAACAAAACCAAATAGCCACCCTTTTCCTTTTATATCCTTTTCTGGGTGTCTAGAATCAATGATGTATATTTTTCTTTCTATCTAATAGCATTTGATCCAATTCAGCTATGAATCAAGAACTTACTAAGAAGTGTCGACATGCTTATGCTAACTTGACTCTCTGCTCCAAATGATCCATCTCCCCCAACTTCTACCTTGACCCAATGAAAATACATTGCTTTACATCAGTATTTTCTCAAAAAGAATACTAATGATTGTGCTCTAAATACCAATGGGCAATTCACTGTGAAATGTTTGAACAAGCTGATTTCTCAGAGACTATTACACTACTGAACACACAGTTTGTCAAGGTTGTCAAGAGTTGTTATCCACAGGTTATCATACAAGTAAGACAGCATTGTATTGCCTGGGTATGGAGACGTTAAGCCCCCCAAGAGGAGCACGCAGGTCTTGCCCTGATCTTTCTGCCAACCCTGACTGGATCTTTCTGCCTCCCTCTCTTCCTCGCCTTGCCCCTTCCTAGTCAGGATCCTGATAGATTTTCAGTGAAGACTCCACACCTGTCAAGGAGGTAACTGCTGTATTTGCTGCTGTGGCTTGCACTGTGTCTGTGGCATCATTACTTGGCACAGAATTTAGTGGCATATCAATCTGCTTTGTCCCCCTTTGAGTGACAAACTCCCTTTTCCTATTTATTTATTTTTGGATGTCTAGCACTTAGTATGATGACTGGTGATTAATGTGCTTTCATTAATGTTTCTGGAGAAAGAATTGTAGCAGATTTGAAAAGCTGTGCAATAGATCAAACCTGTTAATAATTGTTTTTAAGAGCACAGCCAGGTATGGTAGTGCATGGCTTTAATCTCAGCACTTGGGAGGCAGAGGTAGGCCAAACGCCCTGAATTCAAGGCTAGCTAGCCAGTCAGTGGTACATGTTGATGCTATGTCTTAAAACAAGCCTGGCTTCCTACATTCTGAGACACTCTTGGGAGGTAGGAAGGAAGTTTCTCAATGTCCATGCACTCATCTATCTCTTCTTTGGGGGCTTCTAAAAATCATTTTATGTTAGATGCAAGAAAATGGAGTTTTATGAAGAAGCCCATACCTGAGAATTCTTTCTCTCTCTCCTTCCTTCATTCTTTTTTGATTCTTCCTTTCTTGTTTACATTCTCTCTTGGTGGTTTTTAGTTATATATTTTAGAAATAATATTGGGGCTAGAGAAATTACTCAGTGGTTAAGGACACTGGCTGCTTTTGCAGAGGACCCGGATTCCGTTCCTCAAATCCACATGGCAGCTCACAGTCATTTATAACTCCAGTTCCAGGGGACCTGATGTCCTCTTTGGCCTCTGTGGGCACTAAGTATGCACATAGTATATGTATTTACATGCAAAACGAAATCACACACATACACACGTGTGTGTGTGTGTGTGTGTGTGTGTATGTATACAAATATGTTAGTCTAACATATAAGTATAGACTAACATATTTGTTGCACAAAGTAACGGATTCAATGCTACACTTCTATATAGACACATTTATGGTGTCCTTCCACTCTCCTTCAATCTTGGTATTTCTCTCAGTCCCTCATAATTCCTCTTTCATTTTCAGTTCTTTTTCAACTTCCCATGTGTGAGAAAGATCATGTGATACTTATTATTCTGTGTATGGCTTTTTTGACTAACATATGTCCTCTTGCTGTAAGTAAAAGAATCTTACTTCTCGTGGTGACTGAATAGTACCCCACTGTAGGTAGATATATACATACATACATACAAGCATGGATTCATACATGTTTATATATTTCATTCTATGTTGATGGGCACAGAGACTGAGTCCCTGTCTTAGCCATTGTGTCACACAAAAGGAAGTTTGCCACCATAGATTTTATAATGTTGACTTCATTTCTTTTGGGTATGTGCACAGGCGTGATCTGAATAGATGATGCTGTACTTTTCCCTCCAGATTTTGGAAGAACTTAACGCTATTTCCACAGTGTATGTACCAATTTTTATCTCCACCAATAACCTTGTTCTATACCCTTGCCTTTTACTATTTAAATTTTTACATTTTCATTTATTTATTATTTTACTAAAAATAGAGGTTTTTATACAATATATTCTGATCGTGGCTTCCCCTGCCCCTACTCTTCACAGCTCCTCCCTACCTCCTCTCCCAACCAAATCCACACCCTTTCTGCCTCTCATTAGAAAACAAACAGCCATCTAAAGAGCAATAGTGAAATAACATTAAAAAGGGTGGGGATGTGTGCTTTAGGAATCTTCACGTCATCCTCGTGCAGGGCCATGCTACCTTTCTCTCTATTATTCCAATTTTGTATATGTGCTGTCGAAGAGAATACTTGCAGTTTACCTTTATAAAAGTTGTTATTCCTTCCCTTTCCAAGAAATTAGACCTGGTTGTTCGATCTTCCCCCTTCCCCCTCTCCCTCCTCCCCTTCCTCCTCCCCTTCCTCCTCTCCCTCCTCC
>JADRCH010000050.1:8877404-8898006 GCA_019843965.1 Rhynchomys soricoides
CCTCTCCCTCCTCCCCTTCCTCCTCCCCTTCCTCCTCTCCCTCCTCCCCCTCCCCCTCCCCCCTCCTCCCCCTCCTCCTCCCCCCTCCTCCCCCTCCTCCTCCTCTCCCTCTTCCCCCTCCTCCCCCTCTTACTCTCTCTTCTCCTCCTCATCCTCCTCCTCCCCCTGCTCCTCTCCCTCCTCCTCTCCCTCCTCCTCTCCCTCCTCCCCCTCCCCTCCTCTCCTCCTCTCATTCTTTTCTATCTATCAGTGCTGTTGCTATCAACATGCATCAGTGCTTTGTTATCCCCACCCCATCCTTCTGTGGGATGATTGACAAATACACCCTCATATTCAATCTTCAAGCATAGACTCACTCATACTAAGTGCAGCGAAAGTCTTACTTCCCTTCTGTAAAAGGATGAACCTGGGATTCTGAGAAGTTAGCCGTTCCCGGCCAGTCACTCATTTCTGGTTTTATCTGTTTCGGAAGGGAGTGTAAATTCTATCCTTTGACTTCTGGAAGGGGAGTTGATTGGTCTTTGATGGATGATGATGTGCACCCACTCTAGCGCACACCCACCAAGCTCATGAGAGGCAGGGTAGATGCTCTAGAGGCCAGAGGAGAGCTCGTTGCACTCATTGTGTGAGTGTCTCCCCTAGAAACAAAATTTCCTCCTTTTCAGTTGTTTTTTTTTTTTTTTCTTTAATTCTTTATTTTCAATCCAACTGTTTTCTCCTGGGGTTAACAGTTATACTTCACTCTCGTTTGGCTTCACCAGTGTACCATTGCTGGTGCATTTCTAGGCAATCAGACTTCAACATAGCTTTACATTTCTGCAAAACCTACATTTTAAACTCAGCTTGCCAAATTGCTACCAAAGGCTCCTGTGCTTGACAGATGATTCTGCAGTAAGAAGGGGAGATAAAAGGCCCAAACCAAGCCGATCTCCCATCTTGTTCAAGTCTTAACTATCACAGAGCCAGATAAATGGTGACAGATGGACTGGGAGCTAACTAGAGCTGGGATGTGGCCACCCTTGCTGCTGTCTCTCAGTTCATAGTCAGAGCTGCCAATCTAGAGGAGCAGAGGTGTCTGTCCCCCCAGGAGCATCCTATGCTACAGTGTGGTACTGGAAACATCTTTTCTGCATTGACCCGTGGTCCTCTGTGGCTTTCTTGTCTCATAATTTCTAATGTTCCTGTAAAGGTTCCTCACTCAGATTGCTTTATTGCATCTTTCCCTCTGAGGCTGATTGCTGATGCCTCAGAAGAAGTCCCGGTTACTAGCATTCCTTCCCTCAGCCCTGCCATCTGCTCCTGGGCCTACTTCTGATAACCACATCTTCCATGACTTCATTATGTCTCTACATCGCTTACACTGTTCATGATATTACTCTCTCTCTCTCTCTCTTCCTCTATCTCCCTCTCCCTCTCTCTATGGAGTTGGTTTTTCTTAGGGGGAGAGCGGAAAGGAATGGGGGGGGGTTATATAAATAACGAGCATGAACTTTGCTTAAGGATGTTCCAAATCAACCCACTTACAAATTGACTGTTTCAGAATTGGCTGAGGAGCTAGAGGGAAAAGATGTAAAAATACTTTGAGCTCAGCAGATATATATTTAGTTAACAGATTCAAAGAGAAACAGATGCAGAAACCTAGAGAAGCAACCAAACCCCAGTATATGAAAATAATATATTGCAATGGGTCCTCACAGCTGATGCATGAGTAGTGAGCCCTGTCTGGGCGGATTGAAGGAGGGAGCTCAAGAAGGCAGAGCTCATCTGGGAAGTTGGGGCTGGGCAGTGTGGAGCGCCTGGTGTCTCTCACTGAGAAAGGCTCCAGAACCAGAAATTACATGCTGCAATTTCCTCTAAGTCTCGGCACTAAATGGAGATCCATATGCCAGTCTGTGATGCCAGCATCGTCATCCTTGGCTGGCCTTCCGATGCCCCTGCTGCATTTTAAGACCCCTCCTGAGTGAGAGAAGGGGTGTTTGTAAAAGAGATGCACACTTGTTCCTTCACCCAATCAACACACACTTACTCGCCAGGAATTATGTTAGCTGCTTGCAAATATTGATTTGTGTTTGTATAGTGACTTATAGTTTGCCAGCTATGTTCCAATACAAGGCTCTTAACAACCCAAGGAGTGGATTTTAATGAGTTCATCTTGCAGATAGGTTAGAGATAAGGAAACTCAAGAGGTTAAATGACTTTGTTTAAGGTCTCAGCTCCTCGTGGAAAATCCGGCATCTAATATCTATCACTCAGTAGACAGGGCGTGGGATTAGTTGTTGAGATGCCAAAGATGAAAAAAGACACAGCTGGTCTCTGCCCTCGGAAGATTAGAAACCAGGGAGTGAGAGCAAAGATGAACAAAGACTTAATTCTGTAAGGATGATGCAAGAGGAGACTGGCTATGACAAGAGAGCTTCTGGTAAGGGAGGCAGAAGTGAGTGGAGACCTGATAAGACTGTGAGGACTTTTCCCTTTTCAGGGCATGTGAATTGTAGTTGAGAGGGGGTGAAGCCAAATGCAGTCTCTGAGATGCAGAGGCATGAATCCGATGTGGGGACAGTTCAGGTGGTGGTGACCAAAAGGCAGGGAGCAGGTATTGTAATGTAACACAGAGACCCTTCTGTTGTTAAGTATGGCCCTGTGGTCTCTGGTGTAGAGACAAGGAGCATTTTAGTGACCCATCCTGGGATTTCTTCTTAGTGTCTCCTCTACAGTGTGCCTGGGTTCTGGACTGTACTTGTGCATGTATTCAATGAAATACCTCAGCCCATTGGCCAAATGTACTGTGTATAATATGGCCCACTACCTCCTAGGCTACTTCCTGTCCTCACTACTTCTACCCCACCAGGAGCTCATATTTCCTTGGAACTCTTAAAATGGCCTCCTGCTCCTCTTCCTCCTCTTTCTTCTTCTCGGTGTCTCATAAACTTATAGCCATGATGTCTGTTACTGCTGTGGTCAAACGTATTTTTGACCCAGAGAAAACAATTCATGGTGTGACAGTGAAGGACAAGGTGGCCACATGCCTGTGGTCCCACTGTCATGGCTTGCCCACCCCCAACTCTCATGAATACATATCCTGTGGTTTGTATGTCATCTCCTGTAGGTTCTTAATGTGTCACCTGTCATCTAGTCACCTGTCTAGACCCATACTGCTTGTCACCCTCTCTGCCTGTGTACACTATATGACTTAGTACCTTTTCAGTAGACTAACTTTTTTCTTTTTCTTTCCAGTCTACTTTTGTCTTACAAATTGAGTTCAGATGCCCGCATAGGGAGGGACTGTGTTGATTGCCTGTCTTCTCAGTGGTGAGTCCTGGCCAGTGTTTGGTATACCAAAGGACCCAGAAATGTTGATAGAGTGTAAGTGGTGAATTATTTATTGAGTCAGAGTTAATTTATGACCCTTCAGGTAAGATGAGGTGGTTGCCTTTTCCAACCCTGATCTCCCAGGGCCACTGTGACCAGAATGGCCCCCGTAGGAAGTCTTCTTATATAGCCAGGCCATAAGTTTCAGCCAAAGACACATTATCCTTCACCAGATACTCTTTGCATCTTTAATAACCACTCTCCTTTCCTTTTCTACTTTGTTAATTGAGTGCTCGTGTCCTAGTTAGAGTAAAGCAATCTAGGTCAACCAGGGGTTCTAAATTGAGAGGCAGTCATTCACTTTACCAAAGGGCCCTATAGGAAATTGCTTTTGACAGTCAATTCAGGTTATCTTATTTAAATCTGGTTGAATATATTTTAAAAATAAAGGTAGACCATGTGTTTTGAAGAGAGCAGGTTAGAGGGTTTGGTGTTAGTCACTCCTTCTTCCTTGATGGTTTTGAAATGAGATAATTTCACTGTAGAGCATTCTGGATTTCTGTCTCTGTCAATACTTTTATGCAGACTAATCAATATGCCAGCCCTAGGTCTGTTTGGAAGGTGGCCAGACAAATGGTTGCTTTATTGATATGCTTCTGTCACTCAGCATTTTTTAAAGTTTCTATGTTAGACTGAATTATGACCTTAAAAATAAGCCTGCCACTATGGAAGACAGGTATCTGTGTCTTCCCAACTTCCGCCCTCAAAAAGAAGTGACGAAAACCAGCACGGCAAAGGTGGTGGTGTTATGTTAGGTTTCTGAAGCCAGAGGACCTTAGGTTACAAGCGGTGTATATATGCTGTATTCAGTTTTTGTCACCATGGGGGAGTCCTCAGGCCAGCAGTGGCATCAAATAATGTTCCTGGTGAAATAGCACAGTGGCACAGCTTTGCCATTGTCCACAGCTGTAGACATTTTACTTTCTCTCACCAGGACCTCATATTCTTTAATAAATAATTATTTGTATATGATGGCTGGAGTTAGTCTCTGTGATTTCCAACAAGAGAAACCTTCATCTATGTATTGATTCATACAATACATAGATGTATGTATGAATACATACATCTTCTTCCCTCTGACCATCTTCTTGACTGCCTGTTCCTCTCCGTGTCCTGACTGTAAGCCCACCCCTCTCATTATAGCATGAAGAAAGAGAGAATGAAGCATCTCTGCACAGGTTCTGAAGGTAACATCACACACACACACACACATACACACCCCTACCTCACTCACATTGTCACTTAAAATCCCAAGGGACTCTGAGACTTGCAGTCTACTAGGAAACCGGAATGGAAGTCTGCCACAGAGCATCTTAACATTTTTAGGCCTAGGAGTGTGATTTAAAGGGTATCATTCTCCGACTTTAAACCTGCTCACTCTTTTTAATGATCTCCAACTAGCATGCTCCCTGAGAGATGCATATTCCAGAACCAGACTCATATGGATTTGCATCCTGTCATCGTCAGGTTTGCTTGTTTGCTGAGTGACTTTCTCTCTAAAGCCTGGGTATCAGTAATGCCTCCTTCAGAAGGCTGCTGTGATGAAGACTGGGATAATGAGTATGTGGCAGTCAGCATTCCGATTGTGAGTAATATAATTCTGGGTAAATATTACTACTTCAAATTGGTTTCTTTGTTCATCATGTCACAAAACAATACGTAAAACAAGTGCTTATTTGCTCTCCTGCTCAGTGGTGTTCTGGAATTTCATTTCCCTGTCTCTGAAAATCCAATTGTGCGTTTGTATTCTCAAGTTCATCCTTGATGACCTCACATCAGTAGTCTGAAATTTGCCACTGTGACAATGAAATTTACCATGGGGACGAGTAAGCATTACAAGGTCTCAGGTTCTGCTCTTCTTTTCTTTCACTGTGGCTGCTGCTAGTCGCCTCTAGTTTATTGTGTAGGTACCTTGTGTGAAGGCAGAGCCCGCTCAGGGCCTACCAATCATCAGGTGCTCCTCACTTATGCTTGGAGAGGCTGAGTAAAGGAGCTGGGGTAGAATAAACTATAGAACTGTATATCTGTGGGGCAAAAGGATAAATGCAGCAATCTGCCTCATAGGTTCTAAGTGTCAGAAAGTTGAAGAGTCACCCAGTATCCACAGACTTACTTGTTAGCATGGAACCCCTGCCCACTCCTGCATAGACTGGGAAACCCCATCAGTCATCCTTCCCACCCACAAGAATGCCCACCCGGGGGCTCAGATTTTGACCACGTATGGGCACAATCCCAGCTCCTAGCTGACACATTGTCACTCCTTGCCTAAGTGCTATAAAACCTCCTTACTTTAGCCCGGATGTGTGACCCCATTGACCTCCACCTGTGAGATCAGTGAACCCACTTGAGAACTGCCTCCTAATAAATCTGTCTTTGTCTACTTTTAATGTGGTATAATGTGGCCAATATCTGTTTCTCCAAGGGAGAGAGAAAGCCATTCATTACTCAGCAGTATGAAGGAGTTTCTTGATAGCTGGCAGGGAAAACAGTGGTAGAGATATAAGATCAGGGTGTACTAACTACACAGGATTGATGTCCCTGGGCCTCACCAGTGTGGAATGGAATAAAACTGGATATGTAGCCTTGGTAGTAGAATGCTTGCCTAGCATGCAAGACGCCCTGGGTTTTACCCCCAGCACTGCATAAGGCACACGAAGGTAATTATAGGACTCTGGAGGTAGACGCAGGAAAATCAGAAGTTCAAGGTCATCCCCAGCTATAGACTCAATTTTAGGTCAGGTTCTGATCTAGGAGACCTGCCTTAAAGCAAACAGAAGAAATTCACAAACAAACAAAAGGTAGAAGGGCAAGAGATATTTGTCTTTCTGGTTCTGGGATACCTCTCTCAATGAGGTCTTTTCTAGTTTGCAACAGATGAAGACCATTTACAGATAGCCACACATAATCAAAATGTAGAGATATATGGCCTAGAGCCCAGGCAAATGGATACAGTTATAAAACACTTAAGGCTCAAGGAGCATTGTAGAAGAAAGGACTGTGAGATTATAAGAGCCAGATCATTTGCCGAGAGATTATGTCTCTCCTAGGAGTATCAGAAGTTACAGCCATAGAGTCTTACCAACATGAACTGAACAGGGACACGAATAAACATGATAAACATGCTAAAGTGGACAAAGAAAAGTTCATGAGCCCTCAACCCTACACAAAGAACTACAGGCATAAGGAATGCTGAGATTGGGTAAAACAGTCCTTCCCCAGGGAAGAGTACAGGGATTGGTTCTTCACCAATGGTCAGCTCTGAAAGCATACATACTAGTAACATCACTCAGACTGATCAATATTTGTTAGTATATGTATTTAGAAGTGTGTATGTGTTTGTATGTGTGTGTGCATGCGTGTGCGTGTGCATGTGTGTATATGTATGCACATATATGCATATAACAAAAACTAATTTAAAAGAGGCCATGGATTTAAAAGGGAGCAAGGAGGGATGTGTGGGATGGATTGGAGGGAGGAAGTAGAAAGAAAAATGGTGTAATTATATTAAATCTCAAAAGTAAAAGATGTAATTTTATATAATTTTTTTATTGGATATTTTCTTTATTTAACTTTCAAATGTTATCCCCTTTCCAGGTTTCCCCCCTCCTGGAAACCTCTTATCTCATCCCCTCTCCCCCTGCTTCTATGAGCCTACTTGATCATGACGAATGATCGTTTTGATGTGTTCTTGGATTTGGTTGGTAAGAGTTTTAATGAGTATTTTTGCAAGATGTAATTTTTTAAAAGGGAAAAGAAGTCTGAGTTGGTGAATGCCTGAGAAAGGATATCAGTGATGCTGTGGAGCAGTTCTGGGACACCCCCTACCACCATGCTGAGTTTCCTTCGCTGTAATCTTGGGGCAAACAGAATTGCTTAATTGACTTTCCATTTGGTCCTGGGATCAACTTGAGTAACTCTCTCAAATTATCTACACTTAGTAATTTGTGGGGAGAGCCCATTCTTGTATCATCTCAACTCTTTCTGAAAATCACCACAGGGTGTGGGGAAGGAGAACACCTTAAACTGATCCCAGTTCAAGAATCTCTTCCTATATGTAGGCCAGGCCCACCCTTCTCCCTTCCCAGTACCTGGCTCATGTTCAATGAATGTTTATCTAAAAGACCAGTGTTGGGGCTGGAGAGATGGTTCAGCAGCTAAGAGAATGCACTGCTCTTCCAGAAGGTTTGGGTTCAATTCCCAGTACCCACATGGTAGCTTACCACCTATAACTGCCGAGGGATGTAATGCTCTCTTCTGGCCATGGCAGGAACCAGGAATGCATAGAATACACAGAAACACTCATACAGAAATAAATAAATTTAAATAAGATAACAAATGAATAAAAAAAGGAAGAAAGAAAGGAAGGAAGGAAGAGAGAAAGAAGAGTGTTGGATAATGACATTAAAACATCCAGACCAGAAGGAAGCTGAGTCTAATTACGACATAAGTTCTCTCCTTGCTCATCTGGCTCGGGCCTGCCTTTATCCATCCCTCTACTTCTAATATTTCGTATTTCCTTCGTTACTTTGAAGATGAGCTTTACTAACGTTGGTAGGAAGGGTATTTCTGTGCATACTCCAGTACAGGAGAGAAAGAACTTTTGTCGTATTTCCTTCGTTACTTTAAAGATGAGCCTTACTAACGTTGGTAGGAAAGGGTATTTCTGTGCATACTCCAGTACAGGAGAGAAAGAACTTTTGTCGTATTTCCTTCGTTACTTTAAAGATGAGCTTTACTAACGTTGGTAGGAAAGGGTATTTCTGTGCATACTCCAGTACAGGAGAGAAAGAACTTTTGAACATGGTAGGGGACTTAGAAATCCATTAGAATCCCTCATTCCCCTTTGTGGAGTAGGCAAGTGAAGGCTCAAAGATCTAGAATAAATTTCTTGAGGTCCCATGGCCAGTCCTTGGTAGAGCTGGGATTTGAACACTAAGTTCCCTGCTCCAAACTCAGCTCTTTTGTTACTGCAGTAGCTCGGCAGAAATAGATGTACTCTGATGGTTCATGTCCTGTAGAAAATGGAGATAAATATGAACTGAATAGGTTCTGAGTGTGGGTTTTGAAAGGGTCCCTTCAGCAGAGAAACCACCATGGATTGCTATTTCAACTTGAAGGTATTTTCATTTCCCAGGAAAGGAATCCACTGTCAAAAGGAGAAAAAAAAAATTATACGCACTCACTACTGAGCCTTTTATTCATGGGTTTATCCTCAAAAGCACAAAAGAAAGGGACTAAGGAACGGTTATTATTTAGAAACGTTAACCTGAAACTGTGAAAATGCTAGACTTGTTTCTATTGAGGGAGAAAATATCTATTTACTAGGAGATTAAAATAGTGGCTATTTGCATTTCTTTAAAATAGACTTTGAAAGTACTGTGGTGGAAGAATACACAGTCATATGAGAGAGTTGCCCAATCACAGGGCCTTTGCCAGCAAAAGCTAAGAAATGAAAAACTCTGGCATGAGAATCACTAAAGTCTTGAGTTTGGCCCCTCTCTGATTGATGTGCTTAGAATCTCTTTTATTGAACCGAGCTGCCACTGTGCCCTTTAAAGTTGGTTTTCTTTTTCTTTTTCTTCCTTTCTTAATACAAGACCTGCTGACTACAGGCTTTGTTTGTTTTGTTAACCATAACAATTTCCCAGGAAAAGGACTCCACCTGATACTTACTGTCTAATCAGCAACTAGAATGATGGATCTGAAAGGCATAATTGTTTCTGAAGTCTTCCATAACTGAAATGAAAGGAAGCAAGGACCCACAGTATCTTTGCTGATGCTATTCCTTCCCCTGAATTCAGAGTTACTGCATACTGTGGCGATGTGTATTCAACAAGGTCAGTGTGGGAAATAGCAGTGTGGTAGGCTGTTGTCAAAATGTTTCTAAGCTTGAACTGTAAATCCTTGATCATTTGACATCTTCTAGGTTCCTATTATAGGCTTCATAATCATTTAGACCCACTCATATACTTGATATATATATATAATTTTCTTCTATTAAGCAGCATAGCATATAACAAGTATATATAAATATCTGTTAATGAGTCACACGATATTTTGCCTTTAAAGCACTTTTGTTCATATTTACCCTTGAAATGTGTTATCTACAAGTGCCATTTAAAATAACCTTTATATATGCATGCCTTTCATATATGTGGATCCTCATATGCTTGTGTTTGCATATATAGAAGGATATATGACATGGTGTGTTAGCAAAACTACTTCGAATGTTAAGAATTGAGCCTTCCATGGTAATTATTGCCACAGTGACTCAATGTGGCTGTACATCCTCAGAGTCTTAGGTCTTATCTTTTGTTTTTGTCTCTTATTTTCCTAAATGCTTACATATGTAGTTAAGAGAATGAATTTAAAATATATCTCTCATGTTCCTAAGTGCTTAGATGTGTACTTAAAAGAATGTCATATTTTGTCAAGTTCTACTGTGTATTTTATAACAGAAGTTTTCAAGTTGCTTCCTGGAAATGTCAACCACACACAAGCACGGTGAAAACAAAACAGTGTTATGGTTTGTCCATAAATGTATTTCCTGAAGACATGTATGCTGAAAGACTGGCTGCCAGCTGGTGGGATTTGGAGAGGCTATGAACCTGAAGCTCTCTGACTTCACTGGTGGATTGATACATGGATTAAAGTCATGACTAAACTGACCACTGGGATATGGGGCCTTGCTAGAGACATAGGCTCATGGCGGATACCTTGGAAAGTTCTGTCTTATTCCAGTCACTGTCCTGTTTTCATTGTCTTTCTCTGGGTCTTGTCTGCCACAGGTAACCAACTTTTCTTCACCATGGTGTTCTGTCTCACCACACACGGGTCCAGAAATGAAGTATCCAAACAACCATGGATCTAAACTGTGAACCCAAATAAATCCTTCCTCCCATAGCTGATTTCTCTAGGATCTTGTCACAGCAATAAAAATCCAACACAAACAACAAGCTTGTACAAGATTTGAGTGCACACTCCAAACCCTGTACTCTTTTCTTCTGAGTGCCCTGACCCCACTGTTCCTGAAATTGAGCAAGGTAAAGCAGAGAGATGCTGAACACTCTATCAGAAGGGGATGCTGAGCACTCTATCGGAAGGGGAAAAGGGGGAAAAATGATCTAGATTCTTTTGGCTAAATTTACCACATGTGCGATCTTGGGCAAGTTTTACTACTTCTCAGATCCTTCGTTTGATTATTGGAGGAAGTGGAATAATATCTGCTGTATGCATTGCTGCTCTGGTGGTTAAGAGGTCTGTAGACAGAAGATGAAAGTGTTATAAAATATAGGAAGTGAGGGGTGGAAAGAAAAAAGATCTCAGAAGCCTTGTGGAGGTGGAGGAGACAGAATGGCTGCATTTATCCTGGAAATTTATTTACAGCTAACCGTTCATTTTCCTGTCCCTGTCATCAAGATTCCCAAGCTCTATATAATCCTCTGCATCCCTTGACTTTATGGTTTTCTGTGATATTTCTAACATTTGGTCACTACCTGGTTACTCAACCATTTATTAAAACCTCATCCTGAGATACAGAATATTCATGGATGATGATAAAAATAGTTGAGTAGACACATGAAGTACAGGTGAGGATGAGAGAGTAAGGAACACCAGGGACAGTGAAATCCTAGAGAGGGGACGGGTTTCCTATTGTTATTTCTTCAAAGTCACTTTCTGTGTACTCTTACAGAGTCTTACCCCCAGCCACATTAAATGATGATCCAGAAAAACAAAGAAACAAGCAAAGACAAAAAACAAAACAAAACAAAAAATCTTACTGAGTTTGATAGAGTTATTTTGAGGGAAATTGGCTTTTTAAAGACAACACTGCTCCAGGTGAAAGGAAAAAATCTTGTATGGTTACCATTTGGTCAGCTAGGCTAGGACAGATGGCCTAAGGGACCTGTGTAAATAGCTCAGGCTGTTTGTCTTCAGAAGAATTATCTGACCAGACTTAGAGTGGCTGTTAGGACTTTGGGGTGACATGCTTCCTTTTAGGAATCTCTATGCCTATTTCCAGCCTGTACCCTTGGGGTGGTCTTGTTAGAACAATGTCATAGGTGTCCAGGACATTTGGTTTTGTGGTGACATTTCATATATGGCTTGAGATTCTTCTGCTTTATGGCCTTGAGGTTATCAAAGTTATAGGCTGTGGCAAATTTGTCTTGTGAAAGAATTCGTTCAAGCAAATTAAATCAGGGGTTGGCGGAGAGAGTGGGGGTGGCTGAAAGGGGGCGACTAATCCTAGAATAGGTTAAAAAAGCAAAGCACTCAAAGTAGAAATATTAAAAATAGAGAAACCTCCAGTACCAGATGGTCAGAATTATGAACAAGCCTGGGGACAAAATTAAATAAATCCTCATGGAAATATTTTGTCATCCGTTGGAAGCCTGGATGGGCACCCAGAGCTGCTGAAAAGCTTCCTATGTTCCTTCTTTCATCTAGAAGCTACAGCGTGCAGAGTTTGCTGGAGTCTGACCTACTTTCTAGGAAACTTCTTATGGTTAGGAAGAAAAGAGGGGAAAAAATGAAATGGTATCAAGGCAGTGGGATGCAGAGATAAAAGCATTGGCTTTGCTGTTAAGAAAAATATTTTTAGCAGTAGTAACTGTCAATATTGACAGGGTGACAAGGAACATTTATTGAGTGCTAAGTGTGCCATGTGCCTTGTTTCTTGTAATGATTACAAAACCAGAATGTGTGGCCTGCTACCACCCTCTGATACAGAGGCACTGGTGGGGGTTCTGATAAGTAACAGCTCCTAGATAGTTAGGACAGCACCTCTGCCTAGTCCTCATCCTGCTCCATAGAACACTTGTTACACCATATGCCTTTCTGACTCATCTCCCCAGCTGACCTTTGGAAAGTCACTGTCTCTTTCAGCTTAATTATTTTAAAACTTTCAAGTGATTCAATTAGACTCGTCCCATCTGTTAATAATCAAGTGCATAGTTATCGGTTTCATTTCATCTCTTTCTCTCAGATTCTAACTGCCACAGGGACAGGAGCTTGGTTGGAATTCTTGCACAGGGTGTGTCTGGGAGACAGCAGATGCTTAGTAAATAGTCACTGAAAGAGTACGTGTATACTATAACACATTTTTTTTTCTCTGACTGTAAATTCCAATATTCATCAACATAAAAGTCAGCTGAGCCTCTCCTACAATTCTGTTCCATTTGGGGAGGGACTTGTTCAGGTCATAGACTTGTTTCTTTGACTTGTTGAACCAATTTCTGTAGGATAATTTCTATCATAGGCATTGCAACTGATATTGTAGTTCAAAGTCTTTGCACACATTAAGAAGCGATGGCATGGCTAATGACTTTGAAAGCAGAGTGTCCAGGTTGACTATTGGCTTGTAGGGGACACAATCTATTTTTTGTCCTCCAAAAAGCCTTATAAACTCCCACAGCTGGCCTCCCCTTCAGAGACTTGCCAGTGGTTGGCTTTCTTATCACATATTCCCACCTAAAAATTTTAATAACTCTTCCTTTTATTTGTGCTTGTTTTCCCATTCCTTTGGAAAATGTGGGATGAACAGCCTAATAAAGGGAAGTCTGGGAATGAACAGAAGGTGACCTGGTAGTTCATGATGTGAGGGAAGATATGGAACGGCTTAATCTTTATCCAAATTTTACTATGTCTCTTAGCAATGACAGCCAAGCCTGTTTCAGCAGTGTCTGTGTTGATGGTTTCCCTGAGACTGCATTGTAAACCTTCTGCTGTTGGAGATTTTGGCCTGTTTTTCAAATGAACTCTAAATTAGTGCAGTTAAGGTACTCAAAGGCTTTTTACACATGTGGTCTTCTTTTCTCTTCTTCCCTAAGTTTCTCTTTCTGAGCAGTAGATATTGCAAGTTCATTGCTCTCTGTAGTCACTGTGGAAAATATGATTTTTAGAATTTCATCTTATGATGATATTCTAGGACTCATCTGCTTACATCTGGACTTTATTTATTTATTATCTGCTTATTTATTTGGTTGGCTTTTTGAGAGAGAATTTATCTATCTGTCTTTCTGTCCGTCTATGTAATCCTGACTGGCCTGGATCTCACAATGCAGATGAAGCTGGCCTGGAGCTCATAGAGATCCTTCAGCCTCTGCTTCCTGGGTGCTGGGATTAAAGGTATGTACCACCACACAGGACACAGCTGAATGCTTAGAGATTCATTGGGATTAGAATGGGTGCAAACAAATCTGGGAAATCTGTTTGTCCTGGGAACAGTGACGAGGTTCAGCTCTCTCCCTTGGTTTTTAATGTTCTAGATGAATGATGGAACATGGTGTTTGCTTTTGTCTAATCCTGAGGACTTGGCCTTGTATTTCTTTTTCAGGTTGAATTTGTAATACACATCCCAGATGGTTTGTATATTAGTTACTATTCTTATTGCTACGACTAAATATCTAATGAAAGGTAACTTAAAAGAAGTAGGGTTTTTCATCTTAGAGTCCATCATGGCTAGGACACTATAGCAACCAGAGCTTTGGGAAGCTGATGTGTCCTTGGTAAGGAAGCAGAGAACAAGGAATGTTTGTTGTCTGCCAGCTTCCTCCGTTTTATGGGACCCAGGACCCCAGCCCATGGTGCTACCCACATTTAGGATAGATCTTCCCATGCAAATTAACCTAATCTAGAAAAAAACCTCTCACAGACATGCTCAGGATTTATCTCAAAGTTGATTCTAGATCTTACAAATCGACAGTTCCTGTTTGGGGAAATGTTCAGTGACATTATTTAGAGGTGGTTCTTTTCCTTCGTGAGATTTTCTTCAGTAGAGCAAACTCATTTCAAAAATGTTAGTTAACAAAGAAAACATTCTCATTTGCCAAGAAATGAATCTAAAACCGCCTCCTTTCAATATCTTCCAAAGATATATGGTCACCTTCTTTGTGACCCCAAATATCTACCCACTGTCCGACAAAGGGATGGGTTTGTTCACTCACCAAGGGACCATGAGTGGCTTAAAGACTTGAATGAAATGCAGGAAGGAGGTAACTCCTAGTGACAAGTGACAGAGGTAAACTTTCAACTCATTTACATTTTGTGGATGTCAAGTACTCAAGTCTGGTGCTCTTTTCCTTGCTTGTCGCATTTCCTGCCAAACGTGTAATAAAGGAAATGTTTTGGTTCTTAGCACTTTATGTCCCTAGTGTTGGTTTTTATTGCCAGAATACTGCATTCTTTTGCATGCATCATGTCTAGATGCTAGTCCCATAACTGTCTTGATTCACCTAATAAGACAGTATACTAATTAAGAATCTGAGTGGAAGCCAGGTGGTGGTGGTGCATGCCTTTAATCCCAGCACTCAGAAGGTAGAGTCAGTCGAGTCTTTGTGACTTGAGGTCAGCCTGATCTACAGAGCAAGTTCCAGGTCAGTCAAGACTGTTACACAGAGAAACCCTTCCTTTAAAAAAAAAAAAAAAAGGTTTGTGTGGAAAGTGGGCAGCCTCAGGAGTGTCTTGGCAAGGCTCTGCTTCTCTAAGAATACCTCTTCTCAGTGATGATAAGTGGTATGTGTGCACTACAACGCTGTCAGCCATTTCCAGCTGATGAACAGCTGTGTTGCTTTCAATATGGGGCGATTATGAATAGAGCCGTGCCGAACATTTGCGTACACATTTAGGGTGAGCATAAGCTTCCATTTTCTTGGATACAAACGCTGTCATGAGCCCCTCCAAACTTTCTACAGAGTTGGTTGCCCTAGTTTACAGTCTCTTCAGCTGTGAGTTTCCCCCACATCCTTGCCAACATTTGATATTGCTGCTGCTTATAAATTGTAGCCACCTGCAGGTGTCCTTTGCTGCTGTACATAGTTTTAATTTGTATCCTCTCTACTGACTGATATTGAAGCATCCTTTTATGTGTCAATTTGCCATCTGTAAATTTTTTTTTGGTTGTGCGTCTATTTATGTCTATTGCCAATTGACTTTAACTATCCTCATTTCTAGGGACTTGTTCGTGTTTTGTTTAGTTTTTCTAATAGATTTTCAGTATTTGTTTTTTGACTTACAAATTTCTCCTATGTTATGGATTTCAGCTCCTTTTCAGATCTATCTTTATACAGGTATATCTATATATGTGTCTGAAAAGATATATCTTTATATAGAGAGATACTGTACACATCTTCAATATGTTACAGGATTTACTTTCTCATTCCTTTAGTAGTGTCTTGTGAAAATGGAATATCTCAATTTTAACAATGTCTAGGTTATCAGAATTTTCTTTTATGAGTTGTACTTTTTTGGGATCCTGTTGTGGCAATCTGTGACTTCTTGAGGATCATGCAAATGCTTTCTTACATTTTTCCTAAAATCGTGCCACTTTCTTCTGTGCTTGAGGACTGTGTGCAAGATTCTGCTGTTGCTTTCTTCTGTAGTTAGAAGCATTTGCCACAAAGCCATTTGGGTGTGAGGTTATCTTTTTGGTTAGATTCTAAATAGACAGTCCTTTCTTTTAGATATAACTGTTAAGATTTTTTTCTTATTTTCCTTTTAATTTTAGTAGTTTCTAAGTTTTAGAAACTTCTCCTTTAAATAAATTGATTTTTTGTGTATAACATTATACATGAGACACTTTCAATTAAACATTATTTGTGTGTGTGTATACATGTGTGTGCATGCATGTGTGTGTGTTTGTGTGTGGGTGTATGTGTGCGCGTGTGTGTGTGATATATTTGTGAATCTGTGCAGGTGCATTTAGAGGCTGAAAGATGGCATTCAGTGTCTTCTTCTATCAGTCTTTGTATTATTGCCTTGAGAATTTTTGAACCAGTATTCAGTTCCAAATGCTTTCTATTTTTTTTCTTCACTTTTTCCTTCTGTTTTATCTTCCTTTTATCCTCTGGTTTTGTTGTTGTTTACTTGTTTGTTCTGAGGCAGGGTCTCATATAATTCAGGTTGTTTGAACTTGTTGTGTTGATAAGGGTGATCTTGAACTCCTGTTCCTTCTGCCTTCATACCTGGGGCTTAAATCCAGGACTTAGTGCATAAGGGCAGCTCTCTTCCAAGCTACTTTCCCAGCATGTATATATATCCATGTGATTATGTTTATTCTAGTCTTATGCATATTATTGGCTCTAGTTTTTTTTTTTTTAAGATATCAAGGCTTTCTCAATAGCAAATAATATTCTTTGAATAAAACTAAAAGAGTGAAATTTGTATATATGATTTGTGAATATGTAAATGTATGTACTTTCGGGCATGAAGCCACAATGAGCTTTGATTCAGAATGACAGTTTTTGAGATGAAAGACATTATAAACAAGAAATGGATTCATCACTATAGAGTTAGAAGGGCATTACCATGACCTTCTTCTCCTCCACTTTAAGTTCTGGATCTTTAAATGATCATTATTCATTTCTTGTAAACTCTTGAGCTTTAAGTATATCAGATATGCAAAAGTAACTACTCTATCACACAGGACCCAATTATGTTAAGAATTTGTTGTTTGTTTAAGATCTGCCTTTCCTTCTTAATCATTGAAAAGAATACTATATTCCAGGCACTGTTGCAGTCTTTTAACTTACTCCTTTCTTTCCTTGCAGCATTAGAAGGAAATGCTCCCTGGGCATGGTGAGTCTCAGTGGAAGTTTGTAGGCCTTCTTTACGTTTGCATATGTAAGTTGAGTATCCTAAATCTTCAAGCCCCAAATATGAACTCTATGCACTGTGCAAAGCCAGGTCTCAGCTCTTTTCCCCTTTTCTGACCTGGCCACGGGTCATTTTAGCACAAGAGGATTAATTGCTTGCCACTGCGAAAAAAATTATTAGGTGGCCAAAATAATTACAGCTGTGATGAATCCGTTATGGCTCTGGGAATGATAATCTGTGCCTATATTTCTTGCTACTATTTTTAGTTCTTAAATTTATAAAAGAAAAACTCAATGATGCCATTGTGGTAAATAACCTCCAAATACCAGTGACTTATCACACAAAATTTGTGTCTTTCTTATGCTCTATTTCCAGTCATTATGACCACTCAGACAAGCAAAATAGCAGCTATTTTCAATGCTGTTGGCTGGGGCCCCAAAGAGTAAAAGGAGCCTGGCATGGAGAAGGGAGCTCCATTCTGGTCCTCAAAGGACCTATACCTTCCCACCAAAATGCATTTTCCAAATCTTGTCATATGGCTCTACTCCCATAAGAAATTCAGGATGTAGTGGAGAAACTGGTAACATTCGGGGGAATCAACAGCAATGCCTACCCCAGCCAACAAAAAGCCTCTGATTCCTCCAAGGGGTCCCGGCTGGGCATGTGGTAGAGCTCTTGTCCAACAAACACACGGCTGTGAGATAGAGGGTCTTGTTTCAATCTCACTCCAGATTTAAATGAAAAGCAAGCCTTCTTCCTTCTCTTTCCAACATGAAGCAAACTGGCTAAGGATATAGGGATAAAACTATCTTCATGCTGCATAGAGACCATGTTCACCTCTAAGAATATTAAAGGGAGAGAGACTTATTTTGCGGGACCCCTGATTCACACAGAATCTATAACCTAGAACTAACAACAATAAAAAGGATGATCATGGTGAAAATTGTCAATAATTAGTGAGCAATCCCTTCCAAACACGGATTAAATCATATAATTTATTACGTGACCACATTGACTAATTGATTTGTAGATGAGGAAATGCAAACACAAGAGGGATAGGACCTTGATTTTAATTCTGCCTCCAATAAGCCAAGGAGTTGGGGCTTTATTTCAAATATTCTGGCTCACCTTCCAGTAGACTCCTTCATTTCTCCAGTTTCACCACCATGCTGCTCTGTGCTCATTTTATTTTAATGTCATGAGAGTGTTTTTTGTCTAGAATCAGAAAATCATGTTGACCATACTAGTAGGCAGACAGAAACCATCCTTCATCAGTGACAGTTCAGCTGGTTGCCTGCTCTTCACTATATGTTCATATATTTATGTATTTTTAATCATTTGAGAACCCTAGCTACACTGAAATCCTATTATTGATAAAGTATAATTGGTTATGATGTGACTCCTGACTAATCTCCTAAAATATATCAAGCATTCCATTTCCATTATATTGGCCATATGGGTAGGACTATTGCATCAATTTGACATTTCATAAGGGTGGGCCAATAATGAGGAGAGTGCTTAGGTGTGGGAAGGAAAGAATTAAACAGAGAAAGGCGAGGACATTGGAGACCAGCCATAGCTGCAAAGACAGTGGGAGAAAAATCATTTCCAGAGGCCAGGAAGTAGGACCAGTGAGCGAGAGAAGAAAAGCTATGCCGAACATCTCTCCCTACAGAGCACATAATGTCTACTGATGGCCTGAGGCACTGGGACACCTGCTAAAGACAGACACGTGTCTCCTCAGTTCCTCTCTCTGCTGAGTTACCAGCCCCTCCCATTAGCCAGGTCTATCCAGACGCTGATTTAAAGGGAAAGCAAGAAGATGTAGTTCCTAGTCTAGATGATTCTAGGAAAGGACTTAGAAAGAAACAATTGATGTGCATGCCAACCATCTAAAGTTTTCTGTGACAGAGATTTTGTATTGCTCATTGGTGTCATTAAAATTTTCATTTCTTTCCAAGTGTATGTTATATGATACCATCTGTTTGAGTGATGATTTTTACTTTCAAAGTGGTTGATTTGACAGAGATACAGCCATACTAAATGTATTTTATTATTATTTAGGAGTTGTAATTTCTGCATTGTTGATGAAAGCGAGTGACTTACGGCTCATTGTATACAATTACACACCCCTTTCCATTCCCTTTCCCCCCCCTAGTTGCCTGAAATTGTGTTATTTTATTTTTAAGGTTTACTCAATATATTTTACCATGAACACCTAAAAATAATAGTTTTCAACTGCAATTCAGGACTGTAGTCCTGAAGAGCTAAGTGGAGATCTACGACTGTGCCTATGTGCCATTAATTTACCTACTTGAAAAAGATGGGAACAAAGTCTTCTAGGCTGGTGATGTGAGTCACATAGAACAACACTTTCCAAATCATTTCTATACTTACCATATAAGACTTGCTATGAAAAAACAAGCCATAATAAATTTGAGGAAGGCTGCATAACTTATCCCCTTTTTAGAGAAGTCACATTATTTAAAGGATTAGTGATCTCTGAGGAGAATGTTGTTTAATGCAGTGCTCCAAATCCAGTAGATTCCAAAAGGAGAATCAGCTTCCTACCATCACTCAGGTGAGGAGGAGTGGGTGTCCGGACCAGGGCTGAGATCACAGCACTGCTGTGGTGGGTGGTGGTGGCAGTGAGGACATTGTCTTCAGGTTGGACATGAACAGAGAAGCAGTGACAAGTTGAGGGAACGATGCCATTCTTAATTGTTTTGCTATTGATCAAAACGAACAATTATATCCATGACACAGATGGGTGTCCTTATTCTGGCACCATTTGTACCAATAAAAAATAACAAATAAATACTTGTCTATAGTAATGATTAAATAGTGTATTGGCTAAACTATATATGCTGGTACAAATGCTTATTATTACTGCAACCTATTAATGAGGATTACTGTCCTCCATATTAATAGAGTTGCCAGTCTTTAATCCCAGCACTAAAGAGGAAGAGGTAAGCAGATCTATGTGAGTTCAAGGCCTGCTTGGTTTACAGAGTAAGTTTCAAGACAGCCAGGGCTACACAGAGAAACCCCGTCTCAAAAATCCAGAAAAGAAAATATACTTGGAGTTACTTGCATGATGTTCTGTTGCAACCCGGATTTGTTAAAAAAAAAGAAGTTTCAGTTTCATTTTTAAAAGTTCATATGAAAGAATTGAAAAAGTATATTTGTCACCAAAAACTCCATTGTTCTAATAGATTTAACTGTAAGGACAGTGAGGGTGGCCTTACCAGAGAGACCCAGGGGCAGAGCAGGTAGACTGTGAACAAACAACAGAAGATGCTTAGCAACTCACAGCAGGTGTTGGTCCTTTGGTTCTTCCAGCCTTTTCACTTCCTCTTCCAAGATATCCTGTGAATCTGATAGGCTAAAAATCTGATAGGTTAGCCAATCCCAGCTGGCACATGTACATAAAGGCAACACTAAGTGTAGTTAGTAGGTGTGTGTCTGTGTGTGTGTGTGTGTGTGTGTGTGTGTGTGTGCACGCAATCACAATAATTATTGAAGGGATCATGGATCCAAGGTAGGAGAAGTAGACATGCAAATGATGTGAATATAGCATATTCATGTATGAATCTCTCTCTCTCTCTCTCTCTCTCTCTCTCTCTCTCTCTCTCTCTCT